>SJYG01000047.1:2775497-2825986 GCA_006410535.1 Litocranius walleri
TGAAAGAGACACATGTACCCCAATGTTCATCGCAGCACAGTTCATAATAGCCAGGACATGGAAGCAACCTAGATGTCCATCAACAGATGAATGGATAAGAAAGCTGTGGTACATATACACAATGGAGTACTACTCAGCCCTTAAAAAGAATAAATTTGACTCAGTTCTAATGAGATGGATGAAATTGGAACTGATTATACAGAGTGAAGTAAGCCAGAAAGAAAAACACCAATACAGTATACTGACACATATATATGGAATTTAGAAGATAGTAATGATGACCCTATATGTGAGACAACAAAAGAGACACAGAGGTATAAAAAGGCCCTATTTTAAAAGCAAATGTCGTATATAGTCTTTTTGTGGTTGTTGTTTTTCATAATGCTTGTCGCTTTGTGTTTCTTCTTCTTCTTTTCTTTAATATTGTATTTTTGAAGATCCAATCTCTACTCCAGATTTTTAATCTGCTTTTTGGTATTCGTTGTCAATTTTGTACATTTAAAAACCCAATCTTCAGTACCCAATTTTACCTGAGAGCGAGATTACTGACTTGACCACTCTCTCCTCCTTTGGACTCTCCTTTTTCACCACCAGGTGGCCTCTGTCTCTTCCCACCCCCTTATCTTCTCTACCCAACTCTGTGAATCTCTGTGTGTTCTAGACGATGGAGAACATTTAGGAAACTGGTTACTGGCCGGGTCTGTCTCTCTCCTTTTCATTTCCCTCTTTTATCCTTCTGGCCACCTCTGTCTACTTCTTCCCTCTCCTCTTCCCTGTATAACTCTGTGAACACCTCTGAGCAGTCCAGACAGTGGAGCACACATAAGCAAGTGATTATTGGCTAGCTTGCTTTCTCCACTTTTGATCCCACCTCATCTCATTCCTGTCACCTCTAACTACCCCCTCCCTCTTCTCTTCTCCATGTAACTCAGTGAACCTCTCTGGGTGTCCCTCAATGTGGAGAAGCCTCTCATCTTTAACCTAGATATTTTATCATCAATGCTGTATAGATGGAGAAGTTTTGAGGCTATTGTAAAAATAAAACTGAAAAAGAGAAGCAGGAGGCTTAATTCCAAATCCTGAGAACATTAGAGAAATCCTGAATCCAGGGAACATTAATTGATAGGAGCTCATCAAATGCCTTCATACCTACACTGAAACCAAGCACCACCCAAGGGCCAACAAGTTCCAGAGCAAGACATGCTGCACGAATTCTGCAGCAACACAGGAATACACTTTTGAGCTTCAATATACAGGGCTCAAAGTTACTCCAAAACCACTGACGTCTCATAACCCATTACTGGACACTTCATAGCACTCCAGAGAGAAGAAATCCAGCTCCACCCACCAGAACTCCAACACAAGCCTCCCTAACCAAGAAACCTTGACAAGCCACTGATACAACCCCACCCACAGTGAGGAAACTCCATAATGAAGATAACTCCACAAATTCCAAGTATATAGAAAAGCCAACCCAAACGCAGCAATATAACCAAGATGAAGAGACAGAGGAGAAAACCCAGCAGGTAAAGGAACAGGAGAAGTGCCCACCAAACCAAACAAAAGAGGAAGAGATAGGGAATCTACCTGAGAAATAATTCTGAATATTGATAGTGAAAATGATCCAAAATCTGAAATCAAAATGGAATCACAGATAAATAGCCTGGAGACAAGGATTGAGAAGATGCAAGAAAGGTTTAACAAGGACCTAAAAAAAATAAAAAAGTCAATGTGTAATGAATAATGGAGTAAATAAGATCAGAAACACTCTGGGGGCAGTAAATAGTAGAAAAATGGAGGCAGAAGATAGTATTAGTAAAATAGATGGTAGAATGGTAGAAATAAATGAATCAGAGAGGAAAAAAGAAAAACAAATTAAAAGAAATGAGGACAACCTCAGAGACCTCCAGGACAATATGAAATGCTCCAATATTTGAATTATAGGAGTCCCAGAAGAAGACAAAAAGAAAGACCATGAGAAAATATTTGAGGAGATAATAGATGAAAATGTCCCTAAAATGGGGAAGGGAATAATAACCCAAGTCCAAGAAACCCAGAGAATTCCAAACAGTATAAAACCAAGGTAAAAAACCCCGACATATATTAATCAAATTAACAAAGATCAAACATAAAGAACAAGTATTAAAAGCAGCAAGGGAAAAACAACAAGTAACACACAAAGGGATTCCCATAAGGATAACTGCAGATCTTTCAATAAAAACCCTTCAGGCCAGGAGGGAATGGCAAGACATACTTAAAGTGATGAAAGAAAATAACCTACAGCTTAGATTACCGTACCCAGCAAGGACCTCATTCCAATATGAAGGAGAAATAAAAAGCTTTACAGACAAGCAAAAGCTGAGAGAATTCAGCACCACCAAACCAGCTCTCCAACAAATGCTAAAGGATATTCTTTAGACAGGAAACACAAAAAGGGCATATAAACCCAAACTCAAAACAATAAAGTAAATGGCAAGGGGAATACCTAGCAATAATTACCTTAAATATAAATGGGTTGAATGCCTCAACCAAAAGTCAAAGACTGGCTGAATGGATACAAAAACGAGATCCCTATATATGCTGCCTACGAGAGACCCACCTCAAAACAAGGGACACATACAGACTGAAAGTGAAGGGCTGGAAAAAGATATTCCATGCAAATAGAGACCAAAAGAAAGCAAGAGTAGCAATACTCATATACGATAAAATGGACTTTAAAACAAACGCTGTGAAAAGAGACAAAGAAGGCCACTACATAATGATCAAAGGATCAATCCAAGAAGAAGATCTAACAATTATAAATATATATGCACCCAACATAGGAGCACTGCAATATGAAGACAAATGCTAAGAAGTATGAAAGGAGAAATTAATAATAACACAATAATAGTGGGAGACTTTAATACCTCACTCACACCTATGGGCAGATCAACTAAACAGAAAATTAACAAAGAAACGCAAACTTTAAATAATACAATAGACCAGTTAGACTTAATTGATATCTATAGGACATTTCACCTCAACTTCTCAAGTGCTCACGGAACCTTCTCAAGGATAGATTACATCCTGGGCCATAAAACTAACCCTGATATATTCAAAAAAATCGGAATCATTCGAAGCATCTTTTCTGACCCTAATGAATTAAGATTAGATCTCAATTACAGGAGAAAAACTATTAAAAATTCCAACATATTGAGGCTGAACAACAGGCTTCTGAATAACCAACAAATCACAGAAGAAATCAAAAAAGAAATCAAAATATGCAAAGAAATGAGTGAAACTGAAAACACAACAACCCAAAACCAGTGAGAAACTATAAAAGCAGTGCTAAGAGGAAAGTTCATAGCAATACAGGTATACCTCAAGGAACAAGAAAAAAATCAAATAAATAACCTAACTCTACACCTAAAGCAACTAGAAAAGGAAGAAATGGAGAACCGCAGAGTTAGTAGAAGGAAAAAAAATAGGGCAGAAATAAATGCAAAAGAAACAAAAGAGACCATACCAAAACCCAACAAAGCAAAAAGCTGGTTCTTTGAAACAATAAATAAAATTGACAAACCACTAGCCAGACTCATCAAGAAACAAAGGGATAAAAATAAAATCAATTAAATTAGAGATGAAAATGGAGAGATCACAACAGACAACATAGAAATACAAAGGATCATATATGCCAATAAAATGGACAACGTGGAGGAAATTGACAAATTCTTAGAAAAGTAAAACTTTCCAAAACTGAACCAGGAAGAAGTAGAAAATTTTAACAGACCCATTAGAAGCACATAAATTAAAACTGTAATCAGAAATCTTCCAGCAAACAAGACCCAGGTCCAGACAGCTTCACAGCTGAATTCTACCAAAAATTTTGACAAGAGCTAACACCTACCCTACTGAAACTCTTCCAGAAAATTGAAGAGGAAGGTAAACTTCCAAACTCATACTATGAGGCCATTATCACCCTAATACCAAAATCTGACAAAGATGCCACAAAAAAAGAAAACTACAGGCCAATATCACTGATGAATATAGATGCAAAAATCCTCAACAAAATTCTAGTAATCAGAATCCAACAACACATTAAAAAGATAATGCACCATGACCAAGTGGGCTTTATCCCAGGGATGCAAGGATTCTTCAGTATCTGCAAATCAATCAATGTAATTCACCACATTAACAAATTGAAAAATAAAAGCCATATGATTATATCAACAGATGCAGAGAAGGCCTTTGACAAAATTCAGCATCAATCTATGATAAAACCTCTCCAGAAAGCAGGAATAGAAAGAACATACATCAATATAATAAAAGCTATATATGACAAACCCACAGCAAATATTATCCTCAATGGTGAAAAATTGAAAGCATTTCCCCTAAACTCAGAAACAAGACAAGGGTGCCCACTTTTACCACTACTATACAACATAGTTCTGGAAGTTTTGGCCACAGCAATCAGAGCAGAAAAATAAATAAAAGGAATCCAAATTGGAAAAGAAGAAGTAAAACTCTCACTGTTTGCAGATGACATGATCCTCTACATAGAAAACCCTAAAGACTCCACCAGAAAATTACTAGAACTAATCAATTAATATAGTAAAGTTGCAGGATATAAAATCAACACACAGAAATCCCTTGCATTCCTATACACTAATAATGAGAAAGTAGAAAAAGAAATTAAGGAAACAATTCCATTCACCACTGCAACGAAAATAATAAAATTAAAGAAACTAAAGACCTATATATTGAAAACTATAAAACACTGATGAAAGAAATCAAAGAGGACACTAATAGATGGAGAAATATACCATGTTCATGAATCAGAAGAATTAATATAGTGAAAATGAGTATACTACCCAAAGCAATCTACAGATTCAATGCAATTCCTATCAATCTACCAGTGGTATTTTTCACAGAGCTAGAACAAATAATTTCAAGATTTGTATGGAAATACAAAAAACTTCGAATAGCCAAAGCAATCTTGAGAAAGAAAAATGGAACTGAAGGAATCAACCTGCCTGACTTCAGGCTCTACTACAAAGCCACAGTCATCAAGACAGTATGGTACTGGCACAAAGACAGAAATATAGATCAATGGAACAAAATAGAAAGCCCAGAGATAAATCCACACACCTATGGATACCTTATCTTCGACAAAGGAGGCAAGAATATTCAATGGAGAAAAGACAATCTCTTTAACAAATGGTGCTGGGAAAACTGGTCAACCACTTGTAAAAGAATGAAACTAGATCAATTTCTAACACCATACACAAAAATAAACTCAAAATGGGTTAAGGATTTAAACCTAAGACCAGAAACTATAAAACTCCTAGAGAAGAACATAGGCAAAACACTCTTCGTCATAAATCACAGCAGGATCCTCTATGATCCACCTCCCAGAATACTGGAAATAAAGCAAAAATAACAAATAGGATCTAATTAAAATGAAAAGCTTCTCTGCAAGAAAAGAAACTATAAGCAAGGTGAAAAGACAGCCTTTGGAATGGGAGAAAACAATAGCAAATGAAGCAACTGAAAAACAACTAATTTCAAAAATATACAAGAAACTTATGCAACTCAACTCCAGAAAAATAAGTGACCCAATCAAAAATGGGCCAAAGAATTAAATAGACATTTCTCCAAAGAAGACATACGGATGGCTAACAAACACAGGAAAATGTGCTCAACATCATTATCAGAAAAATGCAAATCAAGATCACAATGAGGTACCATTTCACACTAGTCAGAATAGTTGCAATCCAAAAGTCTACAAGCAATAAATGCTGGAGAGGATGTGAAGAAAAGAGAACCCTCTTACACTGTTGGTGGGAATGCAAACTAGTACAGCCACTAAGAAAAATAAGTGACCCAATCAAAAATGGGCCAAAGAATTAAATAGGCACTTCTCCAAAGAAGACATACGGATGGCTAACAAACACAGGAAAATGTGCTCAACATCATTATCAGAAAAATGCAAATCAAGATCACAATGAGGTACCATTTCACACTAGTCAGAATAGTTGCAATCCAAAAGTCTACAAGCAATAAATGCTGGAGAGGATGTGAAGAAAAGAGAACCCTCTTACACTGTTGGTGGGAATGCAAACTAATACAGCCACTATGGAGAGCAATGTGGAGATTCCTTAAAAAACTGGAAATAGAACTGCCTTATGATACAGCAATCCCACTGCTGGGCATACACACTGAGGAAACCAGAATTGAAAGAGACACATGTACCCCAATGTTCTTTGCAACACTGTTTATAATAGCCAGGACATGGAAGCAACCTAGATGTCCATCAGCAGTTTAATGGATAAGAAAGCTGTGGTACATATATGCAATGGAGTATTACTCAGCCATTAAAAAAAATACATTGGAATCAGTTCTAATGAGATGGATGAACCTGGAGCAGATTATACAGAGTGAAGTAAGCCAGAAAGAAAAACACCAATACAGTATACTGACACATATATATGGAATTTAGAAAGATGGTAATGATGACCCTGTATGCGAGACAGCAAAAGAGACACAGATGTATAGAATGGACTTTTAGCTTCTGAGGGAGAGGGAGAGGGTGGGATGATTTGGGAGAATGGCATTGAAATATGTATATTACTATGTAAGAAATGAAGCGCCAGTCTATGTTCAATATAGGATACAGGATGCTTGGGTCTGGTGCACGGGGATGATCCAGAGAGATGATATGGGGTGGAAGGTGGGAGAGGGATTCAGAATTGGGAGTTTGTATACACCCGTGGCGGATTCATGTCAATATATGGCAAAACCAATACAGTATTGTAAAGTAAAATTAAGTAAAAATAAAAATTAAAAAAAAAAGAAACGGTGTTTGATTAAACTTAGAAAGTAATCAGAAAATAGATTTATAATTTTAAAAAGCCAGATATATAAATGCTAATAAAACAGATTTCTGAAACAGAAATTGCTCTTCTTCTACTAAAAAAGAATAAAAATATAACTAAAGGTTAAATAAATATACAAACAAAATAAATATACAAAAAAAATATATATTTATAGGTATGCAGCCTAGGTGGATGAATTTACAATGATGGAGAAAAAGAAAAAAGAAACTCCACTTTAATCTAAAATTTATTAGATATTTTATATTCAAAATAAGCAGGTACCCTTTCTTATTTTTACTCTGACAATATATACTACTTCTAAATTCAATTTATTTCTAATATCAAATTACTTTCATACTTCCCCTTAATAGAAAGCTCTCTGTTTTAAACTAATGTGTTGCTTTTAATGTAAAATTCACTATTTCCACTAGACAAGCTATGAAACTGGGATTTTTTAGAACTTCTCTAGAATATTCAACTTGCCATATTTAAAAATTGAAAAGAAATAAGACAATAAACTGTTTAAAAAAATATAAATTGTATTCAGCTGTAGTTGTTGTAAATTGATTAAAACCCTTGGGCTTAGATTTCATTTAATGCCTTCATCCTTCCTTTAAAAAATATTTTTTAGTCTTATTATTATTAGGGTGGTTTTGGCTTTACTTGTCCTCTAAAATTGCAACTGATCATTAAAAGCAAAATGAATTGCTTGTGTCACAGTTGTTGAAAATTTTTTAGTTGCTAGTTCATGTCTTCCCTGGTGGCTCAGAGGTTAAAGCGTCTGCCTCCAATGTGGGAGACCCAGGTTTGATCCCTGAGTTGGGAAGATCCCCTGGAGAAGGAAATGGTAACCCACTCCAGTATTCTTGCCTGGAGAATCCCATGGACAGAGAAGCTTAGTAGGTTACAGTCCACGGGGTTGCAAAGAGTCGGACACGACTGAGTGACTTCCTTCACTCACTCACTCACTCAGGTCATGTCTGACTTTTTTGAGACCCCATAGACTGTAACCTACCAGACTTCTCTGTCCATAGAATTTTACATGCAGAAACACTGGAGTACATTATCGTTTCCTACTCAAGAGGTTCTTCCCAGTCAAAGGACTGAACCTATGTCTCCTGCATTGGCAGAAGGATTCTTTACCACTGAGCCACTAGAGAAGCCCTGCTGCAAAAAATAAGTAGTGTCAACAGTAATTTTCTAAAGATAGGAGATCTACTACATTTCCCAATAGTAATATTGCTTTGTACTCCATGAGTACTATCGAAACTAATGTGATGCTAGAAGGTTTTTTTTTTTTCAGGAAAAATTAACTGTTATATGAATAACATATAATGGATAATTCTATGTTCATGTTACACAAGCAAACCTTCCTAATGAGATCACCAAGAAAAATTAATCAAAATATTTTTCAGGCTCCAAAGTGTTAACTGAGTCTTTAAAGAATTAGAAGATCAATATGTTTTATAACAGTCTCCCAGAAGGATAGTACGGGGAGGGAGGTGGGAGGGGGGTTCAGGATGCGAACACGTGTATACCTGTGATGGATTCATGTTGATGTACGGCAAAACCAATACAATATTGTAAAGTAATTAACCTCCAAATAAAATAAATAAATTTGTATTTAAAAAAAAAAGTCTCCAGAGTAGTAATTAACCAGGGGTATGAAATTTGGTAAGAGCCTGATGTAAAGACCAATCTTTTGAGGATGCTTAAGAATGGAAGCACCAAAATTACTGCTTGTTGTCTTTCAAAGACTAAGGTGGCTATAAAAACCCTAGAATTTGGGTTAGAACATAGAACAGTTAAAACTTAAGAGTGAGGATCAAACAAGTCTGTCTTCATAGGTACGTCATATGTACATATGAAACTCACCCTGAAGTCATTTCAATCATGGATTGGAATGAGATGACCTGTACTCAATAGTGCCATTAGTCTATCTGCAGAATGATAAATTTTATTTGAAAGGTAAAATAGCCCAAGGCTTCTTCAAGTAATCTTTAAATTTATTAATATAATTTTTCTGCAATGTCAGAAATATGCAGTTATACAAGGAGTAATGATATCATGACCATAACCAAAAGCAGCAGCAGGCATTGAAAATGGGTGGACTAAAAGTTCACATAACAGAAGAATCAAGCATTTACTTTTAGGAAACAATATTTAATGTTCAAAGAAAAATAAAAGGTTGAAATTTTAGTGTTATTTGAAAACTTTGGAAAGAAAAATATGATAATGTAATATGAATCCCAAAAGGAGAATACAAAGAGAATAATGGAGAATCAAAAGATGAAGAAATTATGCAGTTTTGTCAAATTAGACATAGCTATCAAACCAGGAACTCAGATAACACAATAAACCCAAAGCAGGATGAATAAAACCACAATAATAACTATGTGTGCCATAATCAAATAAAATAAAAATTTTGAATAAACTAGGGAAAGACTTTAAGGAGTACAGTAGACTTTTAAACAGAAATAATTAGAGTCAGAAATCAAACTAATGGTGTTTTGAATAAAAGACAAAAATAGCTGCCAATGTGTATTTTTCTCTGAAAAAAATATTCTCCAAGAATATAAGCTAAATGAATACATTTTAAGATCAACAATAATTGGGAGAACTAGTCAAAAACAGAATGGTAATACAATATTAAGGTGTTTTTCAGAAAGAAGAATAATGATACCAGATGTAACCTCAGTATTAGAAGCAAAAACTAAATTGCAGTAAAAAAATAAAAATAAAAATTGATCACATGAAAAATTATAGTAGTGTATTTTTTGTTTAAAATATATAAAGAATTAAAATAATTCACAATAGAAAACACAGGAGACCAAATACTTCAAATAAAAATAATTCAACTATTAATGCATTATCTTCACATTAGTAAACAAACAATTTCATTAGTGTTCAATAGTTTAAATGTGCAGTGTAATCTCTTGGGTAATCAGAGTTACTGAAACATAGACTATAGCTACATCTAATTCTGCTTCATTGACTATGCTAAAGTCTTTGACTGTGTGGATCACAACAAACTGTGGGATATTCTTAAAGAGATGGGAATGTTAAACCACCTTACCTGCTTCCTGAGAAGCCTGTATGCAGGATATGAAGGAACAGTTAGTACTGGACATGGAACAATGGACTTGTTCATACTGGGAAAGGAGTACATCAAGACTGTATATTCACACCCTGCTTATTTAACATATATACAGAGTACATCATAGTAAATGCTGGGCTAGATTCACAAGTTGTAATCAAGTTTGCCAGGAAAAGTATCAACAACCTCAGATATGCAGATAATACCTCTATAATGGGAGAAAGTGAAGAGGAACTAAAGAACCTCTTGAAGCTGAAAGGGGAGAATGAAAAAAAGTTGGCTTAAAACTCAGTCAGTTCAGTTGCTCAGTCATGTCTGACTCTTTGTGATCCCATGGACTGTAGCATGCCAGGCTTCCCTGTCCATCACCAACTCCTAGAGCTTGCTCAAACTCTTGTCCATCGAGTTGGTGATGCCATCCAACCATATCATCCTCTGTCATCCCCTTCTCTTCCTAACTTCAGTCTTTCCCAGCATCAGGGTCTTTTCTAATGAGTCAGTTCTTCACATCAGGTGGGCAAAGTATCGGAGTTTCAGCTTCAGCATCAGTCCTTTCAATGAATATTCAGGATGGATTTCCTTCAAGACTGACTGATTTGATCTCTACACTCCAAGGAACTTTCACAAGTCTTCTCCAACACCACAGTTCAAAAGCATCAATCCAGAACAAGACCCAGTTTCCCCCACTGTCAGTCTCTCCCATTAGGAAGTTTCCATAAGTCTTTTATCCACCAGAGGGCAGAAAGAATTAACACCACAATCACAGAAAACTAATCACACTGATCACATGGACCATAGCCCTGTCTAACTCAATGAAACAATGAGCCATGTCATGTAGGGCCATCCAAGATGGACAGGTCATGGTGGAGAGTTCTGACAAAAGGTGGTCCACTGGGGAAAGGAATGACAAACCATTTCAGTATTCTTGCCTTGAGAACAGCATGGAAAAACTTAAAACTCAGAATTCAAAAAACAAGGATCATGCCATCTGGTCCCATCACTTCATGGCAAATAAATGGGGAAAGAGTAGAAACAACATCAGATTTCATTTTCTTGAGCTCCAAAATCACTGTGGACAGTGACTGAAGCCACAAAATTAATAGATGCTTTCTCCTTGGAAGAAAAGCTATGACCAACCTAGACAGAAAGCAGAGCCATCACTTTACTGACAAAGGTCCATATATAGTCAAAGCAATGGTTATTCCAGTAGTCATGTATGGATGTGAGAGATGGACCATAAAGAAAGGTGAGTTCCAAAGAATTGATGCTTTCAAACTGTGGTGCTGGAGAAGCCTCTTAGGATAGAAGCCTCTCCTATCCATGGACAGCAAGGATATCAAACCAGTCAGTTCTAAAGGAAATCAGTCCTGAATATTCACTGGAAGGACTGGGATTGAAGCTCCAATACTTCGGCCAATTGATGCAAAGAGCCAACTCATTCTAAAAGACCCTGATGCTGGGGAAGAGTGAAGACAAGAGGATAAGTGCTCAACATGAAATCAGATGGTTGGATGGCATCACTCAATGGACATGAATTTGAGCCTACTCAGGGAGCTAGTGAAGGACAGGAAAGCCTGTTGTGTTACAGTTCATGAGGTTGCAAAGAGTCAGACACGACTTAGCAACTGAATAACAACAACCAAAATACCAGAGAAGCTAAGAGTATGGCAATTTATCCAAATGGGGCAAGAAAAAAGAAACCAGAAATGGATTATAAGATATGTGAGACAAATTAAAATAAAACATTAGGCTTGGTGATTAAAAATAGATAATTATTTACAATAAAAATACTATGATTAAAATGTAAAATATAAAAATGTTAAATGATTAGAAAAACTCAGAAGAAGAACTCCTAGGCCTAGGGTTAGGCAAATATTTCTCACATATGAAAGTGAAGACAAGATCCTTTAAAGAAAATATTAATAAATTATGCTGCATTAAAATTGAAAACTTTTTGTACAGCAACAAATATCCTGTTAAAATTATGAAAAACAAGATAAAACTGAGAGAAAATATTTTCAAACCATGCATTAGACAAAAGACTTGTATGTAGATATGTAGAATATTAAAGGTAACCTTACAAATCAACAGTGATTGCAGAAAATTTAAAACCTATTTTCATATAAACACCAACACACAAGTAAGTTGCTACTTTATTTGTAACAAAAAATACTGAGGACCATTCAAATGTCTCTCAGTGGGTGAATAAACAAACCCTATTACATACATATAACCAAGTACTGCTCACTAATATAAAGAAAAATAAGTAGTGACATACATGTAATAACCAAGATGGATCCCAGAGTCACTATACTAAGAGAAAAATAAATATCAGTCTCAAATTGTTTGATTCTGTTTATAGAGCAATCACTACATGACAATAATATAGAGATGAAAAACAAATCGGTGGTTGCCCCAGGATAGATTTCTCTGTGTAAATACAGAGGAGTAAGATAAGGGAGTTCCTTTTGAAGGACTGAACAATTCTATATCTGAATTTGGTAGGTAGATGAATCTATGCAAGAAATAATATACATAGCAGTAGTAGTTTAGTCTCTAAGTCATGTCCGATTCTTGTGACCCCGGGGACTGTATGTAGCCTGCTAGGCTCCTCCTCTGTCCTTGGGATTCTCCAAGCAAGAATCCTGGAGTGGGTTGCCATTTCTTTCTCCAGGGAGTCTCCTTAACCAGGTATCGAACCTGGGTCTCCTGCATTGCAGGTAGATTCTTAACCAACTGAGCTACGAGGGAAGTTCATAATTTGCATAGGACTATACATACACATGTTTCTCTTGTGGCTCAGGCAGTAAAAAAAAATCTGTCTGCAATACAGGAGACCTGGGTTTGATCCCTGAGTTGGGAAGATCCCCTAGAGGAGGGCATGGCAACCCATTGCAGTATTCTTGGCTGGAGAATCCCCATGGATAGAAGAATCTGTCATGCTACAGTCCATGGGATTGGACACAACTGAGTGACTATGCACAGCATGTACAGACACATTAATGAAGATAAAAATGATGAAAACGGAATGTGATCTTTAGTTAATAGGATTTGTATGATGGGAATTATTTTTATTTTAGTTATATTAATTTATAACATTATTTATCCTAAGTCTTCCTGTTTCACGAGACAAGAATTTTCTCATCATTCTGCAGCAAACTCTTGCTTGTTCAAAAATATTATTGAATTACTAATTTTGACCTTGCTAAATTAAAGAGATTGTTGCTCACAAAAAACAAAACTTATAATAATGCTTTTATGATACAAGTTAATTTTAATATTTTATAAATGTGTAAGAATGTTAATTGTGGAAAAATATTACTTTTATTGTGCAATTCAGTTGATATAAAATTGGTGTGATTGCAATGTAATGTGTATATTTTTAGCATTTAATAGGATTGACTCATTTGGAGCAAAAAAGTGTGAACCAAAGTGTTGATTTTAAAATATCCAGCCTATTTTTGTAGTTCTCTTTGTCACCTAAATGACTTTCCTCTCAGATAAGCTATAATTTTCTAGCAAAATTGTCACAGAATTCCACCTTAGCTTTTTTTTCCCTCAGTGCTTATCCCAATGATGCAGCTGAAATTTATTATGAATCACAGTTATTGCCACTCACTCTGACACTGCTTCTATAGATAAAATTCCTTTTTCATCATAAATGTAGGCCAAGATTCTTTGAATATTTTAACCTTTGAAGATCAAAATCTGCTTGTCTAAAATCTCTTTTAGCAAGGGTATGTAGATATTACTTTTAAACTCTAAACCCTTTGTTACAATATGCATGAGTTAGTAGCTTTTTGGTAAACATTATGATATACTACACAAAGATTCAGAATACTCTAAACTTCAGTTCAGTTCAGTTCAGTCGTTTAGTCATGTGTGATTCTTTGCAACCCCATGGACTGCAGCATGCCAGGCTTCTCTGTCCATCACCAACATCAAGTTGGTGATGCCTTTCAACCATCTCATCCTCTGTTGTTCCCTTCTCCTCCTGCCCTCAATCTTCCCCAACATCAGGGTCTTTTCCAGTGAACCATTTCTTCACATTAGTTGGCCAAATAACTCTAAACTAACTTTTATTTATTTTTTAATGCAACAAATTAGTACTCAAAGGTTCAATAAATCTTGGAAACTAGAGCAAACATTTAGCCAAGCACACTGTATGTGATTATCTAAATGCAAGAAGATAATACAAGAAAAATTGGTGGAAAATTAAAGCATGTGGCATTTTGATTAATGAATGTAAACTTGAATTTCTCATTGTGAGATTTAGATAACAATATATAAATTATCCTGTGTCTTTAATAATTTTAAAAATTGATTGTTTAACTATACAGGGAAAACTCAAAACACTATGCTGGCAAAAGAAAGCCATTTTGAATAGAAAATATTAAAAGTAATCACATCACAAATATGAATTTGAATGTAACCAGAAAAAATACTAGAAGTCTGAATAATATAAAGAAAATAGATTAAATTTAATTGAAAAATGAATGATTGCACTAATTTTTGTACATCAGCGTCAAAGTTACTAATCAGATTAACTCCTTCACTTCCTGTCACTAAATACCACATAGCTTCCTGCTACTGAAGATATCCCATCCATTACTCATGAATCCTTCAGTACTTGTGAAGTAGTAAGAAGTATTTTCTGTTTCTTACTTCTCCTAATTTTTAATATGGTTTTCATTCTTCCAATGCTATTGGATTCAGTTGCCATCACTTTGAAAATACCTCTGTCCAGAAAGTTGAAAGAACATCCCAACCCCTACAACTCAAATAAGTCTTATCTCTTCACTCTGAGTTTTTAAAATGTCCTCTCTACTGTCTTGGGACATTTTTTATTGAATATTCTATCTCCCCTCTTTCCAATGACAAATGTGTCTTCATTATACTGAGACTCCTAGAGGAAAAGATGAAAAAATACCAAGTAACTGACAAGACACAGTGAAAATAGAAATGAGGCCATCAGTCATGAGATGGATTGCCATTTAGAAAATAATTATCTTCTTTCAACCATTTCCCCCCCTCCCATTTCTCCAGTACTTGAATGGAAATTTGAAGATTGATCATAGTAAGAATGGAGAATTTAAAATACTTTTAGTGCAATATTTTCTTTCACTATGAATTTATTTGACAGAAAATATCCTCTCTCAAAAAATCATTCACATCAAAATGTGGGACATCTATATTATATTTCAAATTGATACTTACTGTAGTCCAACTGACTTGTTGACCTAGGTCTGTAAAATAAAGTGTGACAATGGAGGAAGCTGCAACACTTTGAACGGTTATGTTGTCCTTCAGAAAGGGCCCACCTTAAACAATAAGGAAATATTATTTTAATATAATTTTGAGGCAAGCAGATGATAAATATTTTTAATGTGAAGCCAGTGAAAGCTAAGGATAAATTTTATATAGGAACTTCAATTTATAGTAAATCTTTAAAGTAAGATGGCGTATGAATAAACAAATTTTATAAAATATATCTGGCAAATTTTCAAATACGTAGTGGTTTTCCAATGCTACTTAAACAAAGTACAGACTACCACTGGCTACTATTGTGTTCTGAGAAAAATGTAATTTTAAATAATATCATAATCAAATATGATAAAGTATATTTTGAAGTATAATTTTGTGTGTTGGTAGACATAGCATATCAACTGTGCTATAATTGATTTTACTGTAAGATGAATTAGATGGAGTTGAATTTTAAAAGTCATTTAAGCACCTGGGGATGGGCTTGATTCACCTTTCAAAAAGATGATTATCGATGCTGTATGGTAACTGGGAAGAAAAGGAAGCAAGATTACTTAGGAGAAAGTCAAAATTCACCAGCCAGAGTATGAGACTTATATGGATTAAGATGACACTGGTAGAGATGTTAAAAATTCATCAACCCCAAAAAGTTTGATCTTAGAGCAAGTTTAACCTGTGAGATTTAGGTTGAGGTAATTTTTTTGTCCTGAGCACTTAATTGCATTGTAATGTCATTAACTGACAAAAAAAAAAAAAGAGTGAGGAAAGAGCAGATTTGCACTGGGATGACCCAGAGGGATGGTACGGGGAGGGAGGTGGGAGGGGGGTTCAGGATGGGGAACACATGCACATCCATGGCAGATTCATGTTGATATATGACAAAACCAATACAATATTGTAAAGTAATTAACCTCCAATTAAAATAAATTTAAATTTTAAAAAAGNTGGGAGGGGGGTTCAGGATGGGGAACACATGCACATCCATGGCAGATTCATGTTGATATATGACAAAACCAATACAATATTGTAAAGTTATATATATATATATATATATATATATATATATATATATATACACACACACACATACATAAACAGCAAAATATTAAAAAAAAAAAGAACATTTCAGTTAGGATGCATTTAATGTGAGATATCTATTAGCCCGTCAATTGGGAGTTGTCAAGTAGGCAGTTGGATGGCTGTGTCTGAAGATGTTTCCAAAGTCATTAACAGTTAAAGCCATGGGGCATGGTGAGGTTATTTATGCATGCAGTTTGAAATGAAGGAATACAAACTGAGACTGAATTTCCTAGCATTCCAGGCTTTTGAAATCAGAAGACAAACATACAGCAAAGATTACTGAGAAGAAGTGTCTCATGAAATAGGAGGAAAAAGAAGTGATGATGGAAAGTGTCTGAAAGAAATGTTTTGCTCTTAATAATGAACACTAGATAACTTTGCCATTGTTTACTGAAAGATATGTACAAAAATGTCTTAGTATTGTTTGTGATAGCAAAACATTGTAAAAATTGTAAATGTTCATAAATAAGATGTGGATAAATAAAATCTGTTTTATTCAAACAAAAATATATTATACACAAAGAAAAATGAGTAGATTAGAACAATGTACACCAACTTAGATACATCTCACAAGTACAATGATATTAATGTTATTGTTTTTATTTGTATTATACTTTATGCTGAACTATTTATGAATTATATTAACTCTACTCATGTACAAATTTCTTTTCATTCTTTATTATTGAAAGAAACAGTAAGATATTAAATTTTGACTATCAAGTGATTTTCACAATATAATAGATTTATAATTATGCTTACAGGCATTTTGTATAAGATAAAAAAAGGCCATCTGTATGTATTCTTTGGAGAAATGTCTATTTAGTTCTTTGGCCCATTTTTTGATTGGGTCGTTTAATTTTCTGGAATTGAGATGCAGGAGTTGCTTGTATATTTTTGAGATTAGTTCTTTGTCAGTTGCTTCATTTGCTATTATTTTCTCCCATTCTGAAGGCTGTCTTTTCACCTTGCTTATAGTTTCCTTTTTTGTGCAGAAGTTTTTATTTTAATTAGATCTCATTTGTTTATTTTTGCTTTTATTTCCAGTATTCTAGGAGGTGGATCATAGAGGATCCTGCTGTGATTTATGTCGGAGAGTGTTTTCCCTATGTTCTCCTATAAGAGTTTTATAGTTTCTGGTCTTAGGTTAAGATCTTTAATCCATTTTGAGTTTATTTTTGTTTATGGTGTTAGAAAGTGTTCTAGTTTCATTCTTTTACAAGTGATTTACCAGTTTTCCCAGCACTACTTTTTAAAGAGATTGTCTTTTCTCCCTTTTATATTCTTGCCGCCT
Source organism: Litocranius walleri (assembly GCA_006410535.1). NCBI lineage: Eukaryota > Metazoa > Chordata > Mammalia > Artiodactyla > Bovidae > Litocranius > Litocranius walleri. The sequence continues at coordinate 2,793,082 of SJYG01000047.1, forward strand.
CTGTCAAAGATAAGGTGTCCATAGGTGTGTGGATTTATCTCTGGGCTTTCTATTTTGTTCCATTGATCTATATTTCTGTCTTTGTGCCAGTACCTTACTGTCTTGATGACTGTGGCTTTGTAGTAGAACCTGAAGTCAGGCAGGTTGATTCCTTCAGTTCCATTTTTCTTTCTCAAGATTGCTTTGGCTATTCAAAGTTTTTTGTATTTCCATACAAATCTTGAAATTATTTGTTCTAGTTCTGTGAAAAATACCACTGGTAGCTTGATAGGGATTGCATTGAATCTGTAGATTGCTTTGGGTAGTATAGTCATTTTCACTATATTGATTCCTCTGATCCATAAATATGGTATATTTCTTCATCAATTAGTGTCCTGTTTGATTTCCTTCACCAGTGTTTTATAGTTTTCTATGAATAGGCCTTTAGTTTCTTTAGGTAGATATATTCTTAAGTATTTTATTCTTTCCGTTGCAATGGTGAATGGAATTATTTCCTTGATTTTTTTTTCTACTTTCTCATTGTTACTGTATAGGAATGCAAGCGACATACAGATGGCTAACAAACACATGAAAAGATGCTCACCATCACTCATTATCAGGGAAATGCAAATAAAGACCACAATGAGATACCATTTTACACCAGTCAGAATGTCTGTGAACCAAAAGTTTACAAGCAATAAATGCTGGAGAGGGTGTTGGGAAAAGGGAACCCTTTTACACTGTTGGTGGGAATGCAAACTAGTACAGCCACTATGGAGAAAATTGTGGAGATTCCTTAAAAAACTGGAAATTGAACTGCCTTATGACCCAGCAATCCCAATGCTGGGCATACACAACGAGGAAATCAGAATTGAAAGAGACACATGTACCCCAACATTCATCATAGCACTGTTTATAATAGCCAGGACATGGAAGCAACCTAGATGTCCATCAGCAGATGAATGGATAAGAAAGTTGTGGTACATATACACAATGGAGACTTACGCAGTCATTAAAAATAATGCATTTGAATTAGTTCTAATGAGGTGAATGAAACTGGAGCTGATTATACAGAGTTAAGTAAGCCAGAAATAAAAAACACCAATACAGTATACTAACAAATATATATTGAATTTAGAAATATGGTAATGATAACCCTGTATGCAAGACAGTAAAATAGACACAGATGTATAGAACAGACTTTTGGACTCTGTGGGGGAGGGAGAGGGTGGGATGATTTGGGAGAATGGCATTGAAACATGTATACTATCATGTAAGAAAATAATTGCCAGTCTAGGTTCGATACAGGATACAGGATGCTTGGGGCTGGTGTGCTGGGATGACCCAGAGAAATTTTATGGGGAGAGAGGGGGGAGCGGGGTTCAGGATTGGGAACTCATGTACGCCCTTGGCAGATTCATGTCAATGTATAGCAAAACCAATACAGTATTGTAAAGTAAATTAAAAATAAATAAATAAAAAATAGGCAATTGTTATATATTAATTTTGATAAATCCAACATGAATACAGTAAGCTATGACTTCCTTGCCTAGCTTATGACATGGCTTCAAAAGCGATCATCTTGGTGGGCCAGAGTTAATAACAAATTCTTTAAATCTGAATGGAGTCAGAAATAAGGATACCAAGATTCAATATACTGGGAAGAGTCACTACACTATTGTTGGTTTAAAAACGGAGAGGGCTACATGGTGAATAACTAAAGTGACTTCTAGGAACTGATAGCCATCAAGGAATTAAGGATCTCTGTCATAAAAGCTAAAAGGTGGATTCTGCCAACAAGACTGAAGGTGGAGGGAGATTTTCTCAGAAGTCTACATGAGAACTCAGTGTAGCTGATACCTTACTCTAAACTTGGATACTTTGAGTAGAGAATCCAGCCATATTACATCTTTGAGCTAACAAATAATTGCTGTTTTAAGCTGCTAAGTTTGTGGTAATTTGTTGCACATTGATGAAACATGGTTCAAGGTAAAGACTTTGATATACAGCTGATCAGAATGTCATTGTGACAGTCACTTGTAACAACAAGAAATATTGATAAGGACTGCTGAAAACTTCTTTCCAAAATGCACCTATTGACCTCATAGTTTCCCACTGTTCTATACCCTTTGCAGACATCAAAGAATAGAATATTGGCATTTTGTTTTTAAATATGGAAAATCAATATAGTACTTGGGTGAAACAAAGTGAGAGAATCCAGACATATCATTAATCATATCACTGTTAGATGCAGTAATCAGGAACCCTTTTCCTTTGCATTCTATATCTATGTCCTTTTCCAATTGGAGAGGAATATGTGGGACCAAGAAAATGCACCTAATGGAGCCCATGCCATTTATATCATAATTGGGTGGCCTCTTAAGGCCCCTAAATTTTCTGCTTAAATTTGCTCAAGTAATATATCTTTTGGTAACATTTTTTCCCAAGAAAGGGCCAAACACTAAGGTGCATACTTCTAACCCTAGAAGATTGTATAAAGGGTATGTGGATGGTTGGAATTGGAGATGGGAAGAGAAGGGCCAATTCAACATATACTTAAACCTTCCATTGAACAAATCTAATGTTTCTAAGAATTAGAAATTTGACCCCATATTTCCAGGACATTATCAATTATATTAATCACAGTAATGAGAGAACACATTTTAGTTACCAGTTTGTATTACAGATTTATTTCAACAATGCCTGCAATTATTCACAATTACCATGTCAGCATCACTCACAAAATGACTTTTAGTCCCTTTTATTAAGAATTGGTGTCAGTTTCCCTCCTCTTGAATGTAGGGTAGACTAGTATCTTGCTCTGATAAATAGAATGTGGGACAAGGGATCATAAGCCAGTTCTAAGCCTGGGCTTCATGAATTCTTGAGTGCTTGTGCTCATTTATTTGCACTTCTGATTCCACCAAGGCCAGAACTTTCTGACAAAGCATGAGACCATATAGAGCAGAGAGGAGTGGTTACAGCCATGAACATTCTGGCCAGTCTTCAGAAATCCATCAACTCACCTTAGCTGCTTGAATGAAACTAGCCAAGCAAGGCCAAGCCCAGCCTAGCTAAGTATAAATCCCAAGCCAAAAAAATGTTGGCTATATTTTCCCATAAAAATAAATAGCTTGTACTTTTATTTGTGTTTTAGCAGTCTTTTGTGTACAGAAACTGTAAAAGACTCTAAAATAACACAATTATTCATAGTGCACTCATTCTGGCAAAGATACTCTGGCAGCAGATATGTAATATTCATGCCTTGCTTTGTTTTGGTGTTATCTTTTTCCTTATTATTAATAGTTACAACTATGTTTAACGAGGCAATAACCATGCACAAATCATTATAGTATTTTATAAACATAATCTTACTTGCACTCTAGCCACCACCTGCAAAAAGCACACATACACACACACACACACACACACAAACCGTAAGTTAGATTCTTTATTAGCTCAATTTACAAAAGAAGATTCTAAATATAATATGTAAAAAGATAGGTTTAAATTGCATTTTTCCAAATAAATTTTGTGCCATATCCTGCTTATATCACTAAATTCATAGATTCCTTTTTTCAAATATTTCATCACATTCTTATCAAAGAACTCTTGGAGAGTTATACTTTATTCACATCACACACTGGTACTTCCAACCAGGTATATGAGTGAAGGGAAATAAAATGTCCACATTCACCAGAAAAGTTGAAGTAACAGAAATTCCACAGTCCCTTATAATTTCCTTCAAATTGAAATTACATCTGACACTGATGCTTGTGGTATTCTGTTTTTTTTTTTTTTAATTTATATAAGAATCAAGTTCAAAAAACAATACCATTATTTCATTTTATGTTATTTCAGCATCCATGTGTTGAAAGGTGCATACTTTGTCCCATAGAAGCAAAAAGAAACAAGACAATGATTCTTCTCTTTAAAACTAGCTGGATGAGAATTTGTCTTGAACACTTGAGTTTAGAAAAATGTGAGACTTCAAGAAATGGTGATTTATAAAAATATTCTAGATACCTATGTTTTCAACATAGGCATCTCTGAAAAAGGTGGAATATTTAAGATAGCAATGAAAACAACAAAATATCTTAGAGAAATCCAGAGAAATCATTTATCCCTAAGTGAATATGATATCTAAGAAATGATAGCCTGAATATTAGCAAAGTACCAGAAAAATACAATGCAGGTCAGGATTGTGTAGAACAGTTTAAAGATTAAAATTTCTTTAAAAATATCTCTGTAGATTTATTATCATGAACCTGAACTGAATATTCCTCAGAAATTTCCAATCTACCCAGAGCTTTTATTTAACAAGTTCAAATGTAAGGTCAAGTGATGTGATGTCAATAACAATGATTCTTAGCAGGACTCACTTTTGTGTATTTTTAGCATAAAATTTTTAAATTTTATGATTGGAAAAAAACGGTTTGAAATTTTGAAATATTTGAGGCTTACTAATGGAAACAATACTTCTCCCTATAATTCATTAATGGTATTCCTCCTTACTACCCTTATTCTGCTTTTGAACAGGAAAAATGGAAGAGAGAACTGAGTTGTACCCCTGAGACTATATTAGGAGGCAATAGACAGGGTATATAGCAATAAAAGCTTTTGAGAAATATGTTAGTTCAGATCCTGCCTTCAATACACAATGACAGTGAGTGTATGAAATTTATTTCTGTGAGACTAAAATTCTTCATAAACGTGAAACACTAGCTTTTGAGGAGGGTCAAATAAAACAATATATTTAAAGTATTTATTATAATACATGCCATTTGGTAAGCAATAAATAAATATTGCCTATTGATGACAGAAAAGGGATTCTAAATTAAATAAATAGATGATTGAAATTATTTCTTACCATGTTCTAGCTGCAGGCCTACTCGAGAAGGATACCATTGTGGACCTATTCAATGAAAAATGACATTTAATTGTAAGCACAGGTGTAAGCATATTTTAAAAGCAATATTTTCCATTAGAAGACAGATTAGATCTCAGGAGATGATTAAAAATGATTATCCAGTGTTAGAAATGGAGATAGTAGTTATCCTTTACAGGGTAAGCACTATGGATAATTCTGGAAGAAAGCATGATGGACAGGTGCTTTAGGCATGGTGATTTTCTGGTTTCAGTCTAGGAACTTGTTACACAGATGAATTCAAAATATAGACATGTAATAAAGTAAGTAATCTACATATGGTGGTGATTTACTAGCTAAGTTGTGTCCAATTTTTGTGACCCCATGAACGGTAGCCTGCCAGACTCCTCTGTCCATGGGATTTCCCAGGCAAGTATACCAGAGTGGGTTGCCATATCCCTCTCCATGGGATCTTCCTGACTCAGGAATTGAACTCAGGTCTCCTGCATTGCACGTAGATTATTTACTGACTGAGCTATAAGGGAAGTTGACCTATGTATAGCTTGTGCAATTTGAAAATTATTATTTAAAAAAAAAGTCTTAGATAGTTTCATTTAAAACTGGAGAACTTTGACCTCATTCAAAATTTATTTAAAATTAACATGTGGAACTGAATTATTTTCTCTATCAGGAATAAGCCACTCTATCAGAATAGTATGTACTATTGACTTTTAGTATTATGAGCAACTTAATTATAGCAGAAATATCACTTTACTCTCTTCTACATATAATACTATTAGTAATAAGTAGAATACTAAAATTTTTATATGATTAGGAAAATCAAAATACCTTTATTACACACTGCCATAATAAAAAAAGTTGATTCACAATTATCAGAATATTTTTATTTTCTCTTAAAATGAATTGTTTATTATTACTTTAAAGGCTGTGTTGAAAATTTAATTCTTAACTTTGAGATACAATTTTAAGCAAATTCAATTAATAAATAATAATTTAAAGTATTGTCAAAAGTATTACACAATTGTTATTTCATTTTCAAAACATTACTTTCTAAATTGTCAGTAAGAGTAGTAATAATGTAATACAACTGGATTGCAGTCAATTCTTTCTAGATTTACTGCAAAAATTCCTGCAACTTACACATGCAAGTTCTCATGAATAAATAACTTATAAGTGAAAACTTGTAATCAGAAGTTAAATTTTATTAGGCTTACATCTAAACAAAATTTAATAATAGAGTGGCAAATGAGAAATACACAAACATTTAACTCTGACATTTGATTTTTTTTTAATTAGAAAATATTTAGGTAAAGACACTTTTTTTGTGTATTTACTACTATTTGTTTTATTTATATAGCCATTTGTTGTTCTGAAATGTGTGCTAAAATGTTGAAAAGAATTTTCAAATACCTATATTTATTAATCATACTGAAATAATGCTGCCAAAGAAGTATGATGGATACAAAAGCAAAGAGATATCTACAGTTTAAAATGAGTTTGCAATTATGGATATAGAAGAAAATGTAAAACTTATGAAAATCCATTTATATTTGACAAATAGTCATTGACCACCTATGATTATACATGTTGTCAAGTTCAGTCCATTTTAGTAATATTGATGTAAGACATTATTTTCAATAGCACTTTATGAGGTTTTGGGGCTTTCTTGGTGGCTCAGATGGTGAAGAATCTGTCTGCAATGCAGAAGACCCAGGTTTGATCCATGGGTTGGGAAGATCCCCTGGAGAAGGAAATGGCTACCCATTCTAATATTCTTGCCTGAAAAATTGAATGCGTAGAGGAGCCTGGCAGGCTACAGTCCATGGGCTTGCAAAGAGTCAGACATGATTGACTGAATTTCACTTCACTTTTTTCACATATATAACATCTTTTTAAAAGTGGGAAATATCAATGCAAAGAACAATTCAATCATTCTAGTTAAATAGCTCTATCTGTAACCTAGATGAGTCAATTCTAGCTGCATCCACAATGATCAATCAGATAATTTAGAAGCTGCTAATGCCTTCAAGGAAAACCATTTCCTTTCAACCCTCTCAATAAGAATAAACTATAAATTTCAGTTCAGTTCAGTTGCTCAGTTGTGTCTTACTCTGCGACCCTATGAACCACAGCATGCCAGGCCTCCCTGTCCATCACCAACTCCTGGAGTCCACCCAAACCCATGTCCATTGAGTAGGTGATTTTATTCAACCATCTCATCCTCTGTCATTCCCTTCTCTTCTTGCCCTCAATCTTTTTCAGCACCAGGGTCTTTTCAAATGAGTCAGCTCTTCACATCAGGTGGCCAAAGTATCAGAGTTTCAACTTCAACATCAGTCCTTCCAATGAACATCCAGGAATTATCTCCTTCAGAATAGACTGGTTGGAACTCCTTTCAGTCCAACGAACTCTCAAGAGTCTTCTCCAACACCACAGTTCAAAAGTATCAATTATTCTGCACCCAGCTTTCTTTATAGTAAAACTCTTACATCCATACATGACCATGGGAAAACCATAGCCTTGACTAGATGGACCTTTGCTGGCAAAGTAATGTCTCTGCTTTTTAATATGCTATCTAGGTTGGTCATAACTTTCCTTCCAAGGAGTGCCTTTTTATTTCATGGCTACAGTCACCATCTGCATTGATTTTGGAACCCAGAAAAATAAAGTCAGCCACTGTTTCCATTTTTACCTCATCTATTTGCCATGAAGTGATGGGACCAGATGTCATGATCTTAGTTTTCTGAATGTTGAGATTTAAGCTATGACTATAAATCTACTTATAAAATAAACATGGAATTTTAAGGTTATATCCTTTGAGCACTGTGTCCCACCTTTAGATTTTAATTGGAGGTTAATTACTTTACAATATTGTATTGATTTTGCCATACATCAGCATGAATCCATCACAGGTATACATGTGTTCCCCATCCTGAACCCCCCCTCCCTCCTCCCTCCCTGTACCATCCCTCTGGGTCATCTAAGTGCACTAGCCTTAAGCATCCAGTATCATGCATTGACCCTGGACTGGCGAAGTGTTTCATATTCAAAGAGCAAAACATATATTTTCTGATAATCTCTATGCTTTTTGAGCTTAGATGGAATAGGCTGGAAAAACATCAGGAAAAATAGACAGTGTTTAAAGGATAAAGACATACATTGCATAATGAATTTTAGCATGTGTGAATAGTCCTGAAAATTATAATACTGAGTACATTGAACTCGGACAGCTGGTTCAAAAGTGAATTATGACTATGTAGTAGCTCTAATGCATCTACTAGTATATTAATTTATTTAAGATGTTGAACTCGACTTGTATAATTCCTATTGTGAGCTGACTGAAAATCAAAGCAATCATCATTCTAAAGTGTCATCTTCTCTTACTCTAAGCAAAAACAATGAAAATTTTCTTGATTCATTTGTGACATGCAACACAAAGTGGATACGACAACTGGCAATGACCAACTCACTGGTTAGACCAGGAAGAAGCTCCAAAATACTTCCGAAGCCAAACTTGCACCAAAAAAAAAAAAAGTCATAATAACTCTGGTTGTCTGCTGCTGATCTGATTTACTATAGCTTTCTGAATCTTGGCAAAATCATTATATCTTAGAAGTAGGCACAGTAAATCAATGAGATGCACAGAAAACTGCAATCCATGCAGCCGGCACTGGTCAACAGAAAAGACCCAATTCTTCCCCATTATAATGCCCAACCTCAGGTCACACAACCAGTGCTTCAAAAGTTGAACAAATTTGGCTACAGAGTTTTGCCTCATCCGCCAAATTCACCTGACCTCTCACCAACCACTTCTTCAAGAATCTTAACAATTTTTTGCAAAGAAAGCATTTCCACCACCAGCAGGAGGCAGAAAATGCTTCTCAAGAGTTCACTGAATCTAAAGCATGGATTTTTATGCTGCAGGAATAAACTTATTTCCTGTTGGCAAAAATGTTTTGATTTTAATGGTTTCTGTTAATATTTTGATTAATATAGGTGTGTTTGAGCCTAGTTATAATGATTTAAAATTCACAGTCCAAAACCACGATTACATTCACATCAATCTAATATGATTAGAATTCTTCTTATAGAATGTTGATCAGCAGTATAGATTTTAACTTAAATACTTAAATTCATGTCTCCAGATATTCAATTTTAGAAATAATAAAAGTCAGCAATAGACTTGTTCTTAATAATGAAAATAAGAAATCTTTCATTATTGACTCACTGATGGCATATGTTCTGTCTTTGTGTTTATGAGAAGCAGGAAGTGTTAGGCACTCAGTCAGGTCCAACTCTTTGCAGTTCCAGGGACTGAAAACTTAGAGTCAGTTAGACTTATGATCAGTTAGATCATACAAACTAAAGCTTGCATAGGTTAAATTAGTTAATGTAGTATAATTTATAAGGTATCAAAATTATTTTTCATCAATATTAATTACAGATGGAATTGAATACTAACTGAAACTTATATTCATAGTAATATTGAAAAAGGAAAAATTTAGGGGAAAAAACACTGAAGGAATTTTTCAAAAATAATAGCATCCTCATGACCTAAAACTTGAGTCCCATACTTAAGACTTGGTATACCTGCCACCTAACCTCTACCCTTTTTATTTGATCACTAATCCTACTAGGAAGAAGAGGGCTTCCTGGGTGACACTAGTAAAGAGTCTGCCAGCCAATGAAGAAGACAGAAGAGACATGAGTTTGATCCCTGGGTCAGGAAGATCTCTAGGAGTAGGGAAAGGCAACCTGCTCCAATAATTCTAGCCTGGAAAATCCCATGATAAAAGGAGCTTGGAAGGATACTGATCATGGGACTGCGAAGAGTTAGACATGATTGAATGACTGAGCACATACATTAGGAGGGATAAATTTTGAGAACAATTAAGGATTAATTAAATAAACCACTTCATTAATGTGGTGGAATATTCCTGGTGGACCATGCAGAACATTTGGGGAAAGAAAGGAGTAATCAATTTTGGTTGTCTACATCTTGGGTGATTTGTGACTGCTGTGATGAGATAGGATGAAGAGTAGAAATAAACAGAATTCTGTTCTTAAAAGTATGCTATGCAGGGCTGGCATCAGTGACATTAATAACCTCAGATATGCATATGATACCACCTTTATGTCAGAAAGCAAAGAGGAACTAAAGAGCTTCTTGATGATGAAAGAGGAGAGTGAAAAAATGGCTTAAAAACTCAACATTCAAAAAATGAAGATCATGGCAAGTGGTCCCATCACTTCATGGCAAATAGATGGGAAATAATGGCAACTATGATAGACCTTATATTCTTGGGCTTCAAAATCACTGCAGATGGTGACTTCAGCCATGAACTTAAAAGATTCTTGCTCCTTGGAAGAAAAGATATGACCAACCTAGACAGCATACTAAAAAGCAGAAACATCACTTTATCAATAGAGGTCCATCTAGTCAAGGCTATTGTTTTTCCAGCAATCATGTATGGATGTGAGAGTTGGATGATAAGGAAGACTGAGCTCCAAAGTACTTATGCTTTTGAACTGTGGTGTTGGAGAAGACTCTTGAGAGTCCCTTGGACTACGAGGAGATCAAAACAGTCAATCCTCAAAGAAATCTATCCTGAGTATCCATTGGAAAGACTGATGCTGAAGCTCCAATACTTTGGCCACCTGATGCAAAGAGCTGACTCATTAGAAAAGATCCTGATGCTAGGAAAGATTGAAAGCAGGAGAAGAGGAAGACAGAGAAAGAGCTGGTTAGATGGTATCACTGGCTCAGTTTACATGAGTTTGAGCAAGCTCTGGGAGACTGTGAAGGACAGGAAAGTCTGTCATGCTGCAGTCCATGTGGTCACAAAAAGTCAGACACGACTGAATGACTGAAGAACAATGCAGAGCTGGCTCTGTTGAAATGTTTGGTGGAAGTAAGAAAATGTTGTACAAGTTTCTTTGTGGCTCAGTTCAGTTCCTAAAATTCCAGAACTTCATGTTAGGGAAAAAAAGTGAATTTGTATGGATTGTTCACTGTGATGTGCCACTAGATAAAGGTGTTTCAGTCAATCTGGGAGATGATAAGTACTGAAAGGAAGAAGCAAATAATCTATTTTCTAGATAATTAATATATACAGACTATTAGGAAATATATTTGAAATGCTCAGAAAAATAAATATGCTACGTCAACAACCTTTAGTTAGTAAAGACTCAAAAAATGTAACATCATAGATTTAAAATGTACTAATTATTATTTTCAATAACCCATTTGTAGAAAACAAACTATATGATTAATGTGTTCATATGTAATATAAATGTGTTGATATTATAAATATTCATTTTTTTCAAATATATGTATATATAAAATAATTATACATATATAAAACAATATAGATTCATTTAAAGTTATAAAAGAAAAAAATGGATAAAAATAGTTATATCAGTGGATGAATCAGTTCAATTCAGTCGTTCAGTCGTGTCCAACTCTTTGCAAGCCCATGAATCGCAGCACACCAGGCCTCCCTGTTCATTACCATCTCTCGGAGTTCACCCAGACTCACGTCCATCAAGTCCGTGATGCCATTCAGCCATCTCATCCTTGGTCGTCCCCTTCTCCTCCTGCCCCTAATTCCCCCCAGCATCAGAGTCTTTTCCAGTGAGTAAACTCTTCGCATGAGGTAGCCAAAGTACTGGAGTTTCAGCTTTAGCATCATTCCTTCCAAATAAATCCCAGGGTTGCTCTCCTTCAGAATGGACTGGTTGGATTTCCTTGCAGTCCAAGGGACTCTCAAGAGTCTTCTCCAACACCACAGTTCAAAAGCATCCATTCTTCGGCGCTCAGCCTTCTTCACAGTCCAACTCTCACATCCATACATGACCACAGGAAAAACCATAGCCTTGACTAGATGGACCTTATTTGGCAAAGTAATATCTCTGCTTTTGAATATACTATCTAGGTTGGTCATAACTTTTCTTCCAAGGAGTAACTGTCTTCTAATTTCATGGCTGCAGTCATCATCTGCAGTGATTTTGGAGACCCCCAAAATAAAGTCTGACACTGTTTCCACCCTTTCCCCATCTATTTCCCATGAAGTGAATAACAGGATCTTAATACAAAAGAAACATTTTTTTTATTGTTTCAGAATTCTATTTGTAATGATAAAGTATGGCAAAGTGTTCACTAAAGTTATTATAATGTAAAATCACTTAGTGATATTCCTTGTGTGAAAATTAATAAAGGAAGGATATCACCACTAGTTATTAAGATGTTTGAGATTTTGGTGATAAATTATTGAGCATAGAATACTATGCTTCACATTAAATCCACTTTTTCTTACCACAGAAAGTGACATTAGTAATACAAACGCTAAAATAAACATAATTAGAAGGCCATTAAGATCCTATAAGAAAGAAATGGTTAAAAAAAAATCTGTAAGTCATGGTACAAGTTTGATTTATTCTAAAATGACTTCCTGAAATGAACTAAAGTAACTGCATTTGTAATTAAAAAACAATTGTCAATCCAATAGTTATTAGGTGCTTTTCAAATGACATCCCATTTCAGGATAATCTTGCAAGGCAAGCAAATAAAATGAGTGTATTGTGAAATAAAAAAAACTACAAGCACAAAGTAAAATAAAGAACTTAGCTTTCCAGAAAAGAGATGGTAGTAGTCTGCTATGCTTAAATTCTATGAAACTCTATCTGAGCTTTGAACATATGTCTATATGCAACACTTTGAAGAAAACAGGCAAGAGGCAGTTCATAGAAAACATCAAGCATGGTAACTGATCTTGAAATGTTGCTTTTCATGTGATGATTCTGAAACATTTTATATATTTTATCTAAAGAAAAAGATTTAGGGGAAAATGAAAGTAATTTTTAAATCCTGAAAAACTATTAAATAGAATACAAAGTATTAAAAACACCTTTAAGGTTATTTGGAAGAAAGAATATTTGAACAAGGTCAAATTTCATTGAAAGTAGTTTAACCACTGTTTTCCTCTCATGCATGGGTGAGTGCTCAGTCATGTCTGACTCTTTACAACCCCATGGACTATAGCCGGCCAGACTCCTCTATCCATGGGATTTCCCAGGCAAGAAACTGGGCTGAGTTGTCATTTCCTTCTCCAGGGAATCTCCTTCACTCATGGATGGAACCCATGTCTCTTTCATCTCCTGCATTGGTAGGCAAATTCTTTACCACTGAACCACCCAGAAGTCCTGGTTTCCTCTCATAGACATATGTTAATGTGAATATTTAGAAGACAGTGTAGCATAAATAGTTGTATTTGGTGGGAAGGTGGACTGAAAACTTTTAACCAACATATCACTTCTCAAAAAAATATCAGTTCAGTTCAGTTCAGTCGCTCAGTCGTGTCTGACTCTTTGAGACCCCATGAATTATTATTAAAAAATGAATACCTGAAACTTTGTATTAGCTTTTGTCAATTATCCTAATAGTATATATTTTTAATCCTTGTTAATGATAAATTAAATTAAGAAAAATGATTGCTACATAAACTGCTACACATAGCAAGCATACTTATGTATAATAAACTGATAAATAATTTTTCATCATAGAAATATAATAAATAATTTTCAACACTTTAACATTATTCATGCTATACTGTAAATGTCTTTGAAATATATCTACTATTAATCATATGTGTGTCCATAAAATTCTTACAGGCTGTTCCATAACGTCTTACTGGAAACTTTTTGGCCAACCCAATATATGAACAATTTAAAAAATAAGGTCAAGAATGATTAAATTATAGGCCTAAATTTAATCAATTTAATGATTTAATTTGATTTGATGTAGTGGCTAATCTTGTCTAGCATCTAAGGATCTCAATTCTGTTTACTAATTTTCTAATGTACTTTTTTTTTTTTCCTGAGTGTTTTCAGTCAGTAAATATCATGATAAAGAGGAGGAGTAAAATAAAAACAGTATATGCAGGAAAAGAAAAATGAATATATGTAGCCACTGTTATTCTTTAATTTCCTGATTGTTTTAAGGTTTACCTGGGACTTTTATTTTATTTATTTATTATTTATTGACATATAATTGATGAACAGCATAATATATGTTAAATATATACAATATAGTTATCCACTGTTTAAGGGTTGAGCTCCATTCTTAGTTATTATAAAATATTGGTCATATTCCCTATGTTTCAGAGTATATCCTTTCAGAGTATATCCTTATATCTTATATATAATAGTTTGTACTTCTTAATCCTCTATCTTTATGTTGCCCCTCTCCCTCTCTCTCCCCCGTTGGTAACTACTGGTTTATTCTCCATATTTATGAGTCTGCTTTGTTGTTGTTGTTATATTCACTAGTTTTTTTTTTTTTTTTTTAGATCCACATATAAGTAATATCATAGAGCATTTTTCTTTCTGGCTTATTGCACTTTTCATAATAACCTTCAAGTACATCCATGTTGCTACAAGTGATAACATTTCATTCTTTCTTATGACTGTTTTCATTTTATATCTCTATATCACATCTTCATCCATTCATTTGTTGGTAGATAGTTATGTTGCTTGCATATCTTGGTTACTGAAGTAAATGTAGCTTCATAGAAATTATGTTACTTCTATAAAAATAACAAATTAAAATAGATAAGAAAGCTGATGGACTCGATTCATAATTAATTTGTGATTCTCCGTAGTCAGTGATTGTATTTGCTTGAAAATTACATTTCCATTATTATGATTCACTGTATTCACACTGATAATAAATAAAGTCTCCAAGGCATGTTTATAAGTAGTCAATAATATGCTCAATCATCAGTCCTTTTAAAAAAATAAATATTGAAAATGTAGCATACAATGTAATAAATTATCAAGATTAATTTCAAAGAGCATTATATGTATAACCCCCAAAATAAAGTCTGACACTGTTTCCACCCTTTCCCCATCTATTTCCCATGAAGTGAATAACAGGATCTTAATACAAAAGAAACATTTTTTTTATTGTTTCAGAATTCTATTTGTAATGATAAAGTATGGCAAAGTGTTCACTAAAGTTATTATAATGTAAAATCACTTAGTGATATTCCTTGTGTGAAAATTAATAAAGGAAGGATATCACCACTAGTTATTAAGATGTTTGAGATTTTGGTGATAAATTATTGAGCATAGAATACTATGCTTCACATTAAATCCACTTTTTCTTACCACAGAAAGTGACATTAGTAATACAAACGCTAAAATAAACATAATTAGAAGGCCATTAAGATCCTATAAGAAAGAAATGGTTAAAAAAAAATCTGTAAGTCATGGTACAAGTTTGATTTATTCTAAAATGACTTCCTGAAATGAACTAAAGTAACTGCATTTGTAATTAAAAAACAATTGTCAATCCAATAGTTATTAGGTGCTTTTCAAATGACATCCCATTTCAGGATAATCTTGCAAGGCAAGCAAATAAAATGAGTGTATTGTGAAATAAAAAAAACTACAAGCACAAAGTAAAATAAAGAACTTAGCTTTCCAGAAAAGAGATGGTAGTAGTCTGCTATGCTTAAATTCTATGAAACTCTATCTGAGCTTTGAACATATGTCTATATGCAACACTTTGAAGAAAACAGGCAAGAGGCAGTTCATAGAAAACATCAAGCATGGTAACTGATCTTGAAATGTTGCTTTTCATGTGATGATTCTGAAACATTTTATATATTTTATCTAAAGAAAAAGATTTAGGGGAAAATGAAAGTAATTTTTAAATCCTGAAAAACTATTAAATAGAATACAAAGTATTAAAAACACCTTTAAGGTTATTTGGAAGAAAGAATATTTGAACAAGGTCAAATTTCATTGAAAGTAGTTTAACCACTGTTTTCCTCTCATGCATGGGTGAGTGCTCAGTCATGTCTGACTCTTTACAACCCCATGGACTATAGCCGGCCAGACTCCTCTATCCATGGGATTTCCCAGGCAAGAAACTGGGCTGAGTTGTCATTTCCTTCTCCAGGGAATCTCCTTCACTCATGGATGGAACCCATGTCTCTTTCATCTCCTGCATTGGTAGGCAAATTCTTTACCACTGAACCACCCAGAAGTCCTGGTTTCCTCTCATAGACATATGTTAATGTGAATATTTAGAAGACAGTGTAGCATAAATAGTTGTATTTGGTGGGAAGGTGGACTGAAAACTTTTAACCAACATATCACTTCTCAAAAAAATATCAGTTCAGTTCAGTTCAGTCGCTCAGTCGTGTCTGACTCTTTGAGACCCCATGAATTATTATTAAAAAATGAATACCTGAAACTTTGTATTAGCTTTTGTCAATTATCCTAATAGTATATATTTTTAATCCTTGTTAATGATAAATTAAATTAAGAAAAATGATTGCTACATAAACTGCTACACATAGCAAGCATACTTATGTATAATAAACTGATAAATAATTTTTCATCATAGAAATATAATAAATAATTTTCAACACTTTAACATTATTCATGCTATACTGTAAATGTCTTTGAAATATATCTACTATTAATCATATGTGTGTCCATAAAATTCTTACAGGCTGTTCCATAACGTCTTACTGGAAACTTTTTGGCCAACCCAATATATGAACAATTTAAAAAATAAGGTCAAGAATGATTAAATTATAGGCCTAAATTTAATCAATTTAATGATTTAATTTGATTTGATGTAGTGGCTAATCTTGTCTAGCATCTAAGGATCTCAATTCTGTTTACTAATTTTCTAATGTACTTTTTTTTTTTTCCTGAGTGTTTTCAGTCAGTAAATATCATGATAAAGAGGAGGAGTAAAATAAAAACAGTATATGCAGGAAAAGAAAAATGAATATATGTAGCCACTGTTATTCTTTAATTTCCTGATTGTTTTAAGGTTTACCTGGGACTTTTATTTTATTTATTTATTATTTATTGACATATAATTGATGAACAGCATAATATATGTTAAATATATACAATATAGTTATCCACTGTTTAAGGGTTGAGCTCCATTCTTAGTTATTATAAAATATTGGTCATATTCCCTATGTTTCAGAGTATATCCTTTCAGAGTATATCCTTATATCTTATATATAATAGTTTGTACTTCTTAATCCTCTATCTTTATGTTGCCCCTCTCCCTCTCTCTCCCCCGTTGGTAACTACTGGTTTATTCTCCATATTTATGAGTCTGCTTTGTTGTTGTTGTTATATTCACTAGTTTTTTTTTTTTTTTTTTAGATCCACATATAAGTAATATCATAGAGCATTTTTCTTTCTGGCTTATTGCACTTTTCATAATAACCTTCAAGTACATCCATGTTGCTACAAGTGATAACATTTCATTCTTTCTTATGACTGTTTTCATTTTATATCTCTATATCACATCTTCATCCATTCATTTGTTGGTAGATAGTTATGTTGCTTGCATATCTTGGTTACTGAAGTAAATGTAGCTTCATAGAAATTATGTTACTTCTATAAAAATAACAAATTAAAATAGATAAGAAAGCTGATGGACTCGATTCATAATTAATTTGTGATTCTCCGTAGTCAGTGATTGTATTTGCTTGAAAATTACATTTCCATTATTATGATTCACTGTATTCACACTGATAATAAATAAAGTCTCCAAGGCATGTTTATAAGTAGTCAATAATATGCTCAATCATCAGTCCTTTTAAAAAAATAAATATTGAAAATGTAGCATACAATGTAATAAATTATCAAGATTAATTTCAAAGAGCATTATATGTATAAAATGTCTCATTAACTTTATCATCTAAATTTATTTAAAAATGACTAAAGATGTAAAATAAAAAATCAATAACATGAGAAAATGTTGATGGTACTATAAACACTGTTTCATTTGGTAAAGTACCAAATAAAATGTATAGAAATCAAACAAATTTATGGCAATAAAAATGTAATGGAATGATATAGTCAATTAGACTAAGGAGAAGAATTTATCAATTAGAGAATGAACCAGAATAAATTTCTCAAAAAGTAGAAAATTAAAAGGAATAAGAGAATATAAAAAACAAATCATGTGTGCATGCTAAGTTGCTTCAACCATGTCTGACTCTTTGCAACCCTATGAGCTGTAGCCCATCAGGCTCCTCTGTCCATGGAATTCTCCAAGCAAGAATACTGGGTTTCCATGCCCTCCTCCAGAGAATCTTCCCAACCCAAGGGTCTCTTATGTCTCATCTCTTATGTCTCCTGCATTGGCAGGCAGATTATTTACCAGTAGTGCCCCCAGGAAGCACTCAAAAAAAAAAAAAAAAAAAAGAAAGAAAGAAAGAAAGAAAATTGAATGATATTCTACGTATTAGGTATCCTTAAGCATAAACAAAGAATTCCATCAACTTTAACGGTGAACTGCATGTTGATATTAGGTATCCTTAAGCATAAACAAAGAATTCCATCAACTTTAACGGTGAACTCCATATTCTACCCAAAACTTCCTTCCGAGGACAACTAGGAAAGTATGAGAAAATATTTTATCAAAATCTGTATAGAGTTAATAAGAAAGTGAAGTATTAGGAAGTTAATATTTGGGAGGAGGGGAACCCCAGAAAGTCAAGCCCAGAAACTGAAGCCACATTCCCCTAGAGACATCTGCTTATATAGGAAGAGACAGTTGAGCAAGGCTTTCCATAAACCCACAAGCCTGAACAAACGAAAAAGCAGACTTTATTTCCAGTTAAGGAGAATCTTTTTGGCTTTTAGCCAAAAAATTCACTAATATCACAAAATAAAGAAGTCAAAAAGAGACCAGTTCTCAGAAGGAATTAAGCTGAATTTTGAATCCTCTTACCACTTGTTTGGATTCAAGTGATTTGTAATTTCTAAAGTCCAGCCCTAAAGATTGAGGAAGAAAAAGTAATTCTTCTCTGGAAAGATACAACTTTATCCAGAGTCTTTAATTACCTCTATATAGTTTGATATTGTCAGATTTCACAAAGGGCAATTAGACTGACAGCAGGGTTTTAAATGATGGCAATAAGAGATTTTGTCCAAATGGCTTCCGAATGAAGTGTTTTTAAAGAAAATGTAAAGCAATAACATTATTAGTTAGACTGATCTTTTTTATTATTTTTTAAATATAAATTTATTGATTTTAATTAGAGTGATCTTATACTTAAGACCCTTTTTTTGTCTGTTAATAGATGAACATCCAAAGGATCAACTTTGGGAAAAATAAATTTATTCCAGAATTGAAATGAGATAAGCTGAACAATACTAAGCAAAAAAAACTGAAACACAGTAGATGTCTTATAAAAAATAGCAGAATATATATATATAATATGAATATATAAAATAATGATAAATAATAATTTATATTTATATACAAAAACAAAATACTGAATAGCAAAAGTATGTAAAGTGGAAAGTATTCTTTGAATTAAAACATCCTGGATGCTTCATAAAATTTAGAAAGGATTTAAAAAATAATCATTAATCTCAGATTTTGATAAAAGATTTATTAAAATTTTAATAGTATTATTAGTAAAGTTTTATATACCTGCAAAGTCAAACTTTTTCTTAATAGAAGCCACCTAATTTCCTTGTTCTGGCATCCAAAGATGTACACAACTTTCTCCTTTCCTGTCTTATAAAAGCTCTGTTATAGTGGGAACTTCTCATGTGTGTAAAGCAAAATTAAGGGACAGGAAATATTAACCAGGCCATGGAAAGCTATACAGGAAATATGATTGTATCACAGAATGTCCTGTGCACATTGAATTATCACTTTAGTTACACTGTGTTAGTAGTACTATTGTGTTCTTTCCAAACAGTAAAAGACTAAAAACCTGAACAGAAGGGCATGCACATGAGTTCGGTTGCTTTTTTTTTATTAGAAATAAACATCAAGTATCATTAAAAAAAAAAAAGTCTTTGTTGATGTACTGAAATACTTTCTGGTGATTTAATATTGTTTAATCAGTAATTTGTGAGAAATGATTCCTTTATTACAGTAATTCATTCAAACTAAATGAACCATTTTATTTCCTGTATACCATTTCTTTGCAGTCTTATAAATGCCACCTACATAATTAAGTGATAAAGCTAAAATGGAATAAAAAAAAAACAGTAAAATTATGTGTGATAGTTTCTGAAAAATATCTGAAAAATAAGAGAACTATTTCTTATCTCATACCCTACAACAACAACAAGAAGTTATAACACTCAAATCAGCATCAAACAATGTGTATAATTTTGCTGACCTTGAAAAGACAAGACATCTGCTAAGGAGTTTGCTATTACAGAGCTCTCAAATAAGAAAGACAACGTGCTATAATGCTATATAATCAGCAACCACAAAGCAAATCCTCTGTAGGAAAACAAACATGATTCTAGAAATATTTAAAAGCTGTGTAAATAAGTATTTAGAAATAAAAAAATAAAGAATATGAAAACAAGAGGCATAAAGTAACAAGCCAATTTCACAGTAAAATATAAAGCACAAGGCAAAAAAATATGGAACAGGAAGAAACACATATAGAGATTGAACTATTTGTCTTCTCTGTTTATGCTTATAACCAGCTTGTTCACTTAATCACCTACCATACTTCTAAGGAACCACTAGGGTTAATCATTATGGCTACATTCCCATTTACCTTAGATTACCATTTAACTGTTCAGAAGGCTCAGAACATCCATCATCACAGGAATACTTCTCTAATTTCACTTTGTACAACCACTAATCAGACTTTACTATCTAGCTTCTCAGTCTTCTCCAATGCACTTTAGAGCATTGATAGTTTGTCATTAGCAAGTTTAAATCAACTTTTACTCAAAAGACCCTCAGTATTCTTACTTTACTATAAATAAAACTTTTCTGCATATTCTTCAAGTGATGTTTGTTCTTTATGCCAAATGCACCCAATCATGAACCTAAAAGTGTATTAGGAATTATTCTTGCTGTTACATCCAAAACCTGTGTTATCCATTCTTCTCAGGTAATACTTATCACCAGAGTTTACTACATAGTATTATTTTGTTATTGTTATTGCCATCTGTGATGGATTGGCATTTCCATCTAAGTCACTGAAGACTTAATTCAGAGTATCTTCTCCACCACTACTCATTTACCATTGTGTGTGATAGTCACTCAGTCATGTCTGACTCTTTGCAACCCCATGGACTACACCCTGCCAGGCTCTTCTGTCCATGGAATTCTCCAGGCAAGAATACTGGAGTGGATTGACATTCCCTTCTCCAATTTACCATTATAATAATTTCAATATCACTTAAATTCTTTCCTTGGTCCATTCATCCAAATGTTCTCTGCCTACGGTCTCACTCTTATCTAGAGTCTCATGCTTACGAATAAATATTTCACCTCCAAACATATTTTAAATATTCTACTTTCTAATAACCATGACCATTACTTTCTATTTAATTAAGTCAGTATTTTTACTTCAGATAATTGATTTTCCAAGGACTTTCCAGCAATCATCTTACTATTTTGACTCTGGTAATTTTTTTTTTATTTCTCCCACTATAATTGTAATCACACCTAATTGATGATCTTAACTACTTTGTCTAAAATTTCTTGGTTTCACTACTTGGAAAAAGGCTGAATCTTGTTATATTCAACCATTTTCATATTCTGTGTCTGAATCTGAGTCTTTGAATGATTTTCCCATGATGCTGTCACTTCTCTGATTTCCTTGATGCCATCAGATTGAGCAGATCCCAGTGTACTTTCAGCTACTTTCTCTAATTACCTGTTATGATCTTTCTACCTGAAATTATATTATGGATCTATTAAGATGCTTAGTAGACATTTCTCCTTATTTTTATAAAATATTATGAGAACTAGTAGCTGTAGCCACTTTTATTACCGCAATACCACCGTCCATGGTGGGGTCGCAAAGAGTTGAACACAGCTAAGTGACTAAGCACAGCACAACTCATTAGAAGACTTCTTGGCACAAAGGAACGTGCAATTTTATAATATTTCAATAAACATATAGCCTCTTATTGAAAAATAATTGGCAGAAGGTATGAATGTGCCATATTTTTAATAAAATGCAATATTAGTTGTCTATGGTAAATTATTTCCCCTATAGTGAGTCACTGTCTTGTAACTATTTGATTTCAAAGGCTGTGAACTTTGACTAGATTTAAATCCTGAGACTATCTACTAGTTGTCTTTTTATATCTTGAGCAAGTTACCTTTCTGAATACTATTTTTCTCATATGTTAAGCAAAAGTTGTTTTTTTTTTTTAAGAGGAAAAATTAATAAAATTAACTCTTAGGGATGTTTTGCCTGGAGAATCCCAGGGACAGTGGAGCCTGGTGGGTTGCTGGCTATGGGGTTGCACAGAGTCTGACATGGCTGAAGAGGTTTAGCAGCAGTGGCAGCAGGGATGTCTTGATATTTAAATGAAATGGTACATTTCAATTAACAAAAACTCTGAAGAACTAATTAAAATATGTGATATATGTAAGAAAGGTTTATGACTGCTGATATTAGGAAAGATAAGAAGGAAAAAGACCATAAACATTTCAAAGACAGAGCACATGGGCAAACTGAGACAAGTAAGTAACAGGCAAATTTGGCCTTCGAAAGCGGAATGAAGCAGGGCAAAGACTAATAGAGTTTTGCCAAGAAAATGCACTGGTCATAGCAAACACCCTCTTCCAGCAACACGAGAGAAGACTCTACACATGGACATCACCAGATGGTCAACACCAAAATCAGATTGATTATATTCTATGCAGCCAAAGATGGAGAAGCTGTATACAGTCAACAAAACAACACCAGGAGCTGACTGTGGCTCAGATCATGAACTGCTTATTACCAAATTCAGACTTAAATTGAAAAAAGTAGGGAAAACAGCTAGACCATTCAGGTATGACCTAAATAAAATCCCTTATGATTATACAGTGGAAGTGAGAAATAGATTTAAGGGCCTAGATCTGATAGATAGGGCTCCTGATGAACTATGGAATGAGGTTCATGACATTGTACGGGAGACAGGGATCAAGACCATCCCCATGGAAAAGAAATGCAAAAAAACAAAATGACTGTCTGGGGAGGCCTTACAAATAGCTGTGAAAAGAAGAGAGGTGAAAAGCAAAGAAAAGGAAAGATATAAGCATCTGAATGTAGAGTTCCAGAGAATAGCAAGAAGAGATAAGAAAACCTTCAGCGATCAATGCAAAGAAATAGAAAAAAACAACAGAATGGGAAAGACTAGAGATCTCTTCGAAAAAATCAGAGACACCAAGGGAACATTTCATGCAAAGATGGGCTCGATAAAGGACAGAAATGGTATGGACTTAACAGAAGCATGAGATATTAAGAAGAGATGGCAAGAATACATGGAAGAACTGTACAAAAAAGATCTTCAAGACCCAGATAATCATGATGATGTGATCACTAATCTAGAGCCAGACATCTTGGAATGTGAAGTCAAGTGGGCCTTAGAAAGCATCACTATGAACAAAGCTAGTGGAGGTGATGAAATTTCAGGGGAGCTGTTTCAAATCCTGAAAGGTGATGCTGTGAAAGTGCTGCACTCAATATGCTAGCATATTTGGAAAACTCAGCAGTGGCCACAGGACTGGAAAAGGTCAGTTTTCATTCTAATCCCAAAGAAAGGCAATGCCAAAGAATGCTCAAACTACTGCACAGTTGCACTCATCTCACATGCTAGTAAAGTAATGCTCAAAATTCTGCAAGCCAGGCTTCAGCAATACATGAACCGTGAACTCCTTGATGTTCAAGCTGGTTTTAGAAAAGGCAGAGGAACCAGAAATCAAATTGCCAACATCTGCTGGATCATGGATAAAGCAAGAGAGTTCCAGAGAAACAAATATTTCTGCTTTATTGACTCTGTCAAAGCCTTTGACTGTGTGGATCACAATACACTGTGAAAATTTCTGAAAGATGAGAATACCAGACCACCTGACCTGCCTCTTGAGAAATCTGTATGCAGGTCAAGAAGCAACAGTTAGACCTGGACATGGAACAACAGACTGGTTCCAAATAGGAAAAGGAGTACGTCAAGGTTGTATACTGTCAGCCTGCTTATTTAACTTCTATGCAGAGTATATCATGAGAAATGCTGGACTGGAAGAAACACAAGCTGGAATCAAGATTGCCGGGAGAAATATCAATAACTTCAGATATGCAGATNAATAGGAAAAGGAGCACGTCAAGGCTGTATATTGTCACCCTGCTTATTTAACTTCTATGCAGAGTACATCATGAGAAATGCTGGACTGGAAGAAACACAAGCTGGAATCAAGATTGCCGGGAGAAATATCAATAACTTCAGATATGCAGATGACACCACCCTTATGGCAGAAAGTGAAGAGGAGCTAAAAAGCCTCTTGATGAAAGTGAAAGAGGAGAGTGAAAAAGCTGGCCTAAAGCTCAACATTCAAAATCAAAGATCATGGCATCCGGTCCCATCACTTCATGAGAAATAGATGGAGAAACAGTGGAAACAGTGTCAGACTTTATTTTTTGGTGCTCAAAAATCACTGCAGATGGTGACTGCAGCCATGAAATTAGAAGATGCTTACTCCTTGGAAGAAAAGTTATGACCAACCTAGATAGTATATTCAAAAGCAGAGACATTACTTTGCAGACTAAGGTACATCTAGTCAAGGCTGTGGTTTTTCCACTGGTCATGTATGGATGTGAGAGTTGGACTCTGAAGAAGGCTGAGCGCTGAAGAATTGATGCTTTTGAACTGTGGTGTTGGAGAAGACTCTTGAGAGTCCCTTGGACTGCAAGGAGATGCAGCCGGTCCATTCTGAAGGAGATCAGCCCTGGGATTTCTTTGGAAGGAATGATGCTGAATTTGAAGCTCCAGTACTTTGGCCACCTCGTGCAAAGAGTTGACTCACTGGAAAAGACTCTGATGCTGGGAGGGATTGGGGGCAGGAGGACAAGGGGACGGCAGAGGATAAGATGGCTGGATGGCATCATGGACTCGATGGACGTGAGTCTGAGTGAACTCTGAGAGATGGTGAAGAACAGGAAGGCCTGGCTTGCTGTGATTCATGGGGTCACAAAGAGTTGGACACGACTGAGCAACTGAACTGAGCTGAACTGAAGTAATAAATACTGCAATATAGTGTCTTTTAGTTCACATCTTCATATGGCCATGCCATGTACTTCGCCATCAGTTACTGCTCCTCAGTAGTTAAAAGTAATCATTCTCATACAAGTGTTTATAAAAAAATTTTAAACAATATTATGCTAATATAATTCTCCCACTTATCAATCACATATGAATGTATGAGTTATAGAAATACAGCAAATAAATAGAATATGAATAATCTCACAGTCGAAAAAGCTGCTGTTCAATAAAAAGAAAAAAAAGCCTAAGAAAACACTCCTCACTTCACACCTCAAATGACATATTATATATATATTTTTTGACACCACTGAGATAAACACACATGCACGTGGAGTATGAGGACATTATGAGAAATTTCTAAACCATAAAGAGCTTGATGTTGATATTGGACATAGTAAGGCAGTAAAGAAAATAGACTAGAGGGAGTCAATATGTGAGAAAATGTATCCAACTGGAGGTTATTGCATGTATATTTCTAGATTACAAAGACTTAATCTGTAGTGGTGAAAATTAGCTATTTTCAGATTTCAAAGATATTAGTGGTACAGAATGAGTAATTTTTTAGTAGAAGTAATTTATTAACAGTCAGACATCCCTTTCAGTAATTTGCATTACAATCTCTGAATACAACCTAAGAATTTTAATAAATATACTTGTAACAATAATATAGCTGTATATAAATATACCTACACAACCATACTTATATACACAAACACAAATAGTTACTCATAATTAAGATATTACTAGCAGTGATTTCTAAATTGAGATATTCTTGATAACAGAATAAAAAGGAAGCACTTGAAGATAAAGGGAAAATGAAATTAAAGAAATAAAACTTCTAAGGATATGGAGAGAGGATTACATAATGAAGCTAAGAATTCAATTTGGATCAAGCCAAAAGAAAACAGTTTAGATAAAGTATAAAACAAAATCTCAAGTCAGATGATAAATGACAAAGACGGGCAGTGTTCTCCAGACTATATATCTCTGGTAGTTCAAGAAACTGGGAATCCTGAAGCAAGAAAGAGAGATGTTTAGAATAGTAGATGGTCAAGAGATTGCTCAAGTCATATTGGCAGAGGGAATTAAGATATTCTGTTGTTCAGAACATGTAGATATAACTAATTGTAATGTGTTAATCATAACATATTTGCATTATATATACAGGGCATCCCAGGTGGAGCAGTGGTAAGAAACCACTTGCCAATGTAAGAGACACAAAAGGCGAGGGTTCAATCCCTGAGTTGGGACGATCCCCTGGAGTAGGAAATGCCAACCCACTCTAGTATTCTTGCCAGAGAAATCCCATAGACAGAGAATCCTGGTGGGCTACAATCCATGGGGTCACAAAAAGTGGACATGACTGGGTGACTGAGCACACAATCATTGTTTGGAGTTTCTGAAAATTTTTGTCTGTACTAAAAAATACTAGCCAGGAAAGATTGCTTAATTAATATAGATGCATTTATTAATTTTCTGAAAAGACTTTAGAGCCTCTCTATACTTCCCCAGGTCTATGATGGAAAAAGTAAATGTTTTAATGATCTGTTCATTTTATGATATGCCCTCAGTCAGTTCAGTCACTCAGTCATGTCCAACTCTGTCCTGGACTGCAGCAGTCCAGGTTTCACTGTCCATCACCAACTCGCGGAGCATGCTCAAATTCATGTCCATTGAATCAGTGATGCCATCCAACCATTTCATTCTCTATCTTTTCCAGTATCAGGGTAGTATCCAATGAATCAGTTCATATCAGGTGGCCAAAATATTGGAGTTACAGCTTCAGTATCAGTCCTTCCAATAAATATTCAGGACTGATTTCTTTTAGAATTGACTGGTTTGATCTCTTGCTTTCCAAGGGGCTCTCAAGAATATGCTCCAACACCACGGTTCAAAAGCATCAATTTTTTGGCACTCAGCCTTTTTTATGGTCAAATTCTCACATTAATTCATGACTATGGGAAAAACCAGAGCTTTGAAATTATGGACCCTTGTTGGTAAGTTATGTCTCTGCTTTTCAATATGTTGTGTAGGTTTGTCATAGCTTTTCTTCTAAGTAGCAAGCATCTTTAAATTTCATGGCTGCAGTTACCACCTGTAGTGATCTTGGAGCACAAGGAAATAAAGTCTGTCACTGTTTCTATTGCTTCCCCATCTGTTTGCCAGAAGTGATGGGCCCACATGCTATGATCTTCATTTTTTGAATGTTGAGTTTTGAGTCAGCATTTTCACTCTCTTTCACTTTCGTCAAGCAGCTTTTTAGTTACTCTTCACTTTCTGCCATAAGGGTGGTATCATCTGCATATGTGAGATTATTGATATTTCTCCTAACAGTCTTGATTCCAGCTTGTGCTTCATCTAGCCTAGTATTTTGCATGATGTACTCTTCATATAAGTTAAACAAGCAGAGTGACAATATACAGCCTAGACGTACTTCTTTTCCAATTTGGAACCAGTCTGTTGTTCCATGTCCAGTTCTAACTGTTTATTCTTGACTTGCATATAGATTTCTCACTAGGGAGAAAAGATGGTCTGGTGATATTCCCATCTCTTTACAAATTTTCTACAGTTAATTGTGACCCACACAGTCTATGGCTTTAGCATAGTCATTGAAACAAAAGTAGATGTTTTCCTTGAACTCTCTTGTATTTTTTTTCAGTGATCCAATGGATGTTGCCAATTTGATCTCTGGTTTCTCTGCCTTTTCTAAATCTATCCAACATCTGAAAGTTCACTGTTCATATACGGTTGAAGCCTAACATAGAGACTTGAGTGTTACTTTGCTAGTGTGTGAGTGAGTATAATTGTGCAGTAGTTTGAACGTTTTTTGGCATTGCCTTTCTTTGGGATTGAAATGAAAACTGACCTTTTCCAGTCTTGTGGCAACTGCTGAGTTTTCCAAATTTGCTGGCATATTGACTGTAGCACTTTTACAACATCATCTTTAGGATTAGAATTAGCTCAACTGGAATTCCATCACCTCCTCTAGCTTTGTTTGTAGTGGTGCTTCCTAAGGCCTTATTGATTTAGCACTCCAAGATGTATGGCTCTAGGTGAGTGATCACACCATCCTGGTTGTCTGGGTCATGAACTTATTTTTTGCATAGTTCTTCATATTCTTGCTACCTCTTCTTAATACCTTCTGCTTCTATTAGGTCCATAATGTTTCTGTCCTTTGTTGTGCCCATTTTTGCATGAAATGTTCCCTTAGTGTCTCTAATTTCCTTGAAAAGATCTCTAGTCTTTCCCATTCTATTGTTTTCCTCTATTTCTTTGCATTGTTCATTATGTAAGCTTTTTTTTTAATCTCTCCTAACTATTCTTTGGAACTCTGCATTCAGATGAATGCATCTTCATCATCATCTAACATTATCTTTTTAAAAATATTTCACAGTTCTGTTTTTTAACATATAAGTTGTTGAGCTATTTTGAAATTTGCTTAAGAAAAAGAAAATTGGAAATATCCTATCAACTATTTGAGGATCACAAGAGGCTCTGTGCCAAGTGCAATATTTATTGATGTTAGTACAAAGTAAAATTTATATAGTTTTAATGTATTCAGTCTTAATCAATTATAGAAGGTTATTCAATCTGTGTAGGTGCTTACACACATGGATATTTCTGAATGCTGAAAGTCTTGATGGCTAGACTATGAATATTCATCTTTTTGGTATTAGTTTATCATGGTTCCTGAAAAACTTCATTAGTGAATATCTGATGAATTAAATTGAATTAGATGAAAATACTCAAGTATGAAAATAAAAAAATTAAGACAAAATTGAAAATACAGATAATTTAAACTATTTTGTTGTGAGGCAATCATGTGGAAACAAATCATCCTCTATGAAACATAATTTCGTAAATTAACACATGTATTTGCTTCAAAATTATAACGATTCTTTCTCTAAAACTAAAGTTCAGTCTCCCAATCTTATCCGACTCTTCGCTACCCCATGAATAACAGCACACCAGGCCTCCCTATCCATCACCAACTTCCGGAATCTACCCAAACTCATGTCCATTGAGTCGGTGATGCCAATCAGCCATCTTATCCTTTGTCATTCCCTTCTTCTCCTGCCCTCAATCTTTCCCAGCATCAGGGTCTTTTCAAATGAGTTAGCTCTTCACATCTGGTGAAATATTGGAGTTTCAGCTTCAGTGTCAGTCCCTTCAATGAACACCTAGAACTAATCTCCTTTAGGATGGACTGATTGGATCTCCTGGCAGTCCAAGGAATTCTCAAGAGTCTTCTCCAACACCACAGTTCAAAAGTATCAGTTATTCTGCACCCAGCTTTCTTTATAGTAAAACTCTCGCATTCATACATGACTACTGAAAAAACCATAGTCTTGACTAGATGGACCTTTGTGGACAAAGTAACGTCTGTGCTTTTTTAATATGCTATCTATGTTGGTCATAACTTTCTTTCCAAGGAGTAAACATCTTCTAATTTCATGGCTGCAGTCACCATCTGCATTGATTTTGGAGCACCCCCTAAAAAAGTGTGACACTGTTTCTACTGTTTCCCCATCTATTTCCCATGAAGTGATGGGACCAGATGCCATGATCTTTGCTTTCTGAATGTTGAGCTTTAAGCTAACTTCTTCACTTTCTTCTTTCTTAGTGATTAAATTTCTAGAAGGGGCATAGGCTCTTAATACATAGCTTTCACAAAATGTATCCTTGACTGTTATCAAAGAATCAGTTCAGTTCAGTTGCTCAGTCGTGTCTGACTCTTTGTGACCCCATGAATCGCAGCATGCCAGGCCTCCCTGTTCTTCACCATCTCCTGGAGTTCACTCAGACTCACGTCCATCGAGTCCGTGATGCCATCCAGCCATCTCATCCTCTGTCGTCCCCTTCTCCTCCTGCCCTCAATCCCTCCCAGCATCAGAGTCTTTTCCAATGAGTCAACTCTTCGCATGAGGTGGCCAAAGTACTGGAGTTTCAGCTTTAGCATCATTCCTTCCAAAGAAATCCCAGGGTTGCTCTCCTTCAGAATGGACTGGTTGCATCTCCTTGCAGTCCAAGGGACTCTCAAGAGTCTTCTTCAACACCACAGTTCAAAAGCATCAATTCTTCAGCGCTCAGCCAACTCTCACATCCATACATGACCACAGGTAAAACCATAGCCTTGACTAGGCGGACCTTAGTAGGCAAAGTAATGTCTCTGCTTTTGAATAAACAACTACCAAATTACTCCATTTCTCCATCGAACTTATTAACAAGGTTCATAATTCCTTTTGCTGGAGGAAATTATTAGAGAAATAATGTTAGCTGCTTCTTGATTTAGCAGTAGATCAATTTTGTAACAAAAGCATTCTGCCACTTCTGTCGTTGGTAACATTTTCATTTTTGTAACTTCTTGTGTTGAAGAGATCAGAGAATTCTACAGCTTTGTCTGTGAGGATCCTTTCAAATTACCTAGAGAACACTCATTATTCTATCTTATAAATCCTTCTATTGTGTTATCTTTATTTGAGTTACTCTCTTTGAACCTCTCAAAGTTTATCATTGTTTTTATCTCCTTGGCTTTATGGCAAAGTTGTATATGCATTTCAACTATCACAATAAATTATTTATTCCTTCATGTGGCTGAAACTACAACTGGACTGCTAAATCCATTGTTTCTTCTCTTGCTTTTTTCTCAGGGCTCTGTTTGGGAGCTTCAAAAATAATGATCTAATAAATTACAAACATCATTGAAACTTCTTATGATTTTGTCAAGTAATAGATAATGTGCAAGTGAAAATGTAAGTGAAGTCACACAGTCTTGTCCGATTCTTTGTGACCTCATGGACTGTAGCTTACCAGACTCCTCTGTCCATGGGATTTTCCAGGCAACCATACTGGAGTAGGTTGCCATTTCCTTCTCCAGGGCATCTTCCCATCCCAGGGATCCAACCTGGGTTTCCCACATTGCAAGCACATGCTTTATCTTCTAAGCCACAAGGAAAGTCATACAAGTCATGAGCAAAACAATTTTTCTTTTGCTTTCAGAAACTAATTCTGTGGCAATAAGCCAGTGCACAAATTACACTTCAGCTATTTGTCAGTCATTTTTTCTTTTAACCTTAGTTTATATACTACTAACTCTTGTTAGTCACACAATAGAAAATGTCATTAGCAGTTTGAAGCCATATTTCATTCTTTCCTTTTATTCATATGAATGATTGTTTTTAATTTAATTATTTTTATGGTGACATATGGCATTAGACAAAGATTTCAGTTATTGGAACCAATTAAGAACTAGGCTTAGAATGATAACACTATTAATTATTACATAATTTCTAAATTAACTTTCTAGTTAGCTCCCTAATTTCCAATGGGGAGTAACAATAACCTTTACAATGGAAAATAATTGGTATTATTCCTGAAAAAATTAACAAAAATATAACTCAGTAAAACAAAGACAGTGGAGATTAATGGTTAGAGTACAAGGTATAGAGTCATATTATATAGATCCCCTAAGAAAATTATATAGTTTGAATTTTAGCTCAGCCATTCATTAGCTCTGTGACCTTGTTCAAGTTATCTAATCTTTTTTTTTAAAGACATTCATCTGTACAATGAAAATTATACTACTGGATGACCATAGAGTTGTATTTTCTTTTAAAACTTGCTATATGGAAATATCTTAGGAGATTCATGACACAAAGTGAGTGTTTGACAAATTCAACTATATTTGTTAAATGTTGATTTCATAAATGTTAATGCAAGTTAGCTAGAGCTTAACACAGAGATATTATAAGGCACAGTATTTCATAGCAAGTGTTCAACTTTGATGCTGACTGTAATGTTTTAAACCACAGGACAGTTTTCACAAGAAAAAAAAGCTTTCCTTTCATTTTGCTTCATAATTTCTCCAATTTTCTTAAACACAATTTTTTTTTTTATGAATGTTGACAAATATACTGCTAGTCCATATAAACTCTATAAGGAAAATTCCATAGAATTGCTGTTCTAATTTCATGGTGATATTATTTCTCATGGTTTTCTTTCTTTAATTTTTATGTATTTATTTTAAGTTCTGCACCCAATTGCAACAGATGTGTGGTAGAGTCTCCTCACCACACATACATGAACAAGCAAATCTCAGGACACTATAGTGTCATCCTATAATTTGAATCAATTCTGACACTATGTACCTGGAAAGAGCATCAGGTTCCACAGGTTAAATGTTATATTCTGCAAATCTGCCCTTCTCCCCTACCCCCACCATCTTCTGATGCCAGTTTAAGGTCTAAGTTCTCACCTGCACTTCTCACCAATTGGCCTCAGAGATTCCCATGACCCCTTCCTTGGGTTCAATTAATTTGCTAGTGCAACTAACAGAACTCAGAGAAATATTGAACTTATCTGCATGTTTCTCTAAAGGTAAAAATAAAAAAAAAAAAAAAAAAACTTTTATTGGAGTATATTCAATTAAAAAATGTAATAGTTTCAGATGGACTGCAAAGGAACTCAGTCATACATATGCAAGCATCCATAACATGTTTCCTAAAAAGGAATATAACTCAAGAATAGCTAGATGGATGAGATACAAAGGGCAAGATATGGGAAATAGTCATAGAGCTTTCAGGCCCCCTCTCCAAATCTATACCAGCCTCTCTGAACTTCCTCCATTGGAATTTTTATGAAAGCTTCATTACAAGGGCATGATTGAATTAATCACAGGTGATTGGAAATTGTTTCAATTTCCAGCACCTTTAAGAGTTCCAACCCTCTAATTACAGCTGGACAATCAACACTGATCTTTCAGCTAGGTCTAGAATTCAACACATTAACAGGAAAACAAACAAACAAACAAAAAAACACTGTTATGCTGTTATCACTTAAAAAATTTCAAGGAGTTTAGAAACTCTGTGCAAAAAAAAAGGCACAAATAAAATATATGTATATTTTATTATAAATCACAATATAACGGCATCCTAATATATTTTGAAGAATTTAAAAGGAAGCATGAGC
>SJYG01000047.1:2841690-2855905 GCA_006410535.1 Litocranius walleri
ATATATATATATATATATATATATATATATATATATATATATGTATTTCAGATTTTATTATCATAGCATATGTCTCTTTATATGTCACAATAGCACATTTTGTCATCTATTAAAAATAAAAATAAACATAAATACATAAATTCTTTACAATTTTCACCATGGAAAGTTTCAAAAATATATCCTACTGAATAAATTTCTTTTAAATAAACATTTAACTACTATGCCAAAGCTTTTGACAGTGTGGATCATAATAAATTGTGAAAATTTCTGAAAGAGATGGGCATACCAGACCACCTGACCTGTCTCTTGAGAAATCTGTATTCAAGTCAAGAAGCAACAGTTAAACCTGTACATGGAACAACAGACTTGTTCCAAATAGGAAAAAGAGTACTTCAAGGCTGTATATTGTCACCCTGCTTATTTAACTTATATGCAGAGTACATCATGAGAAACGCTGGACTGGAAGAAACACAAGTTGGAATCAAGATTGCTGGAAGAAATATCAGTAACCTCAGATATGGAGATGACACCACCCTTATGGCAGAAAGTGAAGAGGAACTAAAAAGCCTCTTGATGACAGTGAAAGGAGAGAGTGAAAAAGTTGGCTTAAAGCTCAACATTCAGAAAACAAAGATCATGGCATCCAGTCCCATCACTGCATGGGAAATAAATGGGGAAACAGTGGAAACAGTGTCAGACTTTATTTTTCTGGGCTCCAAAATCACTGCAGATGGTGACTGCAGACATGATATTAGAAGACACTTACTCCTTGGAAGGAAAGTTATCACCAACCTAGACAGCATATTAAAAAGCAGAGACATTATTTTGCCAGCAAAGGTCCATCTAGTCAAGGCTATGGTTTTTCCAGTGGTCATGTATGTATGTGAGAGTTGGGCTATAAAGAAAATTGACTGCCAAAACTCGACGCTTTTGACATGTGGTGTTGGAGAAGACTCCTGAGAGTCCCTTGGAGTGAAAGGACATCCAATCAGTCTGTCCTAAAAGAGATCAGTCCTGGGTGTTCATTGGAAGTACTGATGTTGAAGCTGAAACTCCAATACTTTGGCCACCTGTTGCAAAGACTCATTTGAAAAGACCCTGATGCTGGCAAAGATTGAGAGCAAGAGGAGAAGGGGAAGACAGAGGATGAGATGGTTGGATGGCATCATAGGCTCGATGGACATGGGTTTTGGTGGACTCTGGGAGTTGATGATGGACAGGTAGGCCTGGCATTCTGGGTTTCATTGGATTGTAAAGAGTTGGGCACAACTGAGTGACTTAACTGAGCTTAACTGAAAATACAAAATAAATAAATTTTTCAAAAAGTGTTATTTTTATTAAATTAGAAAATAACGTGCTGGATGTTAAGACCACATTGTTTTCCATGGTGAATAACCTTTCTGGAATATTTTTTAGAACATATGTTCTATTACCTAAGTGAGACTATTTTAGCACTAAATGAGACCATAAAGATCAAAGAATTATAAGCATATTTGTGAAATTAATGTTTATGATTATTTTGATGACATTGATTATGCTTTCCTATTGCAAGTTTGTGAAGTCAAACTAATCCTTGCACTCAAGGAAGTTTACACTTAACACTGTATTATTGAAATAAGGAAGCCCAAATCATGTTTAAATAAAGCGGCTTCTCCATACATATTGGAGGACTCTTTCAAATAAAGTAGTATCACCTATGAGAAAAATAAGTAATCATTTAAAAACTCTTATAAAAGCTAGTGATAGAATGATAATTATATTCCTTTGCAAATAATCAACACATATCATTAATGAAAATTAACTATATGAAGAAAACATTTAGCAAATAATTGATATTATTTTACTTATTGATTCAGCCTCATAATCGTAGGGAAGAAACTATATATATATACATATATGCATTATCCAAATTAATTTATATTTATTTCTTTGACAAAGATGATTTTTCCATAAATACAAAAATTCTACATCAGTACACAGAAGAATTGATGCTTTTGAACTGTCGTGTTGGAGAAAACTCTTGAGAGTCCCTTGGACAGCAAGGAGGTCCAACCAGTCCATCCTAAGTGAGATCAGTCCTGGGTGTTTATTGGAAGGACTGATGTTGAGGCTGAAACTCCAATACTTTGGCCCCCTGGTGCAAAGAGCTGATTCATTTAAAAAGACCCTGTATTGGGGAGAGATGGTATGGGGAGGGAGGTGGGAGGGGGGTTCAGGATTGGAAACTCATGTACACATGTGGCGGATTCATGTTGATGTATGGCAAAGCCAATACAGTATTGTAAAGTAAAATAAAGTAAAAAAAAAAAAAGAAAAGAAAAGGAAAAAAAACACCCTAAAAAAAAAAAAAAAGACCCTGATGCTGGGAAAGGTTGAAGGCAGGAGGAGAAGAGGATGACAGAGGATGAGATGGCTGGATGGCATCACTGACTCAATGGACATGAGTTTGAGTAAACTCTGGGAGTTGATGATGGGCAGGGAGGCCTGGAATGCTGTAGTTCATGGGGTCACAAAAAGTCAAACACAACCAAGCAACTAAAATGAACTGAACTGAACTACAGTTAATCAAAATGTAAATTCAGATAAAATTAAAGGGGAAATAAAATGTCCATATGATATATTTTGAGTTGTATTTGAGTATATATTTGATATAGTTTGAGTTGTATTTATTACAATCTGAAATGTTTCAGGGCCACATTTAAGTGATATAATTGCCTAATAATTATCAGAATAAAATTCTTGGAAAAAGTAAGGATTTATGTGCTTAGTCACTCAGTCTTGTCTGACTCTTTGTGACCCCATAAATGGCTTCTGCCTGGCTCCTCTGTCCATGAGGATTCTCCAGGCAAGAATATTGGAGTGAGTTGCCATGCTCCCTTCCATGAGAACTTGCCAACCAAGAGATCAAACCCAGCTATTTCACATTGCAGGAAGATTCTTTATCTTCTGAGCCACCAGGGAAGAACAAGGATTTATAGTCTATTGAAAATATGTTGATTAAAATATAATTGGTTATCAGCTGTTGATTTGCAGTGACAATGACAAAGACATTTACCAAAGTTGCTTAGCCTTTATATGTAAAAGGAAAAGATAATGTTTATGAATACTTCAATAAGTATTGCCATGAAATGTATGTTGAATAAAGGCTGAAATACAGTGAAAATACCAATGGAAGTGATAAGCAATAATGAGTTCATCATTAGAAGTATCTATCAATCTGCATTGTTTGTATGTATCAGTTCAGTTCAGTCACTCAGTTGTGTCTGATTCTTTGCGACTCCATGAATCTCAGCAGGCCAGGTCTCCCTGTCTATCACCAACGTCCGGAGTTTGCCCAAACTCATGTCCATTGAGTTGGTGATGCCATCCAGCCATCTCATCCTCTGTCTTCCCCTTCTCTTCCTGCCCCCAACCTCTCCCAGTATCAGGGTCTTTTCCAAGGAGTCAACTCTTTGCATGAGGTGGACAAAATATTGGAGTTTCAGCTTCAGCATCAGTCCTTCCAATGAACACCCAAGACTGATCTCTTTTAGGATGGACTGGTTGGATCTCCTTGCAGTCCAAGGGACTCTCAAGAGTCTTCTTCAACACCACATTTCAAAAGCATCAATTCTTCAATGGTCATCTTTCTTTACAAAGCTCATTTTTCTTCAACTCTCACATCCATACATGACCACTGGAAAAGCCATAGCCTGACTAGACAGATCTTTGTTGGGAAAGTAATGTCTCTGCTTTTGAATATGCTATCTAGGCTGGTCATAACTTTCCTTCCAAGGAGTAAGCGTCTTTCAATTTCATGGCTACAATCACCACCTGTAGTGATTTTGGAGCCCCAAAATATAAAGTCATTCTCTGTTTCCACTGTTTCCCCATATATTTCCCATGAACTGATGGGACTAGATGCCACAATCTTAGTTTTCTGACTGTTGAGCTTGAAGTTGACATTCTTTCAACCAAAGGCTCTTCAGTTCTTATTTACTTTCTGCCATAAAGGTGGTGTCTTCTGTATATTTGAGGTTACAGATATTTCTCCTGGCAATCTTGATTCTAGCTTGTGCTTCTTCCAGACCAGTGTTTCTCATGATGTATTCTGCATATAAATTAAATAAGCATGGTGACAATGTATGCTATTTATTGGTAATAAAAGTACACATCATTCTCTACTATTTTGCCGTGATAAAACCAATCACAATATTTTGCAAGTCTTCCTATCAGGAAGTAGAAGTATTGCCCTCAATGTTAAATTTAAGCTAGCCTTGCTATTTGCTTTAACCAAAAGCATGTTTTGAAAGTGAGACTGCTAGTCATAAAGCTAAGATTCAAGAGGCCACGTATTTTCCATTCTTTCTGTGAACACCCTGATCAGCACCTTGTAACAGAACCTAAGTTAACTTCCCCAGTGATGACGGACACATGGCCCTGTTGCACCTTTTCCTAGAGCTCACTCTCAGATCAGTCACCTAGGTACTTGACAGGGAGCTGGAAGTCTTTGCCAGCCCAGCAGACATCATCAGAACTGTTGAACAACTGTATGCTAAATTCCCAAACAGAATAATGAGGTAAGCAAATGGCTTTTGCATTGCTAAGTTTTAGAATATTTGCTCTCAAGTGTTAAAGAGCTATTAAAAACATTAATCATGTAAGGAGGACAAAGAAAAGAAATATATAGCTCATTTATTTTATTGTATAGGCTACAAACATTCAGAAGAGTGATGTTTACTTTTTATAAGTTTATATCAGGTTTGTAAATCAACTGAGATATTAACTCTGTTGTATAATTTTATTTTTTTTTAGTTTTTCTCTACTGATGATGTTAAAGAGACATGTAGATTAATTTTAAAAAATATACTCAGCTTTCAAATTCTATATACAAAAAAATGTAAGTAATATAGTACCACTGTGAAATATGCTATGTGTTTTTTTATAATAAATCTGAAACTATTCTTGACTCACATAAATATTTAACCTCAATATTTAAAATACATAGTATTTGCTTTTGAAAGCTGTGCAAGACAATAAAACTGAATTTCAGCAAAAGCTAAAGCAACTCAATACCAAAAGCAATAACAAAAACAAAACCAAAAATGTATAATGGATAAAGTCTTAAAATGTGAGATTTATTCCCTTGAGATTCAAGGAAATCCCCATTTTAAAATTAATAGTATCTCTTGGAAAATGAGTCGTTAAAGGTAACCTAATTTCTGAAAACATAGGAGTTCATCTACCTCTTTAAGCATCAGATATGTAAATCTATCCAATTTGAATACTTTTATTCCTAAAATATATTATATTCATTGTCATTTCAAGAGAGTATTAATTTTAATGATTCTTGGCAACTGAAAATTTTTGGCAAATTAGCTAGGTTTAGCAAATATTTGTTGTATTCTTCATTTCCACTTCTTTAGAAAGTGATGTTTGTTATGTTGTACTTGGCTCTTTGACTTGCTTTGAACAATGGACTGTGGAAGAACTGGACAGTGTCAATTTCAAACATTAGAAATCGCCCCATCTATGTCACCTTTATAGCAACTAAAACTATGATAACCCTTCCCTGTTCACTCTACTTGGAAATAATGGTAACAAGAGTTGCTTCATCAACCTGGTTTTGTGGAATGGAGAGCTCAGAGCACAGTCATAGCTCATCCACGTTGGCATGCCATGAGTGAGAATGAAATCTTTGTTACTGTCCATCATTGGTTATTTGGAGTCATTGGTTAATCTGGACTGAAAATTGCTCTATATACATTCAAAAAGTGGTGGGACTGTCTTTTAGATAACTAGATTAAACATATTGGTGTGGAAGGACTTCATGTCTTATAACCTTGATTGATAGATAGATAGATGTTTCCAAAACATCAAAAGTCACTTCACATTTTGCAGTGATTCTCATTAATGTCTTAACAACTACACAACATTTATACTACATTTTTAAAAATATAAAAAATGTGAAATGAGATTCAAGCAAAAATAATTAGGGAGGAAACATCTTTAGAAAGTTCATACTTTAATTAGTTGTTTGACATCAAACCACAGAGATAGGTGCCAAAATTTTTTCTGCATCATTGGCTCACTATAAATGCTACTCATAAATGCTACTATAGAATGCTGGCCACTGAAAATAATCACATTACTTTTCAAATGTCACTGTGTATTGCATGTTCATGAACCAATTTATCTTCAAAAATTAAACAAATTAATAATTTATCTCAGCTTAAAACAATGAAAAATTTATTATTTAATGTGCCTGAAAATCTGAAAAGTGTTTGATAATTAAAGAACCATGAAGCTTCAACACCTTCATTACATCACATTATATTACATCCTGGGTAAAGATAAGACATGTTTTTATCTAAAAAGTTGGTCTAATGCATTATAATGGCTTCTAATGCCATATATTTTCATAATCCTCAGATGAATATCTCCCATACTATCTTAGTTCATTGCTGCAAACTTACATATAC
Source organism: Litocranius walleri (assembly GCA_006410535.1). Classification (NCBI taxonomy): domain Eukaryota; kingdom Metazoa; phylum Chordata; class Mammalia; order Artiodactyla; family Bovidae; genus Litocranius; species Litocranius walleri. The sequence continues at coordinate 2,848,152 of SJYG01000047.1, forward strand.
AACTGAACATTTAACACATCTATATGGATGCCTGATAGTAATAATAACTTTAAACATCTAGTACTGAATGATATGTGGATTAAGCCAAACACTGTTTCTACTCTAATGACACTAATATTCAAATGTTTTTTCAAACCAAAATCATTTTATAAATGATAAATTTTCAACTTCATTATCTGAAAAATCACAGAGTTCTATTGGTCCAATCTATTCTATTGATTGTTTAGAATCATCCCTTTCTGCTGACTATTATCATCTACTATAATCACTAAAGAAATCAATATCCCATGGAGAGATTGAATATCAGTCAATTTATTGAATTATATGTATAATAAAATAAAATATTTAAAATTTTACAGTTTAATGCATGTGTTTATTAAAATATTTTATTTAAAATTTGTTTTGGGTTTATTGACATATAATTGGCAAGTTAAATAATAAAATATATAAAATGTATAACATGACTTGATATATGTACATGTTATTAAAATACTTCACCTATGAATTAACTAACATCAATTTTCTTATGTATTTACCATTTTGTTTTGTTTTGGGTGAAAACATTTAAATTCTCCTGTCAGCAAATTTCAATTATCAGTTCAGTTCAGTTCAGTTCAGGCCCTCAGTCATATCTGACTCTGTGACCCATGAATTGCAGGATGCCAGGCTTCCCTGTCTGTCACCATCTCCCGGAGTTCACTTAACCTCACATCCATCAAGTCAGTGATGCCATCCAGCCATCTCATCCACTGTCGTCCCCTTTTCCTCCTGCCCCCAATTCCTCCCAGCATCAGAGACTTTTCCAATGAGTCAACTCTTCACATGAGGTGGCCAAAGTATTGGAGTTTCAGCTTTAGCATCATTCCTTCCAAAGAACACCCAGGGCTGATCTCCTTTAGAATGGATTGATTGGATCTCCTTGCAGTCCAAGGTTACTCTCAAGAGTCTTACCAACACCACATGTCAAAAGCATCAGTTCTTCAGTGCTCAGCTTTTTTCACAGTCCAACTCTCGCATCCATACATGACCACTGGAAAAACCATAGCCTTGACTAAACGGACCTCTGTTGGCAAAGTAATGTCTCTGCTTTTGAATATGCTATTTAGGTTGGTCATAACTTTTCTGCCAAGGAGTAAGTGTCTTTTAATGTCATGGCTGCAGTCACCATCTGCAGTGATTTTGGAGCCCCAAAAGATAAAGTCTGACAATTTTTCCACTGTTTCCCCATCTATTTCCCATGAAACAATGGGGCCAGATGCCATGATTTTTGTTTTCTGAATGTTGAGCTTTAAGCCAACTTGTTCACTCTCCTCTTTCACTTTCATCAAGAGGCTTTGTAGTTCCTCTTCACTTTCTGCCATAAGGGTGGCGTCATCTGCATATCTGAGGTTATTGATATTTCTCCCAGCAATCTTGATTCCAGCTTGTGCTTCTTCCAGCCCCACGTTTCTCATGATAAACTATGCATAGAATTTAAATAAACAGGGTAACAATAAAAAAAAAAAAAACTTGACATACTCTTTTTCCTTTTTGGAACCAGTCTGTTGTTCCAGGTCCAGTTCTAACTGCTGTTTCCTGACCTGCATACAGGTTTCTCAAAAGGCAGGTCAGGTGGTCTGGTATTCCCATCTCTTTCAGAATTTTCCACAGTTTATTGTGATCCACACAGTCAAAGGCTGTCACATAGTCAATAAAGCAGAAATAGATGTTTTTCTTGAACTCTCTTGCTTTTCTGATGATTCAGTGGATGTTAACAATTGATCTCTTGTTCCTCTTCCTTTCCTAAAGCAGATTGAAATTCTGGAAGTTCATGGTTTACGTATTGCTGCACCCTGGCTTGGAGATTTTTGAGCATTACTTTACTGGCATGTGAGATGAGTGCAATTGTGTGATAGTTTGAGCATTCTTTGGCATTGCCTTTCTTTGCGATTTAAATGAAAACTGACCTTTTCCAGACTTGTGGCCACTGCTGAATTTTCCAAATTTGCTGGCATATGGAGTGTAGCACTTTCACAGCATCATCTTTCAGGATTTGAAATAGCTCCACTGGTATTCCATCACCTCCATTACCTTTGTTCCTAGTGATGCTTTTTAAGGTCCACTTGACTTCACATTCCAGGATGTCTGGCTCTAAGTGAGTGATCACACCATCGTGATTATCTTGGTCATGAAGATGTTTTTTGTACATTTTTTCTGTGTATTCTTGCTACCTCTTCTTAACATCTTCTGCTTCTGTTAGGTCCATATACCATACAGTAATATCAGCCATAGTCGTTATGCTATACGATAGATTCTGTGGCCTTATTCCACTTATAACTGAAAGTTCATACTCTGTTAACAATCTCTTTATTTCTCTCAACTCCCAGCTACCAGCATTCACTTTTCTATTCTCTGTTTCTGAGTTCAACTTAAATTTATTTTTTTAACATATAAGTGATTCTATGCAATATTTACCTTTCTTGTCTGACTTATCTCACTTAGCATTATGATCTTTAGTTTCACCCATGTTGTTACAAATGACACAAAATTCTTATTTTTAAAGGCTAAATAATGTTTCATTATATATATATAATATATATATATATATATATATATGAGTGTGTGTATATATATGCATATTTATCCATTCATCTGTAGATAGACACCAGTTATTTCCATATTCCAGATTTTTTAAATAATGGGAGCACAGATATCTCTGGGAGAAGGCAATGGCACCCCACTTCAGTACTCTTGCCTGGAAAATCCCATGGACAGAGGAGCCTGGTAGGCTGCAGTTCATGGGGTCACGAAGAGTCAAACAAGACTGAGCGACTTCACCTTCACTTTCCACTTTCATGCACTGGAGAAGGAAATGGCAACCCACTCCAGTGTTCTTGCCTGGAGAATCCCAGGGATGGGGGAGCCTGGTGGGCTGCTGTCTATGGGGTCACACAGAGTCGGACACGACTGAAACAACTTAGCAGCAGCAGCAGTAGCAGTAGATATCTCTGAGAGGATGATTTCACTTCCTTTGGTTATATACCCAAAAGTTTGATTTTGGATTATATAGTAGTTCTATTTTAAAGTTCTTGAGAAATATCCATACTGTTATCCATAGTGTCTGTGTCAATTTACATTACCAACAAATAATTCTCAAGGGTTCTTCTTTATTCCCATCTTTGCCAACATGTTATGTCTTGTCTTTTTTTTTTTTTTTTTTTTTTTTTTTTTTTTTTTTTGGAAACTTTTGCATGTTTTTGATTTTGTTTTTTTGTTGTTTTTTTTTAGGATAAAGCATATCGCCTGGAACAGGTCACAGGCAGCACCTTTGGCCCTTGGGGACGTGAGTTCATTCAGGTAGGGGNTTTTTTTTTTTTTTTTTTTGTCTTGTCTTTTTGATGATGGAAACTGTAGCAGGTATGAGATAATGTCTCATTGTGGTTTTGATTTTGGTTTACCTGATTACTAGTGATTTCAAGAATAATTTCATGTACCTGTTGGCCATCTGAATGTCTTCGGGAAAAAAAAAGTTTATTTAAGTCTTTCATTTATTTTAAAGTTGTGTTATTTATTCTTTTACTATTGAGGTACATGAGTTTCTTATACATTTTGGATATTGTTCCCTATTGCATATGTAGTTTGTAAAATTTTCTCCCATCTTAGAGGTTGTCTTATCTTTTTCTAATGGTTTCCTTTACTATGCAGCAAGCTATAGTTTAATGTAGTCCTGACTTACTGCAATCTTACTTTTTTAAATAGAGGAGGAAACATTACACATTTGTTGTTCAGTCACTAAGTTGTGTCACACCCTTTGCAACCCCATGAACTGCAACACACCAAACACCCTTGTACTTCACAATCTCCTGGAAGTTTACTAAGATTCATGTACATTAAGTTGCTGATGCTGCTGGCCCACTTTTCCTTTTGCCTCCTGTCTTTACCAGTGTCAGAGTATTTTTCAATGAGCCAGCTCTTCACATCAGGTGCTCAAAGTATTAGAGTTTCAGCTTCAACATCAGTCCTGCCAATGAATGTTTAGGGTTGATTTTCTTTAGGATTAACTGGTTTGATTGTCTTGTAGTCCAAGGGTCTTTCAAGAATCTTTTCTAGCACCAAAATTCAAAAACATTAATTATTCAGCACTCATCCTTCTTTCTAATCCAACTCTCAAATCTGTACATGACTACTGGAAAAATCATAGTTTTGACAATATAGAACTTTGTCAGTAAAGTGATGCCTTTGCCTTTTAATATGCTAAGTTTGTCATAGCTGTCCTTCCAAGGAGCAAGTGTCTTTTCTTAATTTCATGGCTGCAGTCACCATTGGCAGTAATTTTTGCAGCCCAAGACAAGAAAATATGTCACTTCTTCCACTTGTTCGCCTTCAATTTGCCATGAAGTAATAAGGTTGGATGTCATGATCTTAGTTTTTATAATGCTGATTTTAAAGCCAGCTTTTTCCTCTTCTCTTTCACATCAAGAAGCTATTTAGTTCCTCTTCACTTTCTACCATCAGAGTGGTATTATCTGCATATCTGAGGTTCTTGATATTTCTCCCAGCAACTTTGATTCTAGTTTGTGGTCCATCCAGCTCAACATTTCACATGATGTGTTCTGCACATAAATTAAATAAGCACAGTGACGTTATACAGCCTTGTCATACTTCTTTCCCATTTCTGAAACAGTCCATTGTTCCATGACTGGTTCTAACTGCTGCTTCTTGACTCACATACAGGTTTATTAGGGACAGGTAAGATAGTGTGATATTTCCATCTCTTAAAAAATTTTACACAGTTTGTTGTTATCAGCATAGTCAAAGGCTTTCATGTACTCAATGAAGCAGCTATTTTTTTCTATAATTCCCTTGCTTTCTCTATGATCCAACAAATGCTGGCAACTTGATCTTTAATTCCTCTGTCTTTTCTAAATCCACTTTGTATATCTCTGGAAGTTCTCAGTTCACATACTGCTGAAGCCTATTTTGAAGGATTTTGAGCAGAACTTTACTAGCATATGAAATAAAAGCAATTGTACTGTAAGTTGAATGTTATTTGGCATTGCCTTTCTTTGGGATTGGAATGATAACTGACCTTTTCCAGTCCTGTGGCCACTGTTTTCCTAGTTTGCTAACATATTGAGTGCAGCACTTCAACAGTGTCATCTTTTAGGACTTGAAATAGTTCAGCTCTAATTCCATCACTTTCACTAGCTTTGCTCATGGTAAATCTTCCTAAGGACAGCTTGACTTCACACTGCAGGATGCCTGACTCTCGGTGAGTAACAACACTGTCATGATTATCCAAGTCATTAAGGTCTTTTTTGTATCATTATTTGCCACCTCTTCCTAATCTCTTCTTCTTCTCTTAGGTCCTTACTGTTTCTAACCTTTATTGTACCCATTCTTGAGTGAAGTATTCCTGTGATATTTCCAGTTTTATTAAAAAAGATTCAAGATTAATGGAATATACCTTTCAGAATATTATAGATTGTGCTGCAGTTTTAAAGCATGCATGCTATATTTTCACATGCACTACATGTATATCACAGGCTGACTGAAGGGGAATTACCCTGCATTTTTCTCAATCTAGGCTCTTCACTGAAGTAGCAAACATTACATGGAACACTGCTTGTTTCCAAGGTAGAGGTTAGGGGGCAGAAATTGTGTGAAATTAGACTAGGTTTCTAAAGCTTCCCTCAGAAAATAAAAATACATCTTTCAGTTTCATTTCACAGAACAGAATGCATTATTTAAAAAAAAGGTAGGAAAGTTTTATTTTACCATGTTTGTGTGTGAGAACAAGAAAAAATCTTAATAAATAACACTAATATTTACCATCTAATCAAAGATTTGTTCCCCTATCCTTTACTCATGTTGTATGTTTTCAAAATATAACACCAGGTCCTCACGAAAGCAGTGAAAATTTCCTTTCAGTTATGGTGTCAATCTCAAAGCCTGAAATATTTGAATGATGTGAAGGAGTGTATTCAACCCAGAAAGCTGTGAACTAAATGACAAGGTGTCTGCTCTCAAAGAGCCCACTTTCTCCCCATGGGTGCTGAGAAATCAAAAGTTATTTTAATACTTTTAAAGTCAATCTCCAAAGTGATTTCAATTTTATTTTATTATCCATGCACCATTTCCATCGTTTCTGTGTGTCAGAAATAAGATTACACCACACATGTTATTTTACTCTCATGATAGATATATAGATATAACCTTGCAAAGATATTTCAAATATTATTTTATACATGTTTGAGAGAGAGGGAGAGAGAAAGAGGAAGAAAAAGAGGCTGGATATTTTTTTTCATACTTGAGAGACAGAATATGAAATATAATTCATTTTCTGTGTTTTATGTAAGACATAGTGTTTCCATCTTTGATCATGTAAAACATATTTCCTAAACACATGATAAAAATGAAATATAGTGATCTCTCCATTTTCATTTCTAATTTAATTGATTTGATTTTTCTCCCTTTGTTTCTTGATGAGTCTGGCTAATGGTTTGTCAATTTTCTTTATCCTTTCAAAGAATCAGCTTTTGGCTGTGTTGATTTTTGCTATGGTCTCTTTTGATTCTTTTGTATTTATTTCTGCCCTAATTTTTTTTTTAATTTTTAGTTTATTTTTATTTTTTTAATTAATTAATTTATTTTTTTAATTACAATACTGTATTTGTTTTGCCACACATTGACATGTATCAGCCACAGGTGAACACAATCTCCCAATGCCGAAGCCCCTTCCCACCTCCCACCGCACATCATCTACCTGAATCATCCTGTGCACCAGCCCCATGCATCCTGCATCCTACATTGAACATAGACTGGCGCTTCATTTCTTACAAGATAGTATACGTTTCAATGCTATTCTCCCAAACCATCCCACTCTTTCCCTCTCCCCCAGAGTCCAAAAGTCCATTCTATACCTCTGTGTCTCTTTTGTTGTCTCACATATAGGGTCATCATTAGTATCTTCTAAATTTCATATATATGTGTCAGTATGCAGTATTGGTGTTTTTCGTTCTGGCTTACTTCACTCTGTATAATCGGTTCCAATTTCATCCATCTCATTAGAACTGAGTCAAATTTATTCTTTTTAAGGGCTGAGTAGTACTCCACTGTGTATATGTACAACAGCTTTCTTATCCATTCATCTGCTGATGGACATCTAAGTTGCTTCCATGTCCTGGCTATTATGAACAGTGCTGCGATGAACATTGGGGTACATGTGTCTCTTTCAATTCTGGTTTCCTCGGTGTGTATGCCCAGCAGTGGGATTGCTGGATCATAAGGCAGTTCTATTTGCAATTTTTTAAAGAATCTCCACACTGTTTTCCAAAGGTGGCTGTACTCGTTTGCATTCCCATCAGCAGTGTAAGAGGGTTCCCTTTTCTCCACATCCTCTCCAGCATTTATTGCTTGTAGACTTTTGGATCCCAGCCATTCTGACTGGTATGAAATGGTACCTCATTGTGGTCTTGATTTGCATTTCTCTGATAATGAGTGATGTTGAACATCTTTTCATGTGTTTGTTAACCATCCGTATGTCTTCTTTGGAGAAGTGCCTATTTAGTTCTTTGGCCCATTTTTTGATTGGATCGTTTATTTTTCTGGAGTTGAGCTGCATAAATTGCTTATATATCTTTGAAATTAGTTGTTTGTCAGTTGTTTCATTTGCTATTGTTTTCTCCCATTCAGAAGGCTGTCTTTTCACCTTGCTTATAGTTTCCTTTGTTGTGCAGAAGCTTTTAATTTTAATTAGATCCCATTTGTTTATT
>SJYG01000047.1:2857456-2907815 GCA_006410535.1 Litocranius walleri
AAATTATTCCAAGCATCTTCTCTGACCATAATGCACTAAGGTTAGATCTCAATTATAGGAGAAAAACTATTAAAAATTCCAACATTTGGAGGCTGAACAACACCCTTCTGAATAATCAACAAATCACAGAAGAAATCAAAAAAGAAATCAAAATATGCATCGAAACGAATGAAAATGAAAACACAACTACACAGAACCTTTGGGACACTTTAAAGCAGTCCTAAGAGGAAAGTTCATAGCAATACAGGCATACCTCAAGAAACAAGCAAAAAGTCAAATAAATAACCTAACTCTACACCTAAAGCAACTAGAAAAGGAAGAAATAGAGAACCCCAGAGTTAGTAGAAGGAAAGAAATCCTAAAAATTAGGGCAGAAATAAATGCAAAAGAAACAAAAGAGACCATAGCAAAAATATTTCTGCCCTAATTTTTTAAGATTTCTTTCCTTCTACTAACCCTTGGCTTCTCCATTTCTTCCTTTTCTAGTTGCTTTAGGTGTAGAGTTAGGTTCTTTGACTTTTTTCTTATTTCTTGAAGTATGCCTGTAATGCTATGAACTTTCCCCTTAGCACTGCTTTTATAGTGTCCCACAGGTTTTGAGTTGTTTTGTTTTCACTTTCATTCGTTTCTATTTTTATTTCTTTTTTCATTTCTTCTCTGATTTCTTGGTTATTCAGAAGCGTCTTTTTCAGCCTCCGTATGTTAGAATTTTTAATAGTTTTTCTCCTGTAATTGAAATCTAATCTTACTGCACTGTGATCAGAAAAGATGCTTGGAATTATTTCTTTCTTTTTTTTTTTTTTTGAATTTATCAAGACTAGATTTATGGCCCAGGATGTGATCTATTCTAGAGAAAGTTCGATGAGCACTTGAGAAAAAGGTGAAATTCATTGTTTTGGGGTGAAATGTATTATAGATATCAATTAGGTCTAACTGGTCTATTGTATCATTTAAAATTTGTGTTTCTTTGTTAATTTTCTGTTTAGTTGATCTGGCCATAGGTGTGAGTAGGGTATTAAAGTCTCCCACTATTATTGTGTTATTGTTAATTTTGCCTTTCACATTTATTAGTATTTGTCTTACATATTGTGGTGCTCCTATGTTGATGCCCCTCGTTCAAGGTAAGAAACAGCAGCTGTGCTTTGCTGGAGCAGCTGTGAAAAGATACTCCTCTCTCAAGGTAAGACAAACTCAAGTAAGATGGTAGGTGTTGCAAGAGGGCATAGGAGGGCAGACACACTGAAACCATACTCACAGAAAACTAGTCAGTCTAATCGCACTAGGACCACAGCCTTGTCTAACTCAGTGAAATCAAGCCATGCCTGCAGGGCAACCCAAGATGGGTGGGTCATGGTGGAGAGGGCTGACAGAATGTGTTCCGCTACAGAAGAGAATGGCAAGCCACTTCAGTATTCTTGCATTGAGAGTCCCATGAACAGCATGAAAAGGCAAAATGATAAGATACTGAAAGAGGAACTCCCCATGTCAGCAGGTGCCCAATATGCTACTGGAGATCAGTGGAGAAATAATTCAAGAAAGAATGAAGTCAGAGCAAAAACAATACCTGGCTGTGCATGTGACTGGTGATAGAAGCAACATCCAATGCTGTAAAGAGCAATATTGCACAGGAACCTGGAATGTCAGGTCCATGAATCAAGGCAAATTGGAAGTGCTCAAACAAGAGATAGCAAGGGTGAATGTCAACATTCTAGGAATCAGCAAACTAAAATGGACTGGAATGAGTGAATTTAACTCAGATGACCATTATATCTACTACTGTGGGCAGGAATCCCTCAGAAGAAAAGGAATAGCCATCATGGTCAACAAAAAAGTCCAAAATGCAGTACTTGGATGCAATCTCAAAAACGACAGAATGATCTCTGTTTGTTTGCAAGGTAAACCATTCAGTATCACAGTTATCCAATTCTATGCACCAACCAGTAATGCTGAAGAAGCTGAAGTTGAGCGGTTTTATGAAGACCTACAAGACCTTTTAGAACTAACACCCAAAAAAGATGTCCTTTTCATTATAGGGGACTGGAATGCTAAAGTAAGAAGTCAAGAAACACCTGGAGTAACAGGCCCATTTGGCCTTGGAATGTGGAATGAAGCAGGGCAAAGACTAATAGAGTTTTGCCAAGATAATGCACTGGTCATAGCAAACATCCTCTTCCAACAACACAAGAGAAGACTCTACACATGGACATCACCAGATGGTCAACATGAAAATCATATTGATTATATTTTTTGCAGCCAAAGATGGAGAAGCTCTATAGAGTCAACAAAAACAAGATCAGGAGCTGACTGTGGTTCAGATCATGAACTCCTTATTGCCAAATTCAGACTGAAATTGAAGAAAGTAAGGAAAACTGCTAGACCATTCAAGTATGACCTCAATCAAATCCCTTATGATTATACAGTGGAAGTGAGAAATAGATTTAAGGGCCTAGATATGACAGATAGAGTGCCTGATGAATTATGGAATGAGGTTCCTGACATTGTACAGGAAACAGGGGACAAGACCATCCCCATGGAAAAGAAATGCAAAAAAGCAAAATGGCTGTCTGGGGAGGCCTTACAAATAGCTGTGAAAAGAAGAGAGGCGAAAAGCAAAGGAGAAAATGAAAGATATAAGCATCTGAATGCAGAGTTCCAAAGAATAGAAAGAAGAGATAAGAAAGCCTTCTTCAGCAATCTATGCAAAGAAATAGAGGAAAACAACAGAATGGGAAAGACTAGAGACCTCTTCAAGAAAATTAGAGATATCAAGGGAACATTTGATGCAAAGATGGGCTCGAAAAAGGACAGAAATGGTCTGGGCCTAACAGAAGCAGAGGATATTAAGAGGTGGCAAGAATACACGGAAGAACTATACAAAAAAGATCTTCAAGACCCAGATAATCATGATGATGTGATCACTCATCTAGAGCCAGACATCTTGGAATGTGAAGTCAAGTGAGCCTTAGAAAGCATCACTATGAACAAAGCTAATGGAGGTGATGGAATTCCAGTTAAGCTGTTTCAAATCCTGAAAGATGATGCTGTGAAAGTGCTGCACTCAATATGCCAGCAAATGTGGAAAACTCAGAAGTGGCCACAGGACTAGAAAAGGTCAGTTTTCATTCCAATCCCAAAGAAAGGCAATGCCAAAGAATGTTCCAACTATAGCACAATTGCACTCAGCTCACATGCTAGTAAAGTAATGCTCAAAATTCTGCAACCCAGGCTTCAGCAACACGGGAACCGTGAACTCCCTGATGTTCAAGCTGGTTTTAGAAAAGGCAGAGGAACCAGAGATCAATTGCCAACATCCTCTGGATCATGGGAAAAAAAAGATAGTTTCAGAAAAACATCTATTTCTGCTTTATTGACTATGCCAAAGCCTTTGACTGTGTGGATCACAATAAAATTTGGAAAATTCTGAAAGAGATGGGAATACCAGACCTCCTTACCTGCCTCTTGAGAAATCTGTATGCAGGTCAGGAAGCAACAGTTAGAACTGGACTTGGAACAACAGGCTGGTTCCAAATAGGAAAAGGAGTACCTCAAGGCTGTATACTGTCATCCTGCTTATTTAACTTCTATGCAGAGTATATCATGAGAAATGCTGGACTGGAAGAAACACAAGCTGGAATCAAGATTGCCGGGAGAAATATCAATAACCTCTGACTGCAGATGATACCACACTTATGGCAGAAAGTGAAGAGGAGCTAAAGGACCTCTTGATGAAGGTGAAAAAGGAGAGTGAAAAAGTTGGCTTAAGCTCAACATTCAGAAAACAAAGCTCATTGCATCTGGTCCCATCACTTCATGGCAAATAGACAGGGAAACAGTGAAAACTGTCAGACTTTATTTTTTGGGGCTCCAAAATCACTGCAGATCGTGACTGTAGCCATGAAATTAAAAGACAGTTACCCCTTGGAAGGAAAGTTATGACCAACATAGATAGTATATTCAAAAGCAGAGACATAACTTTGCCGACTAAAGTCCGTCTAGTTAAGGCTATGGTTTTTTCTGTGGTCATGTATGGATGTGAGAGTTGAACTGTGAAGAAGGCTGAGCGCCGAAGAATTGATACTTTTGAACTGTGGTGTTGGAGAAGACTCTTGAGAGTCCCTTGGACTGCAAGGAGATGCAACCAGTCCATTCTGAAGGAGATCAGCCCTAGGATTTCTTTTGAAGGAATTGATGCTAAAGCTGAAACTCCAGTACTTTGGCCACTTCATGTAGAGTTGACTCATTGGAAAAGACTCTGATGCTGGGAGGGATTGGGGGCAGGAGAAGGGGATGACCAAGGATGAGATGGCTGGATGGCACCACCGACTCAATGGACGTGAGTCTGAGTGAACTCCGGGAGATGGTGATGAACAGAGAGGCTTGGCATACTGTGATTCATGGTGTCGCAAAGAGTCGGACACGACTGAGCAACTGAATTGAACTGAACTGAACTGAACTTTCATGGAAAATCTTTTTCCAGCCCTTCACTTTCAGTCTGTATGTGTCCCTTGTTTTGAGGTGAGTCTCTTTTAGATAACGTATAATAGCAAATGAAGCAACTGACAAACAACAAATCTCAAAAATATACAAGCAACTTATGCAGCTCAATTTCAGAAAATTAAATGATCCAATCAAAAAATAGGCCAAAGAACTAAATAGGCATTTCTCTAAGGAAGACATACAGATAGCTAACAAACACATGAAAATATCCTCAACATCACTCATTATCAGAGAAATGCAAACCAAGACCACAATGAGGTACCATTTCAAACTAGTCAGAATGGCTGCAATCCAAAAGTCTACAAGCAATAAATGCTGCAGAGGGTGTGGAGAAAAAGGAACCCTCTTACACTGTTGGTGGGAATGCAAACTAGTACAGCCACTATGGAGAACAGTGTGGAAATTCCTTAAAAACTGGAAATAAAACTGCCTTATGAGCCAGCAATCATACTGCTGGACATTCATACGGAGGAAACCAAAATTGAAAGAGACACATGTACCTTGATGTTCATTGCTGTACTTTTTATAATAGCCAGAACATGGAAGCAACCTAGATGTCCATCAGCAGACAAATATATAAGAAAGCTTTTGCACATATACACAATGGAGACTTAGTCATTAAAAATAATACATTTGAATTAGTTCTAATGAGGTGGATGAAACTGGAGCCTATTATACAGAGTGAAGTAAACCAGGAAAAAAAAAATTACAGTATACTAACACATATATATGAAATTTATAAAAATGGTAATCATAACCCTGTATGCAAGACAGTAAAAGAGACACAGCTGTATAGAACAGAATTTTGGGTTCTGTGGGAGAGGGAGAGGGTGGGATGATTTGGGAGAATGGTTGTGAAACATGTATACTATCATGTAAGAAATGAATCACCAGTCTAGATTCAATGCAGGATACAGGATGCTTGGGGCTGCTGCACTGGGATGACCCAGAGAGATGATATGAGGAGGGTGATGGGAGGGGGGTTGAGGATTGCAAACTCATGTACACCCATGGCAGATTGATATCAATGTGTGACAAAATCAATACAGTATTGTAAAGTAAAATAAATAAAATTAAATAAATAAATAAAATAAAGAGCAAAAAAAACGAAATATAGTCAGTTTATCAGGTTTTAAATAAATATAAGATCAACTATTTTATTACATAAATTAGAAAGTTACCTCTATCATCAGGGTGGTCTTACCTATAGTGTCCCTAAAATCATGATTGCAAATAATAATAAAAATTTCTTCCCACCTGCATAAGTCAGGCAGCTTAGTCCCTGTTTCTCATAGTCTAGAAGTGGTAGTTATTAAGCATGATAACATCATCATTCTTCTCATTGTTGTACAGTTAACATTTTTTTTTTGGAAACTATTATCAATCTCTTTTGAGAATAGAAAAATCAATCTTTTGTAGCTGTGTAGAAAAGGCAAACACAGAACTCCTAGTCTTAAGTAAGACAGTTTTAAATGTAAAATTTTGTTTTATTAAACACAGGACAAAATAAGAATAAGAAGTATTATATAAGTAAGAAATTATACCTCTAGACATATGATCTCTGGTTTCTGTACTGAACAGACTTTAGGTGACAAAGTGATAATGCAATAACAAAACTATTTGTAATAACAAATAGCAAATTCTATTTCATCTGGTGATCTTGTGGAGGAAATAAAACTGCCTTATGAGCCAGCAATCATACTGCTGGACATTCATACGGAGGAAACCAAAATTGAAAGAGACACATGTACCTTGATGTTCATTGCTGTACTTTTTATAATAGCCAGAACATGGAAGCAACCTAGATGTCCATCAGCAGACAAATATATAAGAAAGCTTTTGCACATATACACAATGGAGACTTAGTCATTAAAAATAATACATTTGAATTAGTTCTAATGAGGTGGATGAAACTGGAGCCTATTATACAGAGTGAAGTAAACCAGGAAAAAAAAAATTACAGTATACTAACACATATATATGAAATTTATAAAAATGGTAATCATAACCCTGTATGCAAGACAGTAAAAGAGACACAGCTGTATAGAACAGAATTTTGGGTTCTGTGGGAGAGGGAGAGGGTGGGATGATTTGGGAGAATGGTTGTGAAACATGTATACTATCATGTAAGAAATGAATCACCAGTCTAGATTCAATGCAGGATACAGGATGCTTGGGGCTGCTGCACTGGGATGACCCAGAGAGATGATATGAGGAGGGTGATGGGAGGGGGGTTGAGGATTGCAAACTCATGTACACCCATGGCAGATTGATATCAATGTGTGACAAAATCAATACAGTATTGTAAAGTAAAATAAATAAAATTAAATAAATAAATAAAATAAAGAGCAAAAAAAACGAAATATAGTCAGTTTATCAGGTTTTAAATAAATATAAGATCAACTATTTTATTACATAAATTAGAAAGTTACCTCTATCATCAGGGTGGTCTTACCTATAGTGTCCCTAAAATCATGATTGCAAATAATAATAAAAATTTCTTCCCACCTGCATAAGTCAGGCAGCTTAGTCCCTGTTTCTCATAGTCTAGAAGTGGTAGTTATTAAGCATGATAACATCATCATTCTTCTCATTGTTGTACAGTTAACATTTTTTTTTTGGAAACTATTATCAATCTCTTTTGAGAATAGAAAAATCAATCTTTTGTAGCTGTGTAGAAAAGGCAAACACAGAACTCCTAGTCTTAAGTAAGACAGTTTTAAATGTAAAATTTTGTTTTATTAAACACAGGACAAAATAAGAATAAGAAGTATTATATAAGTAAGAAATTATACCTCTAGACATATGATCTCTGGTTTCTGTACTGAACAGACTTTAGGTGACAAAGTGATAATGCAATAACAAAACTATTTGTAATAACAAATAGCAAATTCTATTTCATCTGGTGATCTTGTGGAAGCTTTATGGCTGTAACTACTCATATAGAAACTAGTATATTTACATTATATATCGTATATTTATTCTGTCTTGCTACATATACTGTGGGTGTTCCATGAAGACTGATGTAGAATATAGATCAGTCCATATGTCAGAGATGATGATAATTTAAACTAGGATGTTTACATTCAGTGAGAAGATATTTTGTGTATAGACTGAAATGATTTGCTGATTGGATGTAGTAAAGACAGAGAGAGATTTTAGAGAATCAGCAGCTTGATAAACTAGCTAAGCTGAAACTTTCTCCCTCAGTTCATTAAGGAAGTCTCTTCACAGGTGAAATCTCTGTTGATAGGGATACTTTAATCATGTGGCAGTCACTTTCTGATTGTTGGATTCTTCAACCTCCCAAATAAATAACTTTGAGTTAATGATGTGACCAGATATGAAAAAAACTGCACATTCAGTCACATGTGCACTTTGGAACTCCACAGGTCAGAACCTCATTTTAGGACTGATGTGATAGTGAGTGGTGTGTGTAATTAGAAGATCCATGATTAGGAAAAGGGGTAGTGGGTGTGTTCCTGAAAACAAGAAAATCTAACCTGGAAATCAAGATTTCTTTTTTTCTATTACAATACAGTATAGTTTTGATATCACTTTACTAGAAACTTAGGTATTTCGGCCAAACTGTATTTACATATTAGGTTGGTGCAAAAGTAATTGCAGTTTTGCATTGTTAAACGTTGCCAATTGACTTTGAAATACATTCTTAAATAAGTGTGGGTATGTTATACATCATTTTAATGTTCATTTATAGCTTTATGTTTATTTTCACTAATGAATTATTGCTTGCTGTTTTTTTGCATGTATTATAGGTTATGGAAATAATGTTAGACAAAAAACAAATTTGAGTGATTTTTTAATTTGATATCAGAATTGTTTATAATGCAGCAGAGACAACTCACAACATCAACAATGCATTTGTCTCAGGAACTGCTAACAAACGTACAGTGCAGTGGTGGTTCAAGAAGTTTTGCAAAGAAGAGAAGAGACTTGAGGAAGAAGAGTATAGTGGCAGAGTATCATAAGTTAATAACAACTAATTGAAATCAATCATATAAACTGATCCTCTTAAAAACTACACAAGAGGTTGCTGAAGAACTCAGTGTCAAACATTTGATGGTCATTCAGCACTTCAAGCAAACTGGAAAGGTGAAAAAACTATAAGTGGGTGCCTCATGAGCTGACCAAAAAAAAAAAAAAAACCACAAAATCATTTTTAAGTTTTATCTTCTCTTATTCTATGCAACAATAATGAACCATTTCTCTATAAAATTGTGACTTGCCATGAAATATGGATTTTATATGACAACTAGTGACAAGTAGCTCAGTGACTGGAATAAAAAGAAGCTCCAAAGCACTTCCCAAAGCCAAACTTGCACCAAAAAATGTCATGGTCACTGGTGGTCTGCTGGTCTGATTCACTATAGCTTCCTAAATCCTGGTGAAACCATTATATCTGAAAAGATCCACAGTAAGTCAATGAGATACACCAAAAACTGCAATGCTGCAGCAGTCAACAGAAAGGGCCCACTTCCTCTCCACAACACCGAACCACACATCACACAACCAGAACTTCAAAAGTAGAAAAAATTAGGCTAAAAAGTTTTGCCTCATTCACCATATTGACCTGGCCTCTCTCCAAACACTACCACTTCTTCAAGCATCTTAATAACTTTTTGCAGAGAAAACACTTCCACAACCATCAGGAGGTAGAACATGCTTTCCAAGAGTTTGTCAAATCTTAAAGCATGGATTTTTATACTGCAAGAATAAACAAGCTTATGTCTTGTTTGCAAAAATGTGTTGATTGTACTGATTCCTGTATTGACTAATAAAGATGTGTTAGAACCTAGTTATAATGATTTAAAGTTCATGCTATGAAACTGCAATTACACTTGTACCAACTTAATACTTAAACTATGACATATATGTACCACTAAGTTATCTAATTATATTATCAGCAGTGACCTAGGAAGACATTAGGTCTACACAATGCCAGAAATGCTATTTGAAAAGTGAAAGCAAGTAAGTAAATTTATGGTTATATTCATTTCAAATTATGAAAAACCTATTTGATTTTTTTCTCCCCACTTTGCAGTAAAGCAGGTTTTATTTTAACAATGGACACTACAGGGTTTATCGTTTTTCTTGCTATTTATGTTATCATGTCAACAGTTTAAAAAAGTTCTATATAAAATAGCTTTTCAGATAAAAGTAGTTCTCAGGAATTTTAGAGTGAAATATTTTTGAAACTTTTCTATTTATTAAAAAAAGTAGTAGTATATATCTATATGATTGCCTCAGGGTTCTTTGTTAAAGTCTGATTAAATTAAATTTAGACTATAACAGGATTTTTTAAAATGAAGTTTATGAGAAGCAGATACTATATATTCATTTAATGACACACAGACCAGTATTGACAAATAAGGGATCCAATTAGACAGGCAGTAATTAATCAAATGTTTTGAAAAATAATTAACCACACTTGTTTTTTTTTTAAAGTAAGACAACCAGTCAAATCAGAAAACTAATCAGAAACACTCAACATGAAGTAATGTTACATGGTTATTTGGGAGACAATAAAAATATGTAATGAGAAAACTTAAACTGCAATTTAATAAAAAGTATGGGTAATAATTAAATTATTATTTTAAAAATACAATGTTAGAATGATGAGTTGATAAGAAAGCAGAAGTACAACATTCTTCAGTTTAAGAGTAAGATAAATTCTCAAAATATGTGTTTTAGTAGGAAGTTAAAAATAAACCTGTCTTAAAGAGAACTTACTTCACATAGGAAAATACGTGTGTGACATTCATAAATTTTATGTGGTGACAGACTGGTAGGCTCAGGTTACTTTTTTGAATCCAATACAATCAACAGGGATTGAAAATAACTTGACCTAGGTAGCATATTCAAAAGCAGAGACATTAGTTTGCTAAGGTCCGTCAGTCAAAGCTATGGTTTTTCCTGTGGTCATGTATGGATGCGAGAGTTGGACTGTGAAGAAGGCTGAGTGCCAAAGAATTGGTGCTTTTGAACTGTGGTGTTGGAGAAGACTCTTGAGAGTCCCTTGAACTGCAAGGAAATCCAACCAGTCCATTCTGAAGGAGATCAGCCCTGGGATTTCTTTGGAAGGAATAATGCTAAAGCTGAAACTCCAGTACTTTGGCCACCTCATGTGAAGAGTTGACTCATTGGAAAAGACTCTGATGCTGGGAGGGATTGGGGGCAGGAGGAGAAGGGGATGACTGAGGATGAGATGGCTGGATGGCATCACTGACTCGATGCATGTGAGTCTGAGTGAACTCCGGGAGTTGGTGATAGAAAGGGAGGCCTAGAGTGCTGCAATTCATGGGGTCACAAAGAGTCGGACACGACTGAGCGACTGAACTGAACTGAACTGATGATTATTTTTTAAAAAATAATTAAAAATATTACAAATCCTTAAAATTTAGTAATTACATCATTGCAGTGGTACAGAGCCTGAAAAGTGTGCACATTTTAAACTCTTAATTAGGTAGAGAATTTATCTTTGCTTTCCTTACTGAATACTCCAGAGTTGTCTTTAAAACAGTATGTCTTCAGTGAAAGCCTGAAAGATCAATAATGTAAGGCATTTTAGAGGAGATAATTTCTACTTTAATAGACTGCCCTTTACTGTTACAGCTAGCCCCAGAATGATCCTTCACTGTCCTGGAACTGTTAATTAATGGAAGAGACCTCTGAAGCTACTTTCTTCAAAATAAGAAAAACTAAAATCATCCTTTGAAGCCAGCACCTTGTTCTTACCTTTCCTTTTTTGTTCGGTTGTCAAGTTGTCCTCAATTCTTTGTGACCAAATGGACTGCAACATGTCAGGCTTCCCTGTCTTACACTAACTCCTGGAGTTTGCTCAAATTCATATTCATTGACTCAGTAATGATAGCTAATCATCTCATTTTCTGCCATCCTCTTCTACTTATGCCTTCATTCTTTCCCATCATCAGGGTCTTTCAGCTTACATTATATTGTATTGGACTATTTACATGTTAATACCCATTACAATGCGGTGAACATCTGAAAAGGAGGAACTGTTTTCTATGGTTTGGTTTGGTGTCTGTACTGTTGTTCCTAGTGCCTATTGCAAGGCCTACCAACAGGAAGATTGGTATTCTTCAGTGTATATGAAGAAAAACAAATAGGAAAAAAAAGGAAGCAGGAGAGAAGTAGAAGGCAGGAAATTTTATTGAATTATACCTCTGTAAGATATTCTTGTCACTGGAGAAGGAAATGGCAATTATTATTGCCTTGAGAACCTCATGAAAAGTATGAAAAGGCCAAAAGATAGGACACTGAAAGATGAGCTCCCAAGGTTGGTAGGTGCCCAATATTCTACCAGTTATTTCTAGGGGAAACAACTCCAGAAAGAATGAAGAAACAGAGCCAAAGCAAAAACAACACCCAGCTGTGGGTGTGATTGGTGATGGAAGTAAAGACCAATGCTGTGAAGAGCAATATTGCATAGGAACCTAGAAAGTTAGGTCCATAAATCAAGGCAAATTGAAAGTGGTCAAATTAGATATGGCAAGAGTGAACATCGATGTTTTATGAATCAGAGAACTAAAATGGACTGGAATGGGTGAACTTAACTCAGATGACCATTATATCTACTACCATGGGTGAGATTTCCTTTGAAGAGATGGCATAGCCATCACAGTCAACAAAAGAATCCAAAATGCAGCACTTGGATGCAATTTAAAAAATGAAAGGATGATCTCTGCTCATTTCCAAGGCAAACCATTCAATTTCAGAGTAATCCAAGTCTATGCCCCAAACAGTAATTTTAAAGAAGCTGAAGTTGAAAGGTTCTATGAAAACCCACAAGACCTTCTAGAACTAACACAGAAAAAAGATGTCATTTTCATTTTAGGGGACTAGAATGGAAAGGTAGGAAGTCAAGAAACACCCACAGTAATGGACAAATTTGGCCAAGGAGTATAGAATGAAGCAGGGCAAAGACTAGCATTTTGACAAGAGAACACATTAGTCATAGCAAACACCCTCTTCCAACAACACAAGAGAAGACTCTACCCAAGGACATCATCAGATGGTCATTACTGAAATTATATTGATTATATTCTTTCCAGCCAAAGATGGAGAAACTCTACACAGAAGGCAAAAACAAGACCAGGAACTGACTGTGGCTCAGATCATGAACTCCTTGTTTCCAAATTCAGACTTAAATTGAAGAAAGTAAAGAAAACCACTAGACCATTCAGGTATGACCTAAATCAAATCCCTTATGATTATATAGTGGAAAGGAGAAATAGATTTAAGGGACTAGATCAGATAGAGTGTCTGATGAACTATGGACAGAGGTTTGTGACATTGTATAGGAGGCAGGGATCAAGATTACTCCCAAGAAAAAAGAAATGCAAAACTGAAAAATGGTTGTTTGAGGAGGCCTTACAAATAGCTAAGAAAATAAGAGGAGTAAAAGGCAAAGGAGAAAAAGAAAAATATACCCATTTGAATGCAGAGTTCTAAAGAATAGCAAGGAAAGCTAAGAAAGCCTTCCTCAGTGATCAGTGCAAAGAATTAGAGGGAAAAAATAGAATGGGAAAGACTAGCTATCACTTCAAGAAAATTAGAGATGCCAAGGAAAATTTTCATGCAAAGATGGGTACAATAAAGGATAGAAATTGTATGAACCTAATAGAAGAAGATATTAAGAAGAGGAGGCAAGAATACATAGAAGAACTACACAAAAGAGATTCTAGTGACCCAGATAATCACGATGCAGAAGTGAAGTAGCTCAGTCATGTCTGACTCTTTGTGACCCCATGGACTGTAGCTTACAAGGCTCCTCTGTTCATGAAATTTTCCAGCCAAGAGTACTGTAATGGGTTGCTATTTCCTTCTCCAGGGGATCTTCCTGACCCAGGGATTGAAGGGAGGTCTCCAGCATTACAGGCGGATGCTTTACTGTCTGAGCTACCAGGGAAGCCCACAGTGGTGTGACCACTAACCTGGAGCCAGGCATCCTGGAATGAGAAGTCAAGTGAGCCTTAAGAAACATCACTAGGAACAAAGTTAGTGGAGGTGATGGAATTCCAGTTGAACTATTTCAAATCCTAAAATATGACTCTGTGAAAGTGTTGCACTCAATATGACAGCAGATTTGGGAAAAAAAAAAAAAAAAAACAGTGGCCACAGGACTGGAAGTAGTCAGTTTTCATTCCAATTCCAAAGAAAAACAATGACAAATTATGCTCAGACTACAGCACAATTGCTCTCATCTCACAGGCTAGTAAAGTAATGCTCAAAATTCTCCAAGCCAGGCTTCAATATTATAAGGAACCGTGAACTTCCAGATGTTAGAACTGCATTTAGAAAAGGCAGAGGAACCAGAGATTAAATTGCCAACATCCACTGAATCATCCAAAAAGCAAGAGTGTTCCAGAAAACATCTACTTTTGCTTCATTCACTAAGCGAAAGCCATTGACTGTGTTTATCACAACAAACTGTGGGGAATTCTGAAAGAGATAGGAATACCAGATCACTTGACCTTCATTCTGAGTAATCTGTATGCAGGACAAGAAGCACCAGTTAGAACTGGACATGGAACAATAAACTGGTTCCAAATAAGGAAAGGAATATGTCAAAGCTGTATATTGTCACCCTGCTTGTTTAATTTATGTGCAGAGTAGATCATGAGAATGCTAAACTGGATGAAGCACAAGCTGGAATCAAGATTTCCGGGAGATATATCAATAACCTCAATAGACACAAGTTTCAATAACCTCCAGGAGTTGGTGATGGACAGGGAGGGCTGATATGCTGCAGTCCATGGTGTCACAAAGAACTGAACATGACTGAATGATGAAACTGCAGATATTCTTGTAGGTATTTGAAGAGTAGCCAACCGAAACATTGTAAGGGTAGTATCATCTTCAAATAATGATCACCTGCAAACTTTTGAGCTCTTATCATGTAGCCATTCAAATAATATAATTTTTATAGCAGAAAGAAGGATACAAGATGCTGTACTGTTCTCAACTCAGTCACTTTAGTCCTGTCTGATTCTTTGTGATCCAATGGACTGTAGTCAGTCTGTCAGGCTCCACTGTCCATGGGGTTCTTCAGGCAAGAATACTGGAGTGGATTGCCATGCCCTTCTCCAGATGAACTTCCCAGCCCAGGGATTGAACCTGAGTCTCTTGTGTCTTCTGCATTGCAGACAGATTCTTTACTCACTGAGCTATCTGGGAAGATGCATTGTAAATATGCATAAATCTAAATCACATGTTTATGTTTAATTTAAGACTATGTGGAGCTTAGAATTTGCCACTATAAAAATTTTAGCAAAAATATGAATTCCATCTCTAGTTTGTTTCTTATAATGCAAACTGAAGACCCCCAGTAAGTACAAACATGCACCAAAAACTTGTGTTAGAAAGATAATACAGTATTGTAAAGCAAAATAAAGTAAAAAATTAAAATTACAAGAAAGAAAGTAAGATAATACAAATCTTAATGTAATATAAAAATCAGTTTTCACTTCCTGCAATATTGTCCCTTCAGTCTTTTCTCCCTTAAGCCTTTCAGTTCAGTTTCAGTTCACTCAGTCATGTCTACCTCTTTGCGACCCCTGGACTGCAGCACCCTATGTTTCCCTGTCCATCACCAACTCCCAGAGCATGCTCAAACTCATGTCCATTGAGTCAGTGATGCCATGCAACCATCTTATCCTGGGTCATTCCCTTCTCCTCCTGCCTTCAATTTTTCCCAGCATCAGGGTCTTTTCAAATGAGTCAGTTCTTCCCATCAGATGGCCAAAGTATTGGAGTTTCAGCTTCAATATCAGTCCTTCCAATGAACATTCAGGACTGATTTCCTTTAGGGTTGACTGATTTGATTTCATTGGAGTCCAAAGGACTTTCAAGAGTCTTCTCCAAAACCACAGTTCAAAAGCATCAATTCTTTGGTGATTAGCTTTCTTGTAGTCCAAATTTTACATCCATACATAACTACTTGAAAAACCATAGCCTTGCCTAGATGGACCTTGTTCAGCAAAGTAATGTCTCTGTTTTTTAATATGTTATCTAGGTTGCTCATAAAATTTCTTCCAAGGAGCAAATGTCTATTAATTTTGTGGCTGCAGTCACCATCTGCAGTGATTATGGACATCCCCCCTAAAAATCTGTCACTGTTTCAATTGTTTTCCTATCTATTTGTCACAAAGTGATGGGACCAGATGCCATGATCTTCATTTTTTGAATGTTGAGTTTTAACCCATCTTTTCTCATTCTCCTCTTTAACCTTCATCAAGAAGCTCTTTACTTCTTTGCTTTCCACCATCAGAGTAGTGTCATCTGGGTATCTGAGGTAACTGATATTTCTTCCACCGTCTTGATTCTAGCTTGTGCATCATCCAACCTGACATTTTTTATGATGTACTCTGCATATAAGTTAAACAAGCAGGATGACAATATACAGCATTGACGTACTCCTTTCCCAATGTGGAACCAGTCTGTTCCATGCCTGGTTTTAAATGTTGTTTCTTGACCTGCATACAGATTTTTCAGGAGGCAGGTAAGATGGTCTGGTATTCCCTCTCTTGAAAAATTTTCCAGTTTCTCATGATCCACACAGTCAAAGGCTTTGGAGTAATCAATAAAGCAGAAGTAGATGTTTTTCTGGTATTCTCTTGCTTTTCTGAGGATCCAAAGGATGTTGGAAAAGTGATCGCTGGTTCTTCTGCCTTTTCTAAATGCAACTTGAATATCTGGAATTTCATGATTCACGTACTGTTGAAGCCTTTAGCCTTAATTACCTTAAGCTTTTAGATAATTTAAAATATATTTTAAAAATAAAATGCTCATTTCTTAATGTTGCCTTAAATTATTGCTCATTTTAAAAATATTTATGGTATAATGGATAGTTAGAGGAAAGAAAGTTGTCACTAGATAACTTTGAGCACTGAGGTCAGTGAAATTAAATCTGTTATGCTTAAGTAACATTAAGATCACAGCAACAATTCAGTTAACTATTTTGACAGTTACTTTTCAAGATACTAAAAAGTATAATAAAATTTTAATCTGGACAAGGTATGTACTTAAAATTCAACTTCCTTTAATTTCTTTGAAAAAAAAAAAAGCCTAAAAACGTCACATCAAAAATATTTCCCAGAAATACATTTTGTAAACATAGGCTTTATCTATTTTGTTTGAACTGTTAGAATATGAAAGAACCAAAAATTGCTTCACTGTGAACTTTCTCATAATTACTACAGCATGTACATTTTCAGATTGTGTTGACTTTAGCTAAGTCACTTCATCGTTTTGCTGCCTGGTCTTGTGTATTGTTTGACCAAGCAGACTGTAGTAACCTTAAACTTACCCATCAAGCATTCAGATGCCCTTAGTAACAACCTTCAAAGTCACAGGTAAGTTTTAAGTTTCTGATGTGACTTCCCCACAGCTCCTCTGATCACAGTCTAATCTACCTGCTAAGCCCTCCTCCTATGTGCTCCTTAGATAAGTTCCCCACAGGTTTTTCCAAAGCCCCACTATTTTGGTTCGAATTGACCAATTTGACTTTAGTGCAGAAACAGTAAATTACTCCATTCATGGATCATAATGAAGGCATGTGCCCAGGTCCTTTCTCTCTCTCATTGTACTCTGCAGTGTAGTCCCTTGAGGCCTGCTGGATCCTTCTTCAAGGGCCTGTGAATATTAAACTCTATTTCAGTTTCCCTCTTGGTCTGTTGAAACTCAGCTTACCATCTGGCACCATGTGTTCCACATAACTAGTGTTGATTTGAAAAAATTCATAGCATATTTACATCTAGAGAGACTGCCTTAATTCGTTACAAATCCAAACAGTAAAATCCCAGTGAAACAGCATTAAACTGAAACAAAATGTTCATAATATATCCCTTTCACTTATAATATCACATTCTACTCTATTGAAACTGGATCCATATATTTGTTTAATCTGTTTGGCTGTACTATATTTGATAGAAACTACTGTATGTTCATTGCATAATTATTGTATTTTTTTATATGAATGATATTCAGTAAAGATTAAATTAGAAATATATATCTATATATATCTATATATATGTATATTTATTGCTTAAAGGTTCAAGTGTAACCTAAAGATGTGCCCAATAATTTATATTTATTGAAATTGTTTTATACTTATTCCTCAAACTTGAGGAAAACACATACATATATACTTTTCTTTCAATATATATCTGTTGTTAAGCCTTCCTTTATTTTATGGGTTTTAGTATATTTAACTGATTTGAGAATTCTCATAGTACTAAATTTGTAAATTTCTAAATTTTGTTAGCTGTGTCCTACTTTATTCAAGGCACTACTCCATAGCCATTTCCTTCTGGAAATTCCTCATAGAAGGTGGTATATATTCAGGTGTCTCCAATCAGATAACTTGTGTCAGTTAAGTATAAGGGAAAAGAAACAAGGCCGTTGCCCAGTGTCATAAGCCAGTTACATATGAGAGGTGGCTGAGTATCCTCAAAGCCTAAGCAGATCCCCTGATGTCAGTTTATCTCCCATATTGGTCCTAAACAGGTTGAGAAAAGACTTACTTCTCAGTTTTACTGCACTCTCTGTTTTCAATCTTTCTACTATTCATTCTATCTTTCACAAGATTGCCAGATTTAATTTTCCAATTGGGAGATCTGAAAACATTATCCTCTGGTTTGAAAGAGAAGAAGTCCAGATGCCTTGCAAGGTATGTAGGCCTCCACCCATACCATCAGTCCCACCCACATCATCTACTGTTGTTTTCTCAATTCACTCCTTTCTGTAACATCACACCATGAACTTAATTACATAGGGCCAGAAACGTTGCTTATTACCTTTCTGTCTCTTTACCTTTGTTATGCTAGCTATTCTTCTGAGAAGTTGTTCTTTCTTCTCTACATATGTGAATGTATTTTACTCTCTATATATTTTTAAATATATTTTTTTCTTTGTGCTAACCCTGGTGTTCTTCATTTCTTCCTTTTCTAGTTGCTTTAGGTGTACAGTTAGGTTATTTATTTGACTTTTTTCTTATTTCTTAAGGTATGCCTGTATTGCTATGAACTTTTCCCTTAGCACTGCTTTTACAGTATTCCACAGGTTTTGGGTTGTTGTGTTTTCATTTTCATTCATTTCTATGCATATTTGTAATTCTTTTTTGATTTCTTCTCTGATTTGTTGGTTATTCAGCAGCGTGTTGTTCAGCCTCCATATGTTGGAATTTTTAATAGTTTTTCTCCTGTAATTGAGATCTAATCTTACTGCATTGTGGTTAGAAAAGATGCTTGGAATTAT
This sequence comes from Litocranius walleri, assembly GCA_006410535.1. Classification (NCBI taxonomy): domain Eukaryota; kingdom Metazoa; phylum Chordata; class Mammalia; order Artiodactyla; family Bovidae; genus Litocranius; species Litocranius walleri. The sequence continues at coordinate 2,876,252 of SJYG01000047.1, forward strand.
TTCAATTTTTTTGAATTTACTAAGACTAGATTTATGGCCTAGGATATGATCTATCCTGGAGAAGGTTCCGTGTGCACTTGAGAAAAAGGTGGAATTCCTGTTTTGGGATGAAATGTCCTATAGACATCAATTAGGTCTAATTAGTCTATTGTATCATTTAAAGTTTGTGTTTCCTTGTTAATTTTTTGTTTAGTTTATCTATCCATAGGTGTGAGTAGGGTATTAAGGTCTCCCACTATTATTGTGTTATTGTTAATTTCCCTTTTCATACTTGTTAGTATTTGTCTTACATATTGTGGTGCTCCTATGTTGGGTGCATATATATTTATAATTGTTATATCATCTTCTTGGATTGATCCTTTGATCATTATGTAGTGTCCTTTGTTTTAAAGTCTATTTTATCTAATATGAGTATTGCTACTCCTTCTTTCTTTTGGTCTCCATTTGCATGGAAAATCTTTTTCCAGCCCTTCACTTTCAGTCTGTATGTATCCCCTGTTTTGAGGTGGGTCTCTTGTGGACAACATATATAGGGATCTTATTTTTGTATCCATTCAGCCAGTCTTTGTCTTTTGGCTGGGGCATTCAGCCCATTACATTTAAGGTAATTATTGATAAGTAAGTGACTTAGCAGCAGCAGCAGCATGGTCCCGTTGCCATTTACTTTATTGTTTTGGGTTCAAGATTATACACCCTTTCTGTGTTTCCTGTCTAGAGAATATCCTTTAGCTAGAATCATGCTGTCTAGGCTTGAATCCTAGTTCTTTCTTTTAACAGATGCATGATCATGGGCAGTTTACTCGGCCACACGGTGCTTCAGCTGCTCATCAACAAGGAGGGGGAGTGCTTGCCTCATGCATGTGTACTCAGTCACTCAGTCATGTCTGACTCTTTGTGACCCCATGGGCTGTAGCCCCCAGCCTCCTCTGTCCATAGGATTCTCCAGGCAAGATTACTGGAGTGGGTTGCTATGCCCTCCTCCAGAGGAGCTTCCCAACCCAATGATCAAACCTGCTTCTGTTTATGTCACCTACATTGCAGGTGGGTTCTTTACTACCAGCACCACTTTGAAGGGTGTTTGGCTCAAATTAAGTACTCAAAAAACATATTAAGCTCTTAAATCAAAAAGCAGACACAACCCAAGTAACTGCAACAAGTCAATGGATAAACTGTGGTATATCTATACACTGGATTACTACTCAACAATGAAAAGAAAAGCTATCAACTAACACCCACAAGAACCTGTGTGAATCTCTAGATAACTACCCTGAAGGAAAGAACTCAGGCCAGAAACACTATATGATTCAATTTACACAGAACCTGTGAAAAAACAAAACAAATTTATAGTAACAGCACATTAGAGGTTGCTTGGGAATTGGGGGTACAAGGAGAAGTGGGAGGGAAGAAAAAAAGGCACAAAGAAACTTTTGATGGTGATGAATGAGTCTGTTCACTATCTTGACTGTGGTGATGGTCTCATGAATATATGCATATGTCAGACTTATTATATATTTTAAGTATAATTTGTTATACGTCAATTATATCTCAATAAAACTGCTTAAGAAATGTCAGCCATTACCAATTTCCTACTAATCCCACCCTTGTTAACAATGTCCCATGTGTTCATTACTGGATCAGACTCATTCAGTTCTAGTCCTATTGGTTATCCTTCATTTAAATAAACTTTTTTCATTTTCTCCTAAATATATTATAAATATAAATATATATAATATATTTATAATTATTATAAATATTATAATTATATTTTAACTTTTATGATTTCTCCCAAATATATTATAAATATATATAATGCATTTATAATTATTATAAATATTATATTTATTGTATTATAAATATTTATATCATATTATTTATGATATATTAATAATTATATGAATATATATATATTTGAATCCCTTCTCCCAATGAATTCAGTTTTCTTATCCTCACCACTTAAACATCCCAAAGATGACAAGTATTCTTTTTTCAGCTTTCTTAGTATAATTTGGGCTAAACTCTCCTATGTTTTTTTGCCATAGTATAATGTGTTTTAAAATGTCTAATCTCTCTCATTCTTATCAGAGTAAAGAAACGTGTTTAATTTTCAACCCCATGTAACTAACCTAAAATATAATAGCCACTCATAAAGTAACTTTGTCTAGTTTAAATAAGAAAGTAGGTATAACCCTCTCACACTTACACATCTTGCTAAAATATAGTCACCATTTCACAGCTATGTTCTGTGGAGAAAATGTTGTCTGTCTTATTAAGCATATGATTCCAACTGTTAACTTTCTTCATTCAGTCTTGAATTAATAAGAAATAGGTCCTGTTCTAATTGCACAATATAATCCTCCAAATTTTCTTCATTAAATGGTTAGTATTTCTTTTTTCATCTGATCTTTAAATTTCCAAGAGAAACACCATTCATTTACTTGTATTTGTCTAAAATTTGGTCATTTTAGCAATAAGTTTTGTTCTATATTTACAACACAAACATTTGAGAGTTATTATTTTTCTTTGTCTTTCAAGAAACTGTGATCTTTGGGAAAAAAATCCAGGAAGAACCTGAATATGGCATGTTCTGTGTGAACTGTGAACTCTCTGATGTTCAAGCTGGTTTTAGAAAAGGTAGAGGAACCAGAGATCAAATTGTCCACATCCACTGGATCATGGAAAAAGCGAGAGTTCCAGAAAAACATATATTTCTGCTTCATTGATTATGCCAAAACTTTTGACTGTGTGGATCACAATAAACTGTGGAAAATTCTGAAAGAGATGGGAATACCAGACCACCTAACTTGTCTCTTGAGAAATCTTTATGCAGGTCAGGAACAATGTAAAACTTTATTTTTTGGGGCTCCAAAATCACTGCAGATGGTGACTGCAGCCATGAAATTAGAAGACACTGACTCCTTGGAAGAAAAGTTGTGACCAATCTAGATAGTATATTCAAAAGCAGAGACATTGCCAACTAAAGTCCGTCTAGTCAAGGCTATGGTTTTCCTGTGGTCATGTATGGATGTGAGAGTTGGACTGTGAAGAAGGCTGAGCACCAAAGAATTGATGCTTTTGAACTGTGGTGTTGGAGAAGACTCTTGAGAGTCCCTTGGACTGCAAGGAGATGCAACCAGTCCATTCTGAAGGAGATCAGCCCTGGGATTTCTTTGGAAGGAATGATGCTGAAGCTGAAGCTCCAGTACTTTGGCCACCTCATGCGAAGACTTGACTCATTGGAAAAGACTCTGATGCTGGAAGGGATTGGGGGCAGGAGGAGACGGGGACGATGGAGAATGAGATAGCTGGATGGCATCATGGACTCGATGGACGTGAGTCTGAATTAACTCTGAAAAATGGTAATGAACAGGGAGGGCTTGCGTGCTGCGATTCATGGGTTCACAAAGAGTCGACTGAGCGACTGAACTGAACTGAACTGAATTTCGCATCCAAGATACAAATATTGTAAAATAGCATTTAGGTAATTTGATCTGCTTGAATGATGGAAGGGTTGAAATGATCACTTTCGTATCATCTTGTTTAGTGCTTCCCAAACTATGTGGGATAATGTATCACTTCTGAAAAATTTCTGCTTTGCTGTGGAATAAATCATTTGTAAAATAAATGAAACTAAGTTGTTATAAAATTAAATACTGATATACCAGATACAATCCTCATTTCAAAAAGATTATTTGATTGAACAAGCACAAAATCAATTTTTAAAATTGGTAAGATAGGTATAAATGCTCACTCCCAATATCCACTCGATGGATTTGAGTCTGAGTGAACTCCAGGAGTTGGTGATGGACAGGGAAGCCTGGCGTGCTGCGATTCATGGGGTCACAAAGAGTCGGACACGACTGAGCGGCTGAACTGAACTGAACTAAACTGAATGGAGATTTCAACTAATTATTACTGGGATAAAGAACATATCTGCTTATAGGATATAATACTGGAACATGAAATGGTTGTTGTCTCAGTTGGACCATGAAGAATGAATATGAATTAGACATAAGATTGTGACAGTACACTCCAGAGACATTAATCAAATTTTATCAAAAGTGAAACAATGCAAATTACAAGACTCTTTTGGGATAGCTGAGGAGTATAGAATATTGCAACAAGTAGTAATTAAAAAAATGTAGAAGATAACCCCAAGTATGTGAACTGAACTAACTAACAGTATAAAAGTGAAGAATAGAGTTAAGACAAGTACATTTTTCAAGAGCCCCTCCCCCCACGAAGAATAAAACTTTTTATTCTACATTGCTTGGCAGCCCCATTCCAGACTAGATTCCCCCCCAAATTACTGTATCTAAAGTGGTCTCATTAAATTCATCAATTAATGCTGCAACCTTTAATATAAGGGACGCTTAACATCATTCCTTTGTTTTACTTAACCTGAATTTGACTCTACTGATCTCTATCTAATCAATTTTTTCTTAGTCTTCTGTTATATAACATTTGACATATTTCTTCTAAATCTCTGGAAACTTCTCTTCATTTATATTTTTATTTTAAATCTTCATCTCTTTATTTAAAATCTTTACATTTTGGAATTTCTTAGTTTTCTACAGTTGATTCTTTTCCCTTCCAGTCAATCACATTGTTCTTTCTTAGTTTTATCTTCTCTATTCAAAAGGCTGCAAAGACTACCTATATGATTCTAATCCTCAATTTAATATGTTTTATCAGGACCACTGTCCTGAGTTCTACATCTTCAAACACAACTGCTTACTGATTATCTCCCAAAGATCTCCAATTTAAAATGTACAAACTTGAGTGTTTGCTTCCTCCCTTATTCTCAACTAGTCTGAAAAATAATAAGAAAGCAAACTAATAGCAAATATAAAAATCCACAATAAACATTCTATCAGTTCAGTCACTCAGTTGTATTCTACTCTTTGTGACCCCATGGACCACAGCCCACGAGGCTTCCCTGTCCATCACCAACTCCCAGAGCATGTCCATCCAGTCAGTGATGCCATCCAATCATCTCATCCTCTGTTATCCCCTTCTCCTCCTGCCTTCAATCTTTCCCAGCATCACGGTCTTTTCCAGTGAGTCAGTTCTTCACATCAGGTAGCCAAAGTATTGAAGTTTCAGAAGATGAGTCATTATAATGCAAACTGAAGACCCCCAGAAAGTACAAACTGATGAGTCCTTCCAGTGAAAACCAAGGAGTGATTTCCTTTAGATTTGATTGGTTGGATCTCCTTGCAGTCCAAGGGACTCTCAAGAATCTTCTCCAACACCACAGTTCAAAAGCATCAATTCTTTGATGTCCGGCTTTTTTATAGTTAAACTCTCACATCCATACATGACTACTGGAAAATTTTTAACTTGGACTAAGTGAACCTTTGTTGGCAAAGTAATGTCTGTGCTTTTTAATATGCTGTGCAGGTTTGTCAGAGCTTTACTTCCAAGGAGCAAATGTCTTTTAATTTCACGGCTTCAGTCACCATCTGTAGTGATTTTCGAGTCCAAGAAAATAAAGTCTGTCACTGTGTCCATTGTTTCCCCATCTATTTGCCATGAATGATGGGACTTGATGCCACAATCTTTGTTTTTTGAAAGTTGAGTGTTTTTTTTTAATCAACTTTATTTCAATTAAATAAACAAAGATAATAAACTACATCAAAGAATTGCAAATTGTTTCTAAATAAGTATGAATAATAAATTTGAAGATCAAGGTCAGAGTTTGCTCAAAGAAAAAGAAGTACAGCACACACAAATGTATATGCACACGTGTTTTACCAGCAGAATTTGTCGTTGTACAAGCCAGCTTTTTCACTCTCCCCTTTCACTTCAACAAAAGACTCTTTATTTCCTCTTCCCTTTCTACGATAAGGGTGGTGTCATCTGAATATCTGAGCTTATTGATATTTCTCTCACAATCTGTATTTCAGCTGTGCTTCATCCAGTCCACTGTTTCTCATGAAGTACCCTGCATATAAGTTAAATAAACAAGGTGACAATATACATTCTTGACGTACTCCTTTCCCTACTTGGAATCAGTCTCTAGTTCCATGTCTAATTCTAACAGTTGCTTCTTGACCTGCATAGAGATTTTTCAGGAGGCAGGTAAAGTGGTCTGGTATTCCCATCTCTTGAAAAGTTTTCCACAGTTTGTTGTGATGTACAGTCATAGGCTTTGGTGTAATCAGTAAAACAAAAGTAGATATTTTTCTGGAACTTTCATGCTTTTTCGATGACTCTAGCAGATGTTGGCAATTTGATCTCTGGTTCCTCTGCCTGTTGTAAATCTAGCTTGAACACCTGGAAGTTCTTGATTCAAGAACTGTTGAAGCCTGGCTTGGAGAATTTTGAGCATTACTTTGCTAGTGTGTGAGATGAGTGCTATTTTGTGGTACTTTGAATATTCTTTGGCATTGCCCTTCTTTGGGATTGGAATAAAAACTGACTTTTTCCAATCTTGTGGCTACTGCTGCATTTTCCAAATTTGCTGACTCAACTGGAATTCCATCACCTCCAGTTACTTTCTTCCTAGTGATGCCTTCTAATGCTCATGTTACTTTGCATTCGAAGATGTTGACTCTAGGTGAGTGATCACACTATCATGATTATCTGGGTCATGGCAATCTTTTTTGTATAGTTCTTCTATGTATCCTTGCCATCCCTTCTTAATATTGCCTGCTTCTTCTAGGTCCATACTGTTTCTGTCCTTTAGTGTGCCCATCTTTGCATGAAATACTCCCTTGGTATCTCTAAATTTCTAGAAGAGATTTCTAGTCTTTCCCATTCTATTGTTTCCCTCTATTTCTTTGCATTGATTAGTGAGGAAAGCTTTCTTATCTCTCTTTGCTGTTTTTTGGAACTCTGCATTCAAATGTGTATATATTTCCTTTTCTCCTTGCCTTTAGAGTCTCTTCTTTTCTTAGCTATTTCCAAGGCCTCCTCAGATAACCATTTTGCCTTTTTGCACTTCTTTTTCTTGGGAATGGTCTTGATCATTGCCTCCTCTACAATGTCATGAACCTCTATCCATAGTTCTTCCGGCACTCTATCAGAGCTAAACCCTTGACTCTGTTTGTTTCTTCCACTGTATTATCACAAGGGATTTTCATCTTCAGGATCTTCAGTTGCTCAAACATTATTTTAACATCATATCTACACCCTTCCTGTCCCTCATTCTTGACAACCAAACAACATGTAATGTTGTTTCTACTTCCTAAGTGTCTATCTTTTCCTCCTACTTCTCCTCATGTTATTCACTATCTGGGCCACACATAAACACCATTTCTCCAGGAAAATTTTTCTGTCCAACAGACCAAGTAATCTTCCTATGTTTACCACCCCAAATTACCTTGTTCTTCCTCTCACACTGTATATAGTTTTGCATGTAAAATTACTTTTACAGTGTTCATCTCCCACAGGAGAAAATTAAATCAATGAAATTAGGAATTGTATCTATTTTAGTATATTATCTCAAAAAGGTAATAAAACACTGGACAATATATCAATAAATAGCTTTTTGATCAATAAATACTTGATTCTGATACTATAACATGTCAAAATACAGAGTAAGAGAATTAATGAATCAGGTAAATTTCAACCATTTTATTTCTAGAGGCATCCTCTAAAACCTAATCATCTATGTTTACTTTCTAAATGGAGTATCATGACCTCATGTGTTAGGAGATAAAAATGACATCTTAGCCTTACTGTAAACAGTGACACAAATGTAAAATTGAAATGTGTAGGCATAAATTAGTTAAATATTTACAACAGTATATGTTAGTTTTGTAAATGTCATTCATGAATAGTTTTCTAGAATATATTAATTTTTTCTCTACTATTAAAGTGACAGGAAATGCTTATATATCTATTAGCATCTCTCATGGTATAACATAGTATAAGTAAGTATGCATATTATTTGGAGTATGAGGGTGGGATACAGACTTCTAGGAATTGATTCTGCATAGATGGGACCCTATGTCTATGCTTCCTAATCCTAATTCTTCCTAATCAGTCGTGTCAGACTCTTTGCAGTCCCATGGACTATACAGTCCATGAAATATTCCAGGCCAGAATACTGGAGTGGGTAGCCTTTCCCTTTCCCAGGGGATCTTCCCATCCCAGGGATTGAATCCAGGTCTCCCACATTGTAGGCGATTTCCTTATCAGCTGAGGTACAATGGAAGCCCAAGAATACTGGAATGGGTAGCCTATCTCTCTCCAGCAAATCTTCCTTACCCAGGAATCCAACGAGGGTCTCCTGCATTGCAGGAAGATTATTTACCAACTAAGCTATCAGGGAAGCTCTTACCAATCATTTCAGAAAGGAATAATAATAACTATCATTGAAAGGGCTAAATTTTAACAGTCATAATAAAAAATTATCAATTTAGTTATTTCCCACTTCAGTGGAATAATATTTTAAAATGTATCACCACTATCTAAAATAATGTTCATTTGCAGACAAATAACTGTGTGACACACATAGTACAACATTTTGCATAGAAATATAAAATTCACAGATACTCCTGGAAGATAGATGTTTACCCTGCTTTGGAGTGATATTTACCCTACTTGAAAAACCAAGAATCAGAATAGTTAAGTAATATGTTAAGGTGATAAGACAATGATTTGCAAAGCTCAAATGCAGATACAAACATATCTGACTTCAGGGCATAAATCATTGCATGAAATTATCTCTTTAATCACATTATATATTTGAACTACATACCATGAACAAATATACAGGATAGGTATACCTTTTCTGAGAGAAATGTAAGACAGAGAGAAAAAAAAAAAAACAAGCAAACAATGGTTATTTTGAAATCAGAACTTCATGCTGCATTATGAAATTCTCAATCATATATAAAAGAAGAATGGGCACTGGGGATCCCATGGGTTCATACAAAATGGTTATGCGAATTACCTCTTTTGGGAGGAACCATTCATTTCAATTTCTTAATTTTAAAAAATAAAACACATCTTGTCTTTATTATTACAGAAACTTTTAAATATTTTTAATCTTTAGGTTTGAATATTAACTAATGTTATTTTATGCATATATATATATATATATATCTTTACTGTCTGAGCCACCAGGGAAGCCAATAAATATGTTTTAATACACTTAAGAGTCTTTTTTTATGTTAAGTGGAAAGGCAAGTAGACATCCTTGTAAAATAGGACCAATGGGCTGAAACACATTTTGTTGGAAGTCAGATGCCTCAATCATGAAATTAAGTAGAAAATGAGAATTTTGGCTAGTACAGGTCAAGAATTTTCCACATAATAGTGTATGGTAGTTAAGAGCAAGTCACAGAAGGCATATTGGCCAGATTAAAAGTTTGGTTCTAAAACACACTAAGTTATTCTTTTCAACTCCCAGTGCCAATTTTTCTTCATCTATGCTCAGAGGTTAAAGTGTCTGCCTCCAAAACCCGGGTTCGATCCCTGAGTCGGAAAGGAAATGGCAATCGACTTCAGTACTCTTGCCTGGAGAATCCCATGGACAGAGAAGCCTAGTAGGTTACAGTCCACTGGGTCACAAAGACTCAGACACGACCGAGCGACTTCACCTTTACCATACAAGGGGAGAAGATTAATAATATCTAGATACTTTTCTAGAAAAAAACAATAAGGGACAGATATATTGGACTATATCCAAGGAAAAAGAGGGGAAAAAAAAGGCAGGACAAATTTATACTAAAATATGGTGTATTTGAGTTCAAAAGTCATAAACTTTCAATTATATGATGCCACATCATAAGAAATAGAATGGAGGAGATAAAGTAGAGAGGAGAAAAAAGAGAGTAGGGATGTGAAGAAGAGAGTGAAAAAATAGAGGAGAAAAAATGAATAGAAAACAAGAGAAAGAGAAAGTGAAAGAAGAGGAGGAATGGAAGAACAGGAAGATATTTGTATTTACATATGCATGAAATTCTGAACCATTCTAAGGTAAGTGTCATTCTCATTTTACAGATTAGCAAATTAAGGCACACATATGCTAAATTACCTGTCCAAGATAAAATATTAAAAGTGTCAAATTCAGACATTAAGAATTCTCAAAATTTCTAACAAATATTAAAAGTACAATTTTTGTGAAATCTTACTAGCCTATTATTTTCTTCACAGTTTTCTAGTGAACACTGGTATTTTTGCCTTTAAAAGGATTGCAGAATTACTGAGTATTTTATTCATAAGTCTTTAAAAAGTTTTTGACAAGTTTTTCATAGAGTATACAAAATAAGAGATAGATGTCTCTTGAGGTCAAGTTCCTTGGAGAAAAGATTAAAGAAAAAATAATGTGATGATAATGGAAATGTTAACGAGCCTAGCTTTTTAGAGTTCTTTCCATGCTCTTGAATCATTCACTTGTCACCAGATAAGCTTCTGACATTTAAAAAAATAGAAGTGAGATGAAAATAGTTAGCAACTAGAAAGTACTCATTGTTAATTTTAAAAATGTACTTTTCATATGTATTTTAGTGTCCCAAAAATGCTTAAAATGATATTTAACAATACTTGTTAAATCTTTTCATTTTTATCATTCTTTATTGTCATACTTGGCTTCCCAAGTGGTGCTAGTGGTAAACAGCCTGCCTCCCAGTGAAGGAGATGTAAAAGACACATGTTCAATCATTGGGTAGGAAAGATGCCCTGGAGGAGGGCATGGCAACCCACTCCAGTATTCTGGAAAATCCCTTGAATAAAGGAGTCTGTAGGACTACAGTCCATAGGGTCACAAAGAGTCAGACACAAAGTGACTTAGCATGCGTGCATGCTCACACACGCACATGCGTGCACACACACACACACAGAGGAATAGTCATATTGTACTTTTCCAGTGGCTCAGTGGTAAAGAATCTGCCTGCCAGTTAAGAAGACGCAGGTTCAATCCCTGAGTCAGGAAGATACCCTGGAGAAGAAAAGGGCAACCCAATCCAGTTTTTTTGTCTGGAAAATCTCTTGGACAGAGGAGCCTGATGGTCTATAATACATGGGGTTGCAAAAAGAATCAGATAGGACTTAGCCACTGAAGGACAACAAGATAGTCATATTATCTGCAGTTTAATTATTCATGAGAAATAACTCTACCAATTAAATATTCCCATACACATTGCCTTTTTATGAAAGGCTTGTTAGCTTCTGTAATCAGAACATGACTATTTGTTAGTAAATTATACACAATACAAAGTTAAATTCTATACATCTTTTTGGGAGCAAGCCAAGAGTAATCTGTGCATTCAGTGAAATGATTTAATTAAATGTTTTTCTATAAATATATTTACACTTATTTGACTTGTAATTAGATTTAGGTAAGTGTTAGTCACTCAGTCACGCCCAACTCTTTAAGACTCTATGGACTGCAGCTCACTAGGCTCCTCTGTCCATGAGATTTTCCAGGCAAGGATACTGGAGTAGGTTGCCATTTCCTTCTCCAGAGGATCTTCCCAACCCAGGGATCGAATATAGGTCTCCTGCATTGCAGGCAGATTCTTTACCAACTGAGCTACAAGGGAAGCCCAAATTAGATTTAGAAAATAGTAAAAAACAGTATTTTTAGATATCACACTCCTCCATCCCAAAACTACCACTGCTAAACATGAGTAAATCATCAAATCCACATATCTCTTGAACAGGCATTGACTTATTCAATAAATAATTGACTAAAATGCTTTTTTTTTTTTTTTTTTTGACCGAACACTGTTTCAAGTGTTAGAGAACAGGAGTGGGGAAAAAAAAAAAAAGTCCTTGACTTTGTGAAGCTAGTATAATAGGGTTAGGCCAAATAATAAACAAAATGAAAAAAGGAAAATAAACAATACGTTAAATAGTAATAGATTTTAGTAAAGTAGAACAGGGACGGGTAATAACAATAGCAGATATTTCAGCTTTAAGTAGGTAGTCAGGAAAGGCCCCAAGGAAAAAGTGACAGGAAGTAAAGACTCAAAGGAACACATTGACTAGTTATGATCAGGGAATGATGTTCTCTGACATGATTTAACAGTCTAGTTCTGGCTGCTATGTAGAGAATATATTGAATGTGCTAGGGACAGAACACAGGAAATATTTAGGAGTGCCGGTGGGAGAGGTGGTGAAAATTTGTCAGTCTGGATATATTTGAAAGTATCATGAAGAAGATGGATTGTAAGTGGGCTGTGAGATGAAAAGACTACTCATGATGCCTCTAAGTGTATGACTTGACCTATTTGAAGAGTGTAGTTGCTACTTCTTGATTTTGAAAACCCTGTGGAAAAATTTTCAGGGAAGACCAAATGCTCAGTTTTAGATACTTCAGTTTGAGATACCTAGTAAAGATCCAAATAGCTGGATAGAGAAAGGAATGAATATATAGCTACATAGATACATATATACATAGATAGGAAGACAGACACAAAGATAATAGGATTTGCATTTCAGGGGAAAAGATAAGCTATGATTACATGTTTATGAGTCATCAATAGATAGATGATATTTAAAGCTATAGCACTCTGTAGGTAAATGATTAAACATGGAGAAAAGTCCTGATGACTGAGTGGTGACAGTCTACATCTAGTAAGTCAGTTAATAAAGAAGCAGCAAGAGAAAAAGAAGTCAGCGGCATTTTTTTTTTTTTTTAATGCATGAGTGTTTTCCTAGAACTGAAGTGTCAAACATATTTATGGAGGATGATGTACTTAACAGTGGCAAGTGGTATCCATATACTGAGGCGAACCTCAGCAAGTTCATGTTCTGAGAAGTGATGGAGGCAAATGCCTGAACGCAGTGGGTTTAAAATAGAATCAAAAGAGGAAAATATGGACAGACATCATGACCACAATGAAAGCAATGAGAAAAATGAGATAGAACCTGGAGAAGATAATAGAAGGATTTGTATTTCCTGAGGGTTTTGTATATATGAATAAAAGAATGTTATTCAATGTTTTCTTTAATCCAAAGAATTATTTTATATTTTTGTCTTATGAATATCTTGAGCAAATATTTTTTGCCCATTCCTCAGTTAAAGTTGTAATTACTAGATGCAACAAAATTTCTACTAGAGTTCAGCACATATTACTAAATACATACATCCTATGTATATTTGAAAATTCATATATAACATATTATAACAAATCATGTCAATAGGTAACTTTCAGGTGTTCCATCATTTATTTTTTCTTGGATTTGTAGGCATATTAAATTTCTCCCTCCAAATGATTATTAAGCTAAAAAAAACATTGCTTTTCTTTATTATGTTCAAGACACTATGCTAAATGTGTTATATATCTTATTCTTACTCTTCGCCATAGGCTTATAAAATAGATTTTATTAACCTATGCTCTAAATAAGAGTCCTGGTGATCAGTGGTTCAGTGGTTTTCCTAAGTGTTTGATAGATATGACTGATATAGTAGGTATTTGATCACAATATATTTAGTTCCAAAATATATGACCTTTAACTTGTAGTACTTTATAACTAATTATAGTTACTGAGAGAGACCAACTTTAAGTAACACAATTTTTATATACTAGGTAGAGCCAAACATAATAAGAGGCAATTAACATGACCTACTATTAATACAGCTATTAATTTAAGAACAAACTGTGTTAGACAACAAACACTATTTTTTCATGTTTACAATCATAAAGCAAACTAGCAAACTAATCCAGACTTTTTTCTTTTATATGTCTTGCCATCATTATGAGACAATTTACCACATTGCAAAACTAAAACAAGACAAAACAGAACTCATTGTACTGACAAGTCAAAGATTTGGATGCAGCAAGTTACACATCAGATTGTGTTGATTATGCAATAAAGGCTGTGAGGGAATCCCAAATTAATCCTATAGATAGCCTAATGAGTTTCCCTAAAGATTTGCCATTGGAGATGAAATTATTGGGTCTCTTAGAGTTCAAATGTAATATTCTAAAAAAAAAAATCTTTATCTGAAAAGAATACTGGTTTTCTGTATGCTTAAATTTTGTGCAGTTTAATTAATACCTAAAAAAAAAAAAAAAAAACCTTGTGTGTTAAAAATCTCAATAATAGGAAATTTAAATGTAGTATGGAAATAATTAGAAGCTCAATATTTTCTCATTACTTTAAAATGAATTTCATGTCAAACTTTAGACACATATCAGAAAAGACACAATAACCTCTCATTTTAGAATCATGGTCTTTGGAAATCTTTGGCCAATATAATATATATTCCATTTATCATTTTATTCCACCTTAATTTTATTATAATTTCCTTGAAAGTTTTCAATTTTCAGTAATGAGAACCTACAAACACCAACAACTTCTGGATAGTAATTTTATTTTCAAAATTTATCCTGCTACTGTATGATATAAAAAATCAAAAATTTTACTGAGATACTTAAATTGTAACATGCCTGAAGTTTGTAAGCTAAAAATATATTATACATAATGCATAGTTATCATTTATACATGACTCTAGTGGTACTATAGAGAAATAATATGATTTAGAGTTCTGAAGTAAAGGTTTTCAATTTCAAACATTCTGCATATGACCTGCATGAACTTGTAAAAGTTCTCTCTTTCATTTCCACCTATAAATAGAAGTATTTTCCAACTAATAGACTGATCACACTGCTTAATTACTAAATAAGAAGGTACATATTATGTTCTTGGCAGTTAAAAGCAAGTAAATAGTTTCTTCTCTTTTCCTCTTATCTAGAAACATAGCTAGAGTATAGATAAATGGAATCAATGATTGTATTTTCATTTTAGAACAATAGCAAAATACTTATTCAACATGGCTTTAGAGTAAAATAAATAAATGTTTTATTAAAATATCAATATTTCCCATAATAAACTGAAGTACTCATGTTTTTTTTTCAAACTTTAGAAAAACTGAAAATGATTGGAAGATTGTACATACACGGCGTCTATTTACAATGCACATATATATTTGTGTGTTATTTTTCTAACCTGGGAAGTATATATCTTATCTCTTCTTAGTGAAACATCAGTGATTTGAGTGTAGAAGAATGATATATTAAGCAAGATATTCCTCTTAGGAACTCAGACTCTGTAGTTTTAAACAGTAATTTAAGTTCCTAAACACTCTAACACTGCAGACAATTAAATCAGTTCTAAATAATTTTCAAATTGCTAGATTTTATCCCATATGCTAAATATTATTTTAACAAATTTAGTGCCTTTTGCCTGCTGTTTTCTACAAGCACTATTAAAAACATGGAAATTTGAATACACAAGGAAGTGCATGAAGAGAAAAATCTAGGTAAATGTCACGTCGGCTAAGATGAGCACTGAAATTTTACCTCCTGACAATGGCTCCAATGTTAGGAAGAAAACCAGAACCTAATAATTGTTAGCTACCCTTTAAATTGACTATGAAAGATGCAGTATCTTTTATAGAAACAAAGTATGCAAAACATAAAGTATATGCTAAAGTATCCATCCCACTCATCATAAAATTGATATGAAAACCCAAAAATATATTTTGGTATAGTCTTTTTCAGCATCAGTCAACTGATCAATGATATTTGAGGAAGAGAAATTCAGATAAATAAATAAAACTCACCTTGTCCACAATACATATCTGCTTTTTGGTTTGAGCATCAAGTATTTCAATCTCAAAGTGAGTAGTTTTTGAATGTTTAACTGCTGACGTTGATTTTAGAGGGCCTGCTGAGAGTATAAATTGTGACAAAAAATGAAAATTTCTCATGTCATCCTTCAGTATGGATCGTGTAGCTCCTGGAGAAATCAACTCTTTCCTGCGTTCTGAAGCAAGAGACCTGTGCCTTTTGAACATTCTGTGAACTACCAAGAGAAGCTGTCTTGTCAACAGAAGACATACAAGTGTGCTCCCTTTGAACAACTTAAATACTGTTGGTGAAACCTGGAAAGGTCAAGTGACATGCCATTCCAAGGGTTCAGTTTTTTTTAGCAGCCTTGAAAACAATGACTGATCTCTTTCTATATATAACACACTATTGTGAATTGCTGCAGTGTAGATTACTAGCGTTTAAATTATTTCTTGCTTTCTCCTTTTATCTCAGGTTCTTAATATGGCCAGTAGTATCTGAAATTTCAAAGCAAGAAAGAAATAGACAAGAGTTTTTATGATCTCTGGATTCTGGATGCACTAATCTTCAAACACATGAATTATTTTTGCATTCATATGTAGGTGTACTAAAAATTATCATACTGCTATCTTATATCTTATATTTCTGTTAGTAATGTACTAATAGTACATTATTACATAAACACATTTTTTGGCAAATTCTTCCTAGAATAAAGATTTGTGCCATGTTTTGAATACTCACATATACAGCTGATAGAAAATGGATAAATTCTTCATTCTGTATGGAGAACAGAAAAACAAGTCATCTATGTGATTGGGATATATAGAAAAGAACTTTATAATTTAAGGAAAAGAAAGAGAACCTTATTTTAACACTTTTACACACATTGTATCACAGGGAAATCATTAAATGTATATGCAATATCAGTACTAAATATCACAAGTATCATAAAACTAGGCTATGGCAAATTCAAATAAGCTCAGATGAACAATGAAAAGTAAAAAACAATCTGGAAAGAGGGGTCTGTAAAAGACTCCAAGTACTCTAAGACCTGTAAAGCAGGTGAAGGAATAACAAAAATCCAAATTATAGTGTTACTGATTCAAAGGAATGTTACAAAATGTTACAAGAAAATATTCTAAGATATTATTTTCAATGAAAACATGAAAAAGAAAACAGTAACAATAGTAGAGGGGAAATCTATATTGGGAACTAGTCTTTAATTTTGTAAATAAAATGATACAATTAAAACATTTTGGCTTGTGCATTGTGTGCCAGAGATTCACGTGTACATTGTTCAGTAATCATTTTCATACTCTAGACCACAATTCCACTCAATATTTATTATTAAACACTAGAAGTCAGGGATGTATGTTTATATATGTTTGCACACACACACACACACACACATACACACACACATTGTCATTTTTATCACCGTAGTTGTCCAGCACTTTAAACTTGGAATTATCCTTAACATTTCTCTTTTTCCCACACCTCAGATCTAATCCATCAAAAATCCAGAACACAGTCTTACTACCATCCCACAGCTAATTTCACAGTATCATTTCACTTGTATTGCTTTTCCAAACTGCTCTCTGTGTGAACATTGGTCAGTCTATAGTCTTTAATGAAGCTGCAGAAAAGATCTTTATATTAAAACAAGCAATGTGATTAACTTCTCAACACATTCCTTGAGGATTCATATTTTATTCATATATAATTAAAAAGCCAAAGTTTTCTGAAGAGATCTACAATGCTCTCTATCATCAGCATTTTGTCATATCTCTGATTCCATTCCCTAAGCTACCCACAGTTCTCAGAGGAGTGTCAAGCACACAGTAGGTGCCCCATACACATATATTAAAGAATCAACTAATAAATAATTGATCAATAAGTGTATCTTGAAAGTGTAGTCAGAAGGATGTAAATTAATTACATGGTGAGGTGAACTATTAATGCATTATACCAAAGTAACATAACTCTGCAACCCATATAATATAATCTTCAGAGATAGTTTCTATTAAAAACAACAACAACAACAAAAAAGAATAGTCAAAGGACACAGGTGCCAAACTGAAGGAGCTCCCATTGCCAACACTGAAATAATTAAAAAACATAAATACTGATGATAATATATTCTGACTCAAAGAACTTTGTAAACATCTATGAGTTCATACTGCTATAAATAAGTTAAGGAATAAGTGATAAATAAATAAATGGGGACAAGAGATGAAATTTTCCTACATAAGAATTCCAAATTGTATATGCAGATAATCTTTGCATGAGTGTAAGTTTCACTTAAGTAAGTAACACAATGAATGGGAGCAGAGAATAGAAGCTTTACAGTGCAGTGAGTAAAGAAACTGGAAGGGAGACATTTTTTAACCTAGAGGTAGAGTCTAATATCACCATGAAGAGTCATGTTGATATTACATACTAACAGATATCATGAGATGTGGGCACATCACCTCTGTGGTATTCTCCCAAAAGTTCATTACATAAGTTTAACTCTGAGAAAGCAGCAAACACAAATTGAAGGACATTCTACAAAAATACGTAATAGTCTCAAACTGTTAAAAATATGAAAAACAAGGAAACAATTGAGATAAAGTGAAAGATCAACAGATACTATATATAGAAACAAATAAAAAATGCAATGTAGTATATTGATTGTTTTCTAAAAGAGAAAGTAAATGAGAATAGTATCTGAAATTTAACTAATTGTGTAGTACCAATATCAATATCTGAGTTTTGATAAATATGATTATGAAAGATGTTGAAATTAGGGGAACTAGGTAAAAAAAAATTACACAAAAACAATTATTCTCAATGTTTTTCTAAAGGTATTCTAAAATTTTTGTCTATACCAGTCACCTATATTAAAAGTTTTCAAAGAAAAAAAATAATAATTGTGTATATTAGGCTAATATTATTTCATTAGTATTTTGAAGTAGCTTTAAAAATAAAATATTTTCTATTTGCTGTTTTTTTAAAATTATTGCTAAATAGATCATAATGAAATTAATTACTACTGGTTTAATACTAGACCTGGGATACCACTTTAAAATAGATAATAGTTTGAAAATGTTTTTAGTGGAAAACTATTATAAAATGATGCATGTAAAACAGGAATCTTTATTTCAGTTGAACATACTTATAGTAAAATGTTAAGGGAAGCCTTATTATATCATTCTTCTTTACCCTCATATTTTTCATTTCTTTTTGACAGAAGGCACATCATTTAAATTTATTTTCCATTTGAAGTGCTACTTCTTAAGAGATCACTTTAAATAATAAATAGAGCTATTTTATATAGCAGTTTTTGTTCACACAAAATTGAGTAAATATATTTATTCCATTCCCTCCTGATATACTATATACCTTATTATTAATATCTTGCAATAACGTGAAACTTTGTTACAATTAATGAACCAATATTGATAGACATTTATGAATTAAAGACAATACTTTATTTTAGTATTTAGACTTTGTGTTTTACACTTCTGTGAGTTTTGACAAACGAATAAATTCATGCATCTACCATAATAACATCATACAAAATATTTTCCTTGACCTGAGATTATCCTATACTCTACATATCTATTGCACTCTTTACTCCTCCTAAATTCCTGGTAACCACTAATCTGTTTTACTGTCTTCACAGTTTTATCTTTTCCAGAATATCATTAGTTGAAATCATACTGTATATAATTTTTCCAGACAGACTTTTTAAAATTAACAATACACACTTAAATTAGAGCTTTTTTAAAAAAATCATTGAATAATATCTCATTATATCTTCTACCATAGTTATTCATTCATCTGTTGAAGGATATCTTTGTTGTTACTTTGAACATTTGTGTTTTAGGTTTATGTGTGAGCATATTTTAAATTTATTTCAGTAAAGAACTAAGAGTGTGATTGCTTAATTAAATAGTAGGTCTTTGTTTAGCTTTGTAATAGTCAGACTGCTTTTCAAAGTGTACCATTTTGCATTCCCACCAGCAATGAAAGAAAGTTCCAGTTTCTCTGCATCCTTCACAGATTTGGTGTTATAACTGTTCTGGAATTGGCCATTCTAATAAGTGTGATGTAATATCTCATGTTTAAATGTGCAATTCTCTAATGACACATGATGTAGAGTATCTTTTCTTATGTTTATTTGCCATCTGTACATCTCTGCTGAAGTGCCTGCCCAGATCTCTTGTCCATTTTGTAACTGCTTTCTTATTCCCTACTGTAGAGTTTAGAGAGTTCCTTTTATATCCTAGAGATATGTCCTATATCATATATGAGTTTTCCAAATACTTTATTACTGTTTGGTTTGTCTTCTAATTCTCTAAATAGTACTTTTTGTAAAGCAAAAATTTTAAAATCTAATGAATTCCAATTGATCTTTTCATCATTCATGGATTGTGCTTTTCTGAAGTTATTTTCTATAAATTGTATGATTTTGTATATTATATATATGCCCATGATTCATTTGAGTTAATTTATGTGAAAGGTGTAAGGTCTATAAATAGATGTTCTTTTTGCATGTGGGTATCTAGCTGCTTCGGTACCATTTTGTAGAAAGACTATCCTTTCTCCAATGGTCTGCCTATACTTGCTTGATTATATTTATGTGGATCTGTTTCTAGACTGTCCCGTTTCACTGATCTATCTGTCTATTCTTTTTGCCTAAACTACATTGTCCTTCTTCTGGTAGCTTCATAATAAGACTTGATGTCTGGTAATCTCAGCCATCTAACTTTGCTTTTCTTCTTCAGTATTGCAAGGGATATCTGAGTCTTCTGTGTCTTAGTTCAGGTTTTATGACAGATACTCCATGTATTGGAGCTTCCCTGGTGGCTCAATGGTAAAAAATCAACTCGACAATGCCAGGAGCTGCAGATTCAATTCCTGGATCAGGAAGACGCCTTGAAGAGGAAATGGCAGCCCACTCCAGTATTCTTGCCTGGAGAATCCCATGGACAGAGGAGACTGACAGGCTACAGTCCACAGGATCAGAAAAAGTCAACACGACTGAGTGGCTGAGCACACATGCATGTACTCCATATGTTTCCACAATTGCATTGTGGATCTAATAAATCATAGTGGGTTTTCTATATTTGAATATCTGCATGTTAACAATGAATATTTTCATAAGATTATAATATTAGGAATTTCCAGAATTGATGCACATTTACTCTAAATCAAAGGCAAAAATGCAAGAAGAAAGGAAATTATCCCCATTATAGGAAAAATTGTTCTTGTCCATTTTACTGGAGAATAGTTTATTTCACTATATATATATTTTCGCTGATACTTTATCAAGTAATGGAAATTATAATCATACATACATGTACAACTCCCTTGATGGCTCAGACGATAAAGTGTCTGCCTACAATGAGAGAGGCCTGGGTTTGATCCCCGGGTTGGGAAGATCCCATGGAGAAGGAAATGACAACCCACTCCAGTAGCCTTGCTTGGAAAATCCCATGGACAGAGAAGCCTGGTTGTCTACAGTCCATGGGGTCACAAAGAGTCGGACACAACTTAGTGATTTCACTTTCACTTTTTTCACGTTCATACATGTTTGTGCCATTTAGCCACCAGATCATAAAATTCAAGAGGCAAAGACTAGATCTAATTTTTCCATCAGTCTACCTTCAAGGCATAGTATAATTACTGGCATATAATAAGTACCCAACACTGTTTGTTGAATGAATAAATCATCATGTGAATATTTTCTCTATTTGAGATTCTAATCAATGATATCACAATAACGTAGTCACTTTTTTTTATCCTACTGTAATTATTTTATTAACAACCAGAAACTATGGGTTCAGACAAGAGTACAAATTACAATATTTTTCCCATGGGTTAAATTGCTACATTTTTATAATAAAAATAGTTTTCATAGTTACATTATCAAAACATAAAGTGTGCCTATTGCATTTCGATTTGTGCACAGCAAATACAAGAAAGTAAAGTTGTGCCTGTGAAAGTTTTGTCCTAGAAAAAGACTCACACAAGTATAGTGGAAAGGACTTCATGATAAGAACTATGGTTTTAATCTGTACTAAATGTCACCTGAGTAAATCCTTGAGACACTAAACCCAGAGTTAAGTGGGTCAAAGAGAAATAAATAAGAAGACAAAGACAAACCCACATGTCCTGGATATTTTTGGTCAATGTTCATGAGAAAATCTTGTATATTCAGTTCAGTTCAGTTCAGTCACTCAGTCATGTCCGACTCTTTGAGATCCCATGAATTGCAGCACGCCAGGCCTCCCTGTCCATCACCATCTCCCGGAGTTCACTCAGACTCACGTTCATGGAGTCCGTGATGCCATCCAACCATCTCATCCTCAGTCGTCCCCTTCTCCTCCTGCCTCCAATCCCTCCCAGCATCAAACTCTTTTCCAATGAGTCAACTCTTAACATGAGGTGGCCAAAGTACTGGAGCTTCAGCTTCAGCATCATTCCTTCCAAAGAAATCCCAGGGCTGATCTCCTTCAGAATGGACTGGTTGGATCTCCTTGCAGTCCAAGGGACTCTCAAGAGTCTTCTCCAACACCACAGTTCAAAGGAAGTTAAGATGGAAGGATAATATTAAGCATTAAGGCTTATTATTATTGGACCTAGGAACATATGCAAGCAAGTAACGTGTCTAGAAAATGATATTTATTTTTAGTGCAAATATAATGGATTCAAGAAGTCCCTTGTTAAATAGTCATGTAATATCAAGCTTTCCATTATCTGTCCCATTTTGATAACATTATGGATTTCATAAGACTTATGAAATACAAGACCCTATATATAAATTAAATAGAGATGTTTATGAAAAATTTGCAGGGAATTCAATAGACACATACAACATATTTTCTCAGTGTTGGTCTCCAAAATCAGATTTATGCCTCCCAAACATCAGATCTTTAATTTTTGTTACCCCATCACCCTAATTAACCATTCAAATTATTTCTCTTCCCTACTCTTCTAAATTTAGATGGTTACAATCATTGGAAAATGAAATTTACTTATCATTACTACACTGATGGCTGTATAGATTTCTAACCTAGTGCTAATGGCTCCCTAACATATTCAAAAGTATATTTATTATCCTTTTCCCCTATAAAGTTTATATAGTCTTATTTTTATCCACTTTTCTCAATTTTAGTGATACCAATGAACTATGAAATGGGCTCTGAGTCAGCAGACTAAAGGCAGATAGAAAAGTCTTAGCAATATGAAAATAAATTGTTTTCTGAGTCTTCAGAGAATGAGTTTTCCCAAAAGAACATTTTATATTTGTCACACAAGATTGTTAAAGTTCTGAAAGGAAGTGGTTAAAACCACTTATGGTAACATTTGAAATAATATATAATAATTGAAAAATTACATATATTTATTGAGTATTTATTTGGGTTACATAAAATAAATTACTTGTAATAGAGAAAAGAATCAAAAGGAGGAAACATTTTCTTACCATGACAAATTTTGTTTTATATTTTTGACAAACAAATTAGGATAGGTTGTCAATTAGAAATAATGATGAATATATAAATCTGTTCAGATAATAGATAAATAATAGTTGTTCTATTAAATAAAATATCATAGCTGAAATGTAGGGGAAAAAACTCTGGAGTTAAGTTCAAAGATGCAAACTCTTGGTCTACTCTGACAGCTTGTGTTGTATGATTCTGGATAAACTGAGAAACCTCTCTTACTACTAGTTGCATCATTCATGAACACTTTCTTAGCATGATATCTAACGATCCTTTTAACTGTAATTTCTGTGTAATTTTTTTTCCTATTTAAAGCCAACCATAATTTTTTTAAAAAAAGCAATAAGAAATAAGACCTATATAGTTTCTGTTCCTTCACAAAGTTACTGTACAATTATAGTAATGTTAGTAAAAATGGACTGTATAATTCAATACAGTAATTAATAAATTAGACTGGAGTGGGAGTCTCTATACTGCATTTTACTTACTGTGGTAAAATTAAATGGTTTCCTGAAAAGCAAATCAATTTGACTGAGATACAGTCATTTTTCTTTTTAATTGAGGAAAACACTCTCATCTTGTAAATACAAGGTTCAAGTGACTTGTAAAATTAAAATATCCATAGGAAAAGAAAAGTAAAAAGGGGATGACAGAACTTAATTCATATTCAGTTTTCAGCAAGTTATATATTTCTATTTATTTTTTTTAAATTTTGAGTTGAATATTTACCAAAATGTTTTCTTTGAACCATTTATAGAAATTACAAAGTCCTCACAAACCATTCAATCCAGTATTTAACTCAGCTTTATATGCTTTCTTTTTTCTTGATTGCACACTGTGTTTTCATTAGAACAGTTGGCTATTCCCTCTTCTGCGTTCTCTGATTCCACCCTGGAGAATTTCCAGACATTCAGGCATGCCCTTCCTAAAGCTGGCCACATGATTGCAGTTGTCTTCTGATGTATTCTGGCAAGTGCTGTCCTTTATTTTGGGAGTTCAGGCCATGCCTCTTTCTCCTCTCTCAAGGATTTATTGTCATAAATAGAATAGACTATAGAGTTCCTCTGTCAACTTTGAAAGAAAAACTTGAAAAAGAAAAATCTGAATATTTTGGGATCTATATATTTAGCAACAAACTCATACACGTTCTTTGCAGTTTTATCTCTGCTGTGTTAAACTGTGAGGAAATCATAGTCAAACAAAAAAATTAAAGTTTCATTTGAAAAATAAGAATGTAGTGTGTTCATTTTTTAAATTTAAATTTATTTATTTTAATTGGAGGCTAATTACTTTATAATATTGCATTGGTTTTGTCATACATCAAGATGAATCTGCCACGGGTGTACACTTGTTCCCCATCCTGAACCCCCCTCGCACCTCTCTCACCATACCATCCCTCTGGGTCATCCCAGTGCACCAACCCCAAGCATCCTGTATCCTGCATTGAACCTGGACTGGCGATTCATTACTTAAATGATATTATACATGTTTCAATGCAATTCTCTCAAATCATCCCACACTCTCCCTCTCCCACAGTGTCCAAAAGACTGTTCTATACATCTGTGTCTCTTTTGTTGTCTCACATACAGGGTTATCGTTACCATCTTTCTAAATTCCGTATATATGCATTAGTATACTGTACTGGTGTTTTCCTTTCTGGCTTACTTCACTCTGTATAATAGGCTCCAGTTTCATCCACCTCATTAGAACTGATTCAAATGCATTCTTTTTAATGGCTGAGTAATACTCCATGGTGTATATGTACCACAGCTTTCTTATCAATTCATCTACCAATGGACATATAGGTTGCTTCCATGCCCATGCTGTGATGAACATTGGAGTACATGTGTCTCTTTTGATTCTGGTATCCTCAGTGTGTATGCCCAGCAGTGGGATTGCTGAGTCATAAGGCAGTTCTATTCCCAGTTTTTAAGGAATCTCCACTGCTGGGATCCAGCCCTGGTGGATCCAGGGTAATTCGAAGGGGAGACAGAGTAAGTGTCCTAGGAAAAATTTTATTTAATTACAGATATATAGAGAGATTAGAAATGGATAGTGTAGTAGGAAAATTAGTGGAGAGAAAGATGCTGAATAACTTGGTTTATGTGGAATACCAATCACCATCTATGTAGGCCACAGGGGTCTTTCCATTCTCCCAAAGGAGAGATGGCACTGAGGCCGCCCCAGTCCAATCTTAGAAGCCCAGGCAGAATTAGCAGGCTTGGTGAGTACCCACATTCCAGATGGGGATTCAGCTAGGAAAAAAGAGGAGGAAGAAAGAAATGACACGGGGGAATCAGTCTTTCCAGAAACTGATCCGATTTTTTTTATTTTTCAGATTTGTTTATATACCTTTTGTTATACATAGGGATGAATACAGAGTCACGCAGGGGTCAGCAGACCTGACCCTTGTCACAATCGGGTGCTTCATATAAAATTATACAAATGTATTATGGATTTTACATCATCTTCTGGCCATGAGGCCTGCTGACGTTTTATGGCCCTTTCTGATAACAGTCAGTTAACCAGAAAACTTATTTTTTCCAGGGGTGATTTTTTCTTAAACCAGGCAGGCACCACCTTCCAAATAAAGTTGCATTCCTATAGGGTGAGGGTGTAGTGGATTACAATCAAGAAAGGAATTTACTTAACCTAAAGTTAACATGATTAATCTTAAAGGTTAATACTTATTTCTCCTATATGCTTGTTATATATATTTTAAGGGCAGGGAATGGAGATTTAGCAGCAAACATCAGCCTAACAAATGAAAACCCTTCACCAATGTTCCCCTTAAGATCTATTTAGTCTTAAGATATTGATAAAGTTACATTTTTACCTAGCAAGGACACAGTGATTTACAACAAAGTACAGTGATCTATAACAAAAGATAAAATTCATTAACTCAAAAAGTATAGGATGGCTAACATCAAAAACTACTATATTTCCTTTTCTATATTCCAAATACATTGATTAATATATTCCCAGGTGCCTAAGGATATGGAGGCCTGGCGGCAATCATTGACTCAGCAATGAGAAAAGCCCCATGCTAATTAAGACTTTCAAAATACTCCAAATTCTCTGTGCTGTTTATGGTTGAGAGGTTGTCACACGAGCTAGTCTGTCAGCAGAGAGGTTTGACCTGAGACATCCTTGTCACACCCAGGGCAGGGAATTATCAGTAATTATTGGCACAAGAAATGAAAAAAACCTTCACCAATATAATTTCTAATCAACCCACTATACTATACTAATAATATTCTAACTTCTCAAAAAAGTCTGTATTTAGAAAGTTTTAAAGCATACCATGCCTCTCACAGTTGGGAGGCTGTAAACAATCACATGTGGCTAGACAAACCAGATAAGGGAGGCTAGAGGACCTTTGGAGGAGTTTTAAGTTGAAACACTCTTGTCACGCCCAGGAATTTTTATTAACTGGAGCTGCAAGTTAACTCCTTCTCTGAGAGAAATGGTGATGGGGGAGAGCCCCCCATAAAGTCAGAGGTGTAGGTGAGAGCATAAAACAGACTGGTTTTGAGGGTAGATGCTCGGAAACAGGGGGTTTCCTGAGGCTTGATCACGCTTTCCTGAGGCTTTGCGTATGCCAAGCCTTCTTCCTCATGGCCTTTGCCATGGGCAGAGTCCCTCACTGTGGCTCCCGGCACTCCACACTGTTCTCCATAGTGGCTGTACTAGTTTGAATTCCCACTAACAGTGGAAGAGGGTTCCCTTTTCTCCACACCCTCTCCAGCACTTGTTGCTTGTAGACTTTTGGATCACAGCCGTTCTAACTAGTGTGAAATGGTACTTCATTGTGGTTTTGATTTACATTTCTCTGATAATGAGTGATGTTGAGCATCTTTTCATGTGTTTGTTAGCTATCTGTATGCCTTCTTTGGAGAAAAGTCTATTTAGTTTTTTGGCCCATGTTTTGATTGGGTCATTTATTTTTCTGGGATTGAGCTGTAGGAGTTGCTTGTATATTTTTGAGATTAGTTGTTTGTCAGTTGCTTCATTTACCATTATTTTCTCCCATTCTGAAGGATGTCTTTTCACTTTGCTTATAGTTTCCTTTGTTGTGCAGAAGCTTTTAAGTTTAATTATGTCCCATTTGTTTATTTTTGCTTTTATTTCCAGTATTTTGGGAGGTGGGTCATAGAGGATCCTGCTGTGATTTATGTCGGAGAGTGTTTTGTCTATGTTCTCCTATAGGAGTTTTATAGTTTCTGGTCTTAGGTTTAGATCTTTAATCCATTTTGAGTTTATTTTTGTGTATGGTGTTAGCAAGTGTTCTAGTTTCAGTCTTTTACAAGTGGTTGACCAGTTTTCCCAGCACCACATTTTAAAGAGATTGTCTTTTCTCCATTGTATATTCTTGCCTCCTTTGTCAAAGATAAGGTGTCCATAGGTGTGTGGATTTATCTCTGGGCTTTCCATTTTGTTCCATTGATCTATATTTCTGTTTTTGTGCCAGTACCATACTGTCTTGATGACTGTGGCTTTGTAGTAGAGCCTGAAGTCAGGTAGGTTGATTCCTCCAGTTCCATTCTTCTTTTTCAAGATTGTTTTGGCTATCTGAGTTTTTTTGTATTTCTGTACAAATTGTGAAATTATTTGTTCTAGCTCTGTGAAAAATACTGCTGGTAGCTTGATAAGAATTGCATTGAATCTATAGATTGTTTTGGTAGTATACTCATTTTCACTATATTGATTCTTCTGATCCATGAACATGGTATATTTCTCCATCTATTAGTGTTCATTTATCATTATGTAGAGCTTTATTTTTTAATTGAGCTTGGGAAATTGAGGCCAGTACATTTTTTGAGTCACAGATTTCCCACAAAACCATAAAAACATCAGAGAGACAGTAAGGCAGTACCAACAGGATGAGGATATTAACTCTTCATCCTCATAATTTAAAAATCAAAAATACTACTATTATTTAGATTTCTCATGCACATTTCAAATAATTTAAGTAATGTGAATTGAGATTGTTGAGGTACATTTTCATCTGGATATAAAGATGTTGACTAGCACTATTTGAAATATTATCTTGTTTTAGGATTATGTGGAGTTGTAATGTTTTCATTTTTGAACATTTTATGCCACAAGGTTTTCATTGTTTAATCTGCTTAGGAAACAGCAGAAGTTATATCTGTAGTGAAATAATTGATATTCACAGAGTGATAGTCAGTGACCATGTGAAGCTTATCATGGCTCATGGAATGTACTCAGTGCTTATCCACATAACTGTATAAGATAGTTTTTATTATAGATACAGAAACTGAGGCACAGAGAGTTTAAGTAACTTCACCAAGTGATAAAGTCAAAAGTGGCATAACTAATGACAAATCACTATAAGTTCTTAATAACTTTCCAGCATCATCTTTTATGGCTGCATATACACACATGCAAAACTAAATGCATATGTAGGGATCTATTATTTATCATCACAGAATTAAAATCATACAACACTTATACATGTATAAACTATCAAAGTATAATTGTTTTTTGCAATTGTTGATTGCAACATGATAGCTGCTTATTTTTCAATGGCAAACACACAATATTTTTTCTGTGTTAGTATATTTGTGTTTACAAATGAGCATGAATGAATGTGTGTATGTGTGTGTGTGTGAGAGAGAGAGAGAGAGAGAGAGAGGTGATATAGCAATTGGTGATGCTCTTTGGGAAACTTGTCCTTAATCAAATAACAAACATACTTGTCCCTCTATAGATACATATGTTTATTCTTGTCTGATTCTCATTCACTCTAACTTTTCCCTGTGAGTCTATTTTCCTGCCATTTCTACATCCTAGACATTTTGGAATTACTTGTGCCATAGTGATACTCAGAGTTGCACAATTTTCATAAGGTTAGGACATCACAGAATCCTTCTCTTTACTCTGCAAAGACATTAAAGTGCACCATACTCAAAATCATATTATTTGCCTTTTAATGTGGTATATTATGCAGTTTGGGGTGAGTTTTCCCAATGGCTCAATGTTAAAGAATTTTCCTGTCCTGCAGGAGACACAGGAGATGGGGGTTTGAACCTTGAGTAAAGAAAATCCTCTGGAGGAGGGCATACAACACACTCCCTGAAAAATTCTTGCCTGAAATATTCCATGGACAGAGTAGCCTAGTGGGCTACAGTCCAAAGGGCCACAGATTATACATGACTGAGTGACTGAATACAGAATAGCATTATACAGTTTTTCTAAAGGAATTATATTTTCTTTAAATATCAGTATTTATCTTAGATAATTTGTTTTTAAAATAATATAGCACAATACCTAATGCAGTATGACAGGTGCTGAATAACATTTAATGAATGAGCAAATAAATGGCAATGTAAAAATTATGTTTGACAGTATAAAACAATTGGTAAAATATAGTTTTATATTAATAAGTAGAGTGAATATTAATATTTGATTAGATTGTATGTGAGGTCAGAATATTTTTTTGAATATATTAGTAAAGAAAGATCTAGCCAACTTTAGTCATACTCAAACTCTGAAGTGTCTGTCTCCTGGTAGAATGTACCGACCACAGATTAACTAAGAAATATCAGATATTAAAAAGATATAAAATTCAGGAAAATTTTTGCATCTACTCTCTTGCTATGCAATCACACAAATAGTGAAGAATGGTAATTCTTTAGAGTAATATCAACTAATAAAGACAAAAAAGAATCACAAAAAAACCATTTTACTATCATATTTAAAAAATATTCTCTGATAAGAATACTCAGTAAACATAAAACAGGATACTTACATAGTTTTGACTTATCTACCAAATAATCACAGACTAAAGAAGGAAAATGGTAATGTTTCCAACAATATATGATAAACTGGTATCTTGTATCTCCTAATATGATACACTTAGAGGCCTGTATTAATTTTACAATATTCCTTCCAAAAATAATTTTTCACTTTAATCATAAAGAAATATCAAATAAAAATAGACAAGACATCTGAAATAACTTTCTCAAAATTACATTATAAAATAATGATTCAGTAACCATTCCAGATGAAGAAAGACTAAAGAAACCTGAACAATAATTAATATTTACTTCTCAGTTGGATGCAGGATGAGGTAGAAATTTGTATAATGCTATAAACTATAGATTTGAGATAACAGAAGACACTGTATATTAAATACTATCTTTGTAAGAATAATGTTTTAAGTTGGATAATTTTTATCACAGTTATATAAGAAACTCTATATGATAGTACCCTTATGGCTATCATAGTGAAGAAATTGAAGAGGAATTAGAGACTCTTGATGAATGTGAAAAGAGGAGAGTAAAAAAGCTAGTTTGAAATTTAACACTCCAAAAACAAAAATCATTGCATCTGGTCCCATCATATTATGACAAATAAAAGGAGAAAAAGTAGAGGCAGTAATAGATTTTATTTTATTGGGCTCCAAAATGACTGTGGATGGTGATCACAGCCATGAAATTAAAAGACACTTGCTCCTTGAAAGGAAAGTAGTGACAAGCCTAGACAGCATATTGAAAGGCAGAGACATTACTTTGCCAACAAAGGTTCATGTAGTCAAAATTATGTTGTTGTTGTTGTTGTTTTTTGCAGTAGTCATGTATGGGTGTGAGACTTGGACTATAAAGAAGGTCAAGTGCTGAAGAATTGGTGCTTTTGAATTGTGGTGCTGGAGAAATCTCTTGAGAATCCCTCTGCCAGGACATCCAACCACTCAATCCTTAAGGAAATCAACCCTGAATATTCATCGGAAGTTGAAGCTCCAGAACCTTGTCCACCTGATATGAAGAGCTGACTCTTTGGAAAAGACCCTGATGCTGAGAAAGATCAAATGCAAAAGAAGGGAGTGGCAGAGGATGAGATAGTTGGAAAGCAACATCAACTCAATGGATGTGAATATGCACAAACTCCAGAAAGCAGCGTACAGCTGAGCCTCCTGTGCTTCCGTGGATGAGGTCATAAAGAGTAAGACTAAGCAACTAAGCATGGCACAACACAGCAACCTTGTATAACTACTCAAAATTAAGAAGTATTTTTTGTTATAAGTGGAAAGTCCCAAACTATATCACTCAAGAGAGATGAAAGTTAAAGACATAAAGGTAGAAACTTTTAGTTTATCATATTATTCTCATTTACAATGAGATTAAATGAAAAGAAGTAGTTGAAATCAAGAATTTTCTTCCAGGTATCCATGACATTTTGAAACTTTCAATCTCTTACTAAGTGTATTAGTAGCTTTGTTTTCTGGGTTGTCTTCAGAGTAATGATTTTCTTTCATGACAGAATATAATTTGTATTTTAGTGCATTCTACATATAGAAGGCACTTAAAAATTATAGAAATGAGTAATTACTATAAACTGTACATTATACCAATACCTTATAATAGGAAAAAATAATATTTGCCATAGAATAGTGATTGATTTTCTCTTAATTTTAGAATTATTTCTCTTGACTTTTCTTTGTCTGTAAATATTAGTAAATATGCAGAATAATTTTAAACATACCCTAAATTTTGGTTCTAAATATCATGTAAG
>SJYG01000047.1:2908359-2921662 GCA_006410535.1 Litocranius walleri
TAACTTATTAATAGGTCTTATTATTATGCCTGTTAACATCAAAAGCATTTAAACTAGACAAGATATCAAAAATTAAAACTTTTGAGGCTTAAATACTTATGTAAAGATAATATATATTTGCAAAGGTGAATATATATATATATATCAAACTATATATATATATTTGATATATATGAATACATATTCATATATATTAAACTATGGATAAAATTGATATCTTAATAAAATGTTAAAAAATTATTATGTGTAATAAAATCATAATTATTCACCACTGTGCACTGAAGAATTGATGTCTTTGAACTGTGGTGCTGGAGAAGACTCTTGAGAGTTCTTTGAATAGCAAGGAGATCAAACTATTCAGTCCTAAAGAAAATCAACCCTGAATATTCATTGGAAGGAGTGATGCTGAAGCTGAAGCTCCAATATGTTGGCCTCCTGATGTGAAGATCTGACTCATTGGAAAAGACTCTGATGTTAGGGAAGATGGAAGGCAAAGGGAGTAGAGGTCACAGAGGATGAGATGTTTGGATTGCATCACCAACTCAATAAACATGAGTTTCAGCAAACTCCAGGAGATGTAAAGGACAGGGAAGCCTGGTGTACTGCAGTCCATGGGGTCACAAAGACACAGATGCAACTTAGTAACTCAACAACAACAACAACATAAAATTATTACTCTTCTGTCCAATATGCACAAAGAGAGATTTTTTTTAGAAAAGATAATCCATAAACTCTGCTATTCACTCTCTACACTTCTATATTTAATCATCTGAGTGTCTAGAACCTTCTTTTTTTTTAACACCTTTACCCCACACTTCTCTCTCTCACCTATTGAATTTTCCTCAAATGTCAATAAGAAAATATAGCCAGTGTTAAGAGAAGTTCCACATCTGTTAACAAACCTGATTCTCTGTACATTCATACTTCTCTGCACTCATAGTGCAAGACTGACCTCCCATTGAAGGACATAGCCTCCAAATGTACAGTAATTCCTATTTCAATTTGCTGGTTAACAATACTGTTCCACCACTTACTTCTTTGTTTTCTGTATTATCATTTTAAATTCTTCTTACATTATCATTAATATTAGCTTAAAATTCCATGGACAATGGAGCCTGGTGGGGTACAGTCCATGAGGTTGCAAAGAGTTGGACATGACTGAGAAACTGCAGAGATACACACACAGATGCATAAATGTTCTGATATCACTTACAGTGAAAAATAATCTCTTTACCCCATGTCTTCTTCCATCTAGCTATCCCTTATCTGTATCAGTTCAGATCAGTTCAGCCACTCAGTCCTGTCCTACTCTTTTCATGGATACCTGGAAGCAGCACTTCATGCTTCCTTGTTCATCACCAACTCTGAGAGTCCACCCAAACCCATGTCCATTGAGTTGGTGATGCTCTCCAATCATCTCATCCTCTGTTGCCCCCTTATCCTCCTGCCCTCAATCTTTCCCAGTATCAGGGTCTTTTAAAATGAGTCAGTTCTGGCATCAGGTGGCCAAAGTATTGGTGTTTCAGCTTCAACATCAGTCCTTCCAATGAACACCCAAGACTGATCTCCTTTAGGATGGACTGGTGGGATCTCCTTGCATTCCAAGGGACTCTCAAGAGTCTTCTCCAACACCACAGTTCAAAGGCATCAATTCTCCCGCAATCAGCTTTCTTTATAGTCCAACTCTCCAATCCTTACATGACCACTGGAAAAGCCACGGCCTTGACTAGACTGACCTTTGTTGGCAAAGTATTGTCTCTGCTTTTTAATATGCTGTCTAGGTTGGTCATAACTTTCTTTCCAAGGAGCAAGCATCTTATTTGTATGTTCCTCTCTATATAGAAACTCAGTTAACTAATTGTATCTGAAATGCTTGCCCTGTCTTCCCTCATCTCCTTACAAATCAAATTTTCAGTTCTCATTCTTCAGTTTTCAAACTAGTCTGCAGGGTTTAAGTGAATAAAACACAATCTCTATAGCATTTTTAACTTTTGGCCTCTGAGAATTCATCTTTTCTTCTTCTCTTTTATCATTTTGCATTGTCTCCCAGGGACTTTTCCTAAGATTCTTTTGAATCCCTAGATGCTGGCTCTTTTCCCTTGTGTTAGTTAAAAGAAACTTGCTTTCACCACATAAAATCGCTCTCTAAATAATATGATCCTGTCTTATGGCTTTTCTTTTAATTATCAACTATTAAGCACCTGTTCTGTACCAGGCAATAAGATGAATGGCAATGTTGCCTCAAACTTTTTTGGATCTTTCTGAGTATTTATTTGAAAATGACCTCTTTATGTAGAGGTTAAGGAAAAAACTAAGTAAAAGATAGACCACTCCAGATTGGCAGGGGGCAATTTTATAAAGCAAGAAAATTTACTCACAAGTTTTGTCTTGAGTGGTCACAAGACAAATAGATTTCCTCATTTGCTTACCAGAACCATAAAGGTTTATTTAAAGGGCTTAACTGTGTTCACATACCATCCAGATAGCTTCTGTACTACATTTCTATTTCAAGGTTGTATGCTTAGAGCAGCTTTTGGGAGCAGGGTAGGCAAGGTGAAAGCACATTTCAAGGACTGCGAGAGGATGTGGAGCCTCCAGTTGCTCAGGTCCAGCTCACAGGTAAACTGCTGATCACATGTTTTTGATGGCCTCCTCCAACAGGTAGAGAAATATGAATGAATAAAATAAACATGTAGACTGCCTCCTGGTGTGCACATTCTATTGGGTAGAGAGACCTGTAATATATAGCAAGTTATATAGTGTAGTGCATGCTAAATCACTTCATTCATGTCTGACTCTATGGACCATAGCCTGCCAGGTTCCTCCACCCATGGGATTTTCCTAGTAAGAATACTGGAGTGGGTTTCCTCAACCTCCTCCAAGAGATCTTCCTGACCCAGGGATCAAACCCACATCTCTTACATCTCCTGCATTGGTAGGCAGTTTCTTTACCACTAGTGCAAGCTGGGAAGCCCATATAGTTAGTAGAAGGAAATACACATTATAGAGAAAAATAAATCAGTGCTAAGAGGAGTTTTGTAATTTAAAATAAAGATGACATGGAAGATCTTGAAGCATGGTTGTTATTTGAGAAAAACCTGAAGAAAGTAGAATAGTGAGCAAAGAATTCAGGAAGTCATATTTTAAATGGGGAAAACATCTCAATTTACAGCTCCAGCTCTGCACTATACACAAACAGCACATTCCTGTACCCAATTACCTACTTACATCTCATGTGGATAAATAACCTAAGAGACATCTGAAGTATGCCATGTTGAAAAGAGAACAAATGTTCAGAATCCTGGTTTTCTCTGACAAACATTTTCATTTACATTTTAGTAAATGGCATTTCTAGTTTTTCTGGCCAACATGCATGTATCAACATTTTTTCTCACAACCCATGAGCAGTCCAACAGCAAATACTGTTGATTTCATTGTTTAAAAGCATCTGAGTCCAATCATTTGTATAACAGCCAATGCTGTGAAGACATCGTATCTCTCAAGACATCATCATCTCTCATTTTGAATAGCCTCCAAACTGCTATTTCTTGTTCTAATGTTTCTCAAAAGCCA
This sequence comes from Litocranius walleri, assembly GCA_006410535.1. Classification (NCBI taxonomy): domain Eukaryota; kingdom Metazoa; phylum Chordata; class Mammalia; order Artiodactyla; family Bovidae; genus Litocranius; species Litocranius walleri. The sequence goes on from SJYG01000047.1 coordinate 2,911,933, forward strand.
GTCCCTGCAGAAACCAAATCTGTCTTATCATCTCCCTAAAAAGTAAATGCAAAAATAATACCATACACTGCAGAGTCTTGTATTGCCAGAGCCCCAATCCCATTTCTTTCCCCACTGTTCTCTTTGCTCATTCTGCTCCATCACCCTGATTCACCTGTTTCTAGAAAACATCAAGCATTTCTCCCCTCAGGTTTGCATCTTGTCTTCACTCTTCTTGAAATCCAATTACTCAGATATTTGTAAGAGTACTTAAAAATTGTTCCAGGCTTGTGCTTAAATATCATCATTTTAAAGAGAACATTCTTAATCACTCTGTCTCTATTGGCCAAAAGTCTGTGTCCGTATCCTCCATTATTTCTTCTGAGCACATACTAAAATTTGACACATTAAAAATGCATTTTAAAATTCTCCTCCTTCTTCCACTAGAATATAAGCTCCACAGAGTAGGATATAGTCTGCTTTGTTTACCATTGTATCTCCAATGACAAGAGTAATTATCAGCCATATAAGTATGAGAAAAATATTTATTAAATGTAATTGAATAAATTAAACATGAGACAAAGCAGATAGTTTAAATAGTCTGCAGATCAGTATAGCTGAAAATATTTTTAAGATTTAGTAGTTTTGTAGCTCTCAAAACCAAAATGGAAAGGAGACACAATAATGTGTGCATATGTTAAGTATATTTCTATTTACCTCTACATTAAGAGAAAAATTTAGACTAGAAGCTCTTCTCAAAAGAGTTTCTAGGTTTTTTTGTTTGTTTGTTTCTTTAGGTAGGTTATGTTATTCAGGAAAATGGTATAGAATAAATACTGTTTCTTGGATTCAAATTTGAATTGGTATATTGCATTTTCCATAAAAGTGAGAAAAAGAATAGCTATAGACCATCTCATTTTTGAGAATAAACATGAACACTGATGAACTGATATGCTCACCAACAGTTTAATTTTTTTTTACAAATGCTTATATGACACAGTGCTTTAGAAAAGTCTTTTAGTAATCACGAGACTGCTCTTTCCACTGTTACATATTAATATATTTTATTTAATGTACTAACTCACAACCTCTCATTTGCCCCCATTCCATATCATAATTATATACAGTGCATGTGTATGTGCTCAGTCTCTCAGTCATGTCTGACTCTTTGCTACCCATTGGATTGTAGCCTGCCAAGCTCCTCTGTCCATGGGGTTTTCCAGAGAATACTGGAGTGAATTTCCATTTTTTATTCCAGAGGGTCTTCCTAACCCAGGGATCGAACTCACAGCTAGTGCATCTCCTGCATTGAAAGTTAATTCTTTATCACTGAGCCACCAGGAAAGCCCATTATATATACAGTATTTTTGTCAAATTCCAGATATTCATTTTTCTCATAAAAATCAACTTCTGTCATTTAGTATTTCATATTTTCTACATTGATGCTTACTGGATTGGCAAAGCTAAATGATTTATTATTCTAATTACTTTGATAAATGATAATATTGAGTAGAACATTTACATGAACATTTAGAATCAATAGAAAATGAAAAATAAATACATTACCAGATGTAGTAAGCAGTGAATGGGGGCATGAAACGTTTTGCTTGGTATTAAAAAAAAAAAAAAAGACTGCTTACCTTTTTCAGAGTGTCAGTATATTTTTAGGATAAAAACTAATATGTACTGATGGCTGCTTCAGTAGGTTCACAGATTCAGATCTGGGGTTTTCTCTTAAAAGTTGCTTTCCCTTATGGTTTTATGGTCTGTACTAGTACAACATTACATAAAGTGTTAAAGTTTTACATCAGTAAAACTACATATTTATCACATGCACAAACATGCTTCTTAGACTCACATATTCATTCTAGACTACTTTCAACTTTAGAGACAGTCCAGCTAATTTTTAAGGTATGGTTTTTAGACTACTAGAGCAGTTAATATCCACTTATACTGTGTGTTTAAAATTTGTAAATTCTGCACCTGAAATATTTTAAAGAAAGTCACTTCAAAATCATAGGATTTTACTCTTTTGGTTCCAGTTTAATTAAGAAAAAACTAAGCTCATTTTAAAATATAATTTAATCCTTATATTTGGTTGCATATTCATTTCACTTCATATATATTTTTGAAAAAATGGTAATACAATATTGTTAGGTTTTCTAATAGTTGCAATCTTTAATTGAACATGTTAATTCCAACATGAAACAGATAAACTGATATTTTATTTTTAAGACACCAGTTTATTATTAAGATACATATTTTTGTTGCTTAATTATAAATGGCCTATAATTTACAAAGCTATTGCAATAAAAATTTTTTTTTGAAGTTTAACAATTTAAAACAGTGGAATTTTTCCATTTCTCATGGGATAGAAGTTATATCAACTAAGTTGGGAAGTTTTTTTTTTTTTTTTTTTTTTAATTTTTTTAATCAATTAATTTATTTTTTTAATTACAATACTGTATTTGTTTTGCCATACATTGACATGTATTAGCCACAGGTGAACACAATCTCCCAATGCCAAAGCCCCCTCCCACCTCCCACCCCACACCATCTACCTGAATCATCCTGTGCACCAGCCCCATGCATCCTGCATCCTGCATTGAACATAGACTGGCACTTCGTTTCTTACAAGATAGTATACATTTCAATGCCATTCTCCCAAACCATCCCACCCTTTCCCTCTCCCCCAGAGTCCAAAAGTCCGTTCTATACCTCTGTGTCTCTTTTGTTGTCTCACATGTAGGTTCATCATTACTATCTTCTAAATTCCATATATATGTGTCAGTATACTGTATTGGTGTTTTTCTTTCTGGCTTACTTCACTCTGTATAATCGGTTCCAATTTCATCCATCTCATTAGAACTGAGTCAAATTTATTCTTTTTAAGGGCTGAGTAGTACTCCATTGTGTATATGTACCACAGCTTTCTTATCCATTCATCTGTTGATGGACATCTAGGTTGCTTCCATGTCCTGGCTATTATGAACAGTGCTGCGATGAACATTGGGGTACATGTGTCTCTTTCAATTCTGGTTTCCTCGGTGTGTATGCCCAGCAGTGGGATTGCTGGGTCATAAGGCAGTTCTATTTGCAATTTTTTAAGGAATCTCCACACTGTTTTCCAAAGTGGCTGTACTAGTTTGCATTCCCACCAGCAGTGTAAGAGGGTTCCCTTTTCTCCACATCCTCTCCAGCATTTATTGCTTGTAGACTTTTGGATCGCAGCCATTCTGACTGGTGTGAAATGGTACCTCATTGTGGTCTTGATTTGCATTTCTCTGATAATGAGTGATGTTGAACATCTTTTCATGTGTTTGTTAGCCATCCGTATGTCTTCTTTGGAGAAGTGCCTATTTAGTTCTTTGGCCCATTTTTTGATTGGATCGTTTATTTTTCTGGAGTTGAGCTGCATAAGTTGCTTGTATATCTTTGAGATTAGTTGTTTGTCAGTTGTTTCATTTGCTATTGTTTTCTCCCATTCAGAAGGCTGTCTTTTCACCTTGCTTATAGTTTCCTTTGTTGTGCAGAAGCTTTTAATTTTAATTAGATCCCATTTGTTTATTTTTGCTTTTATTTCCAGTATACTGGGAGGTGGATCATAGAGGATCCTGCTGTGAGTTATGTCGGAGAGTGTTTTGCCTATGTTCTCCTCTAGGAGTTTTATAGTTTCTGGTCTTACATTTAGATCTTTAATCCATTTTGAGTTTATTTTTGTGTATGGTGTTAGAAAGAGGTCTAGTTTCATTCTTTTACAAGTGGTTGACCAGTTTTCCCAGCACCACCTGTTAAAGAGACTGTCTTTACTCCATTGTATATTCTTGCCTCCTTTGTCGAAGATAAGGTGTCCATAGGTGTGTGGATTTATCTCTGGGCTTTCTATTTTGTTCCATTGATCTATATTTCTGTCTTTGTGCCAGTACCATACTGTCTTAATGACTGTGGCTCTGTAGTAGAGCCTGAAGTCAGGCAAGTTGATTCCTCCAGTTCCATTCTTCTTTCTCAAGATTGCTTTGGCTATTCGAGGTTTTTTGTATTTCCATACAAATCTTGAGATTATTTGATCTAGTTCTGTGAAAAATACTGCTGGTAGCTTGATGGGAATTGCATTGAATCTGTAGATTGCTTTAGGTAGTATACTCATTTTCACGATATTGACTCTTCCAACCCATGAGCATGGTATATTTCTCCATCTATTAGTGTCCTCTTTGATTTCTTTCATCAGTGTTTTATAGTTTTCGATATATAGGTCTTTAGTTTCTTTAGGTAGGAATATTCCTAAGTATTTTATTCTTTTCGTTGCAATGGTGAATGGAATTGTTTCCTTAACTTCTTTTTCTACTTTCTCATTATTAGTGTATAGGAATGCAAGGGATTTCTGAGTGTTGATTTTATATCCTGCAACTTTACTATATTCATTGATTAGCTCTAGTAGTTTTCTGGTCGAGTCTTTAGGATTTTCTATGTAGAGGATCATGTCATCTGCAAACAGTGAGAGTTTTACTTCTTCTTTTCCAATTTGGATTCCTTGTATTTCTTTTTCTGCTCTGATCGCTGTGGCCAAAACTTCCAGTACGATGTTGAAGAGTAGTGGTGAAAGTGGACACCCTTGTCTTGTTCCTGACTTTAGGGGAAATGGTTTCAATTTTTCACCATTGAGGATAATGTTAGCTGTGGGTTTGTCATATATAGCTTTTATTATGTTGAGGTATGTTCCTTCTATTCCTGCTTTCTGGAGAGTTTTTATCATAAATGGATGTTGAATTTTGTCAAAGGCTTTTTCTGCATCTATTGAGATAATCATATGATTTTTATTTCTCAGTTTGTTAATGTGATGAATTACATTGATTGACTTGCGGATATTGAAGAATCCTTGCATCCCTGGGATAAAGCCCACTTGGTCATGGTGTATGATCTTTTTAATGTGTTGCTGGATTCTGATTGCTAGGATTTTGTTGAGGATTTTTGCATCTATGTTCATCAGTGATATTGGCCTGTAGTTTTCTTTTTTTGTGGTGTCTTTGTCAGGTTTTGGTATTAGGGTGATGGTGGCCTCATAGAATGAGTTTGGAAGTTTACCTTCCTCTGCAATTTTCTGGAATAGTTTCAGTAAGATAGGTGTTAGCTCTTCTCGAAATTTTTGGTAGAATTCAGCTGTGAAGCCGTCTGGACCTGGGCTTTTGTTTGCTGGAAGATTTCTGATTACAGTTTCAATTTCCATGCTTGTGATGGGTCTGTTAAGATTTTCTATTTCTTCCTGGTTGAGTTTTGGAAAGTTGTACTTTTCTAAAAATTTGTCCATCTCTTCCAAGTTGTCCATTTTATTGGCATATAGTTGCTGATAGTAGTCTCTTATGATTCTTTGTATTTCTGAGTTGTCTGTCGTGATCTCTCCATTTTCATTTCTAATTTTGTTGATTTGATTTTTTTCTCTTTGTTTCTTGATGAGTCTGGCTAATGGTTTGTCAATTTTATTTATCCTTTCAAAGAACCAGCTTTTTGCTTTGTTGATTTTTGCTATGGTCTCTTTTGTTTCTTTTGCATTTATTTCTGCCCTAATTTTTAAGATTTCTTTCCTTCTACTAACTCTGGGGTTCTCTATTTCTTCCTTTTCTAGTTGCTTTAGGTGTAGAGTTAGGTTATTTATTTGACTTTTTTCTTGTTTCTTGAGGTATGCCTGTATTGCTATGAACTTTCCTCTTAGGACTGCTTTTATAGTGTCCCAAAGGTTCTGTGTAGTTGTGTTTTCATTTTCATTCGTTTCGATGCATATTTTGATTTCTTTTTTGATTTCTTCTGTGATTTGTTGATTATTCAGAAGGGTGTTGTTCAGCCTCCAAATGTTGGAATTTTTAATAGTTTTTCTCCTATAATTGAGATCTAACCTTAGTGCATTATGGTCAGAGAAGATGCTTGGAATAATTTCGATTTTTTTGAATTTATCAAGGTTAGATTTATGACCCAGAATGTGATCTATCCTGGAAAAGGTTCCGTGTGCACTTGAGTAAAAGGTGAAATTCATTGTTTTGGGGTGAAATGTCCTATAGATATCAATTAGGTCTAACTGGTCTATTGTATCGTTTAACGTTTGCGTTTCTTTGTTAATTTTCTGTTTAGTTGATCTGTCCATAGGTGTGAGTGGGGTATTAAAGTCTCCCACTATTATTGTGTTATTATTAATTTCCCCTTTCATGCTTGTTAGCAGTTGTCTTACATATTGCGGTGCTCCTATGTTGGGTGCATATATATTTATAATTGTTATATCTTCTTCTTGGATTGATCCTGTAATCATTATGTAGTGGCCTTCTTTGTCCCTTTTCACAGCCTTTGTTTTAAAGTCTATTTTATCGGATATGAGTATTGCTACTCCTGCTTTCTTTTGGTCTTTATTTGCATGGAATATCTTTTTCCAGCCCTTCACTTTCAGTCTGTATGTGTCCGTTGTTTTGAGGTGGGTCTCTTGTAGGCAGCATATATAGGGATCCTGTTTTTGTATCCATTCAGCCAGTCTTTGCCTTTTGGTTGGGGCATTCAACCCATTTACATTTAAGGTAATTATTGATAAGTATGCTCCTGTTGCCATTTACTTTATTGTTTTGGGTTCGGGTTTATACGCCCTTTTTGTGTTTCCTGTCTAAAGTCTATCCTTTAGTATTTGTTGGAGAGCTGGTTTGGTGGTGCTGAATTCTCTCAGCTTTTGCTTGTCTGGAAAGCTTTTGATTTCTCCTTCATATTTGAATGAGATCCTTGCTGGGTACAGTAGTCTTGGCTGAAGGTTATTATCTTTCATCACTTTAAGTATGTCTTGCCATTCCCTCCTGGCCTGAAGAGTTTCTATTGAAAGGTCTGCAGTTATTCTTATGGGGATCCCCTTGTGTGTTATTTGTTGTTTTTCCCTTGCTGCTTTTAATATTTGTTCTTTGTGTTTGATCTTTGTTAGTTTGATTAAAATATGTCTTGGGGTGTTTCGCCTTGGGTTTATCCTGTTTGGCACTCTCTGGGTTTCTTGGACTTGGGTGATTATTTCCCTCCCCATTTTAGGGAAGTTTTCAACTATTATCTCCTCAAGTATTTTCTCATGGTCTTTCTTTTTGTCTTCTTCTTCTGGGACTCCTATAATTCGAATGTTGGATCGTTTCATATTGTCTTGGAGGTCTCTGAGGTTGTCCTCATTTCTTTTAATTCGTCTTTCTTTTTCCCTCGCTGATTCATTTATTTCTACCATTCTATCTTCTATTTCACTAATCCTATCTTCTGCCTCCGATATTCTACTATTTGTAGCCTCCAGAGTGTTTCTGATCTCAGTTATTGCATTATTCATTTTATGTTGACTCTTTTTTATTTCTTCTAGGTCCTTGTTAAACCTTTCTTGCATCTTCTCAATCCTTGACCCCAGGCTGTTTATCTGTGATTCCATTTTGATTTCAAGATTTTGGATCATTTTCACTATCAGTATTCGGAATTCTTTCTCAGGTAGATTCCCTATCTCTTCCTCTTTTGTTTGGTTTGGTGGGCATGTCTCCTGTTCCTTTACCTGCTGGGTATTCCTCTGTCTCTTCATCTTGGTTATATTGCTGCGTTTGGGTGGCTTTTCTATATTCTGGGAATTTGTGGAATTCTCTTTCTTATAGAGCTTCCTCTCTGTGTTTGGGGTTATCTCAGTGGCTTGTCAAAGTTTTTTGATTAGGGAGACTTGTGTTGGAGTTCTGGTGGGTGGAGCTGGATTTCCTCTCTCTGGAGTGCTGTGAAGTGCGAAGTAATGGGTTATGAGACGTCGATGGTTTTGGAGTATTTTGAGTTGCCTTTGTATTGGAGCTCAGGGGCTTGTTCTTGTGTTGCTGGAGATTTTGCGTGGTGTGTCTTGCTCTGGAGCTTGTTGGCCCTTGGGCGGTGCTCAATTTCAGTATAGGTATGAAGGCGTTTGATGAGCTCTTATTGGATAATGTTCCCTGTATTCAGGAATTCTTTGATGATCTCAGGATTTGGACTTACAACTCCTGATTCTGGTTTTCAGATTTATTTTTACAATAGCCTCATGATTTCTCCATCTATTCAGCACTAATGTTTAAACATCTAGGTTAATGATGATAGGATTGTCCAGCTTGAGGGTCGTCCCTAGAGGGTCGCTGCGTTACTTGGAGGAGAGAAGAGGGTTAGAGGTGAGTGGAATGGGATGAGGTGGGATCAAAAGTGGAAAAAGCAAGCTAGCCCGTAACCACTTTCTTGTGTGCGCTCCGACGTCTGGGCTGCTCAGAGGTGGTCACAGAGTTATACATGGAAGAGGAGAGGGAGGAAGTAGATAGAGGTGGAGAGGAGGATAAAAGAGGGAGATGGAAAGGAGGAATACAGATCCGGCCAGTGACCAGTTCTCTTAGAATTCTCCACCTTCTGGAGCACACAGAGATTCATAGAGTTGGGTAGAGAAGAGGAGGGGGAGGGGGGAGACAAAAGCCACCTGGTGGAGAAAAGAGAGATTCTAAAGGTGGAGAGAGTGGTCAAGCCAGTAGTCTCGCACTCATGTAAAACTGGGTACTGAAGATTAGGTTTTTAAAAGTACCAAATTGGCAACAAATACCAAAATGCCAAGATTAAAAATCTGGAGTAAAAATTGGATTTTTAAAGATAGAATGTTGAAGAGAAGAAGAAGAAGGAGAGAGAAATTAAAACAAAATAGAGAAAAAAAGTAAAATATAATCAAGTTTAGGAAAAAAAAAAGATGAAAAAGAAGTAAAAACAAATTTAAAAAAGAAAAAAAAATTAAAGAAAGAAAAAGAAAAAAAATTCTTAAAAAAAAAATCACGCTTCCACATCATACCCCTCCCCCAAAAAAAAAAATTTGATCATAAAAGTAGTAACGGTATAACTGGCATTTTCTCTGTCGTTGTGGACTTTGTGGGGTCACTACCAAGGCAGTTCCCTCAGTTTGACTTCCTCTGTTTGCTGGCCTCTTCTGTGTCTCATTTCTGTCTTGCCACAGGGAGGGTGGTGGTGAGCTCTGCACTGGGCTTGCCCCTTCTAGCTCCGCGGGATATTCATGCACTTCCCCAGTCTAAGCAGCTCAGGGAGCCTCCTCAGGGAGCCCCCTCCGGGTGTCGGGTTTGGTTGATTCTGGGCTATGTTCCCTTCCCAAGTCCAAGTGGCTAGGGAGTTTGGCGTGCACTATTGTTGCGTCTTCTGGGCTTTCCAGGTCGCTCAATTTTCTGGGAGCTCCGCCGGGGCTCTTTCTCAGGCAGATGATGACTGTTAAGTCTCAGTAAAGAAACTTGCTTGCAATTTGGTAGGTAATGACTCTCTTGAGCTGCGACTGCCCTCTTCCAGCGCTTAAGGCTTTGGCTGCCTGTCGCCAGTGGGGGATGGTCTGCAGCTGGCTATTTCTGATCCGTCCTTTGTTCTGTGTGCGGGCCTGTCGGTGTCTTATGTTCGAGCGTTTCGCGTGTTAGTTATCCCCCTGTCTGGTTTGCTAGTCCGAGTTAAATTATTCTAACCACGCGTGGACCCGATTCTGGCCCCGTTAAGCCCCGATTCTCGAGAATAGTCCTGCAGCCTATGTCTCCCGCGGCCCAATTCTTAGAAAGCACTGTCGTGGCGCACTCCTCCCTGCCCAATCCCCAGTGCTGTCGGTCGCAGGCATTTGCGCTGCTTTTCCGCTGGGGGTTATACTGTTGAATTCGTAATCTGTTGATTTTAATTATTTATTTATTCTTCCTTCCTGTTATGTTGCCCTCTGTGCTTCCAGGGCTCGCCCCAT
>SJYG01000047.1:2921689-2978141 GCA_006410535.1 Litocranius walleri
TTATCCGCTGGGGGTTATACTGTTGAATTCGTAATCTGTTGATTTTAATTATTTATTTATTCTTCCTTCCTGTTATGTTGCCCTCTGTGCTTCCAGGGCCCACCCCATACTCAGCTGTGAGAAAGTTCCCGAATTTTAGGGAACCTCTCTTTTTAAGAGTCTCTTCCTGGGACGAGATTCCCTTCCCGTGCCGGGGTTCCCTCCCTACCTCCTTTGTCTCTATCTTCGTCCTTTAAAATAATTCCTACCTGGTTTTGAAGCCAATGATTTGCTTTGCTGGATGCCTGATGTCCTCTGCCAGCATTCAGAAGTTATTTTGTGGAATTTACTCAGCGTTGAAATGTTCTTTTGATGAGGTAGAGAGGGAGAAAGTGTTCCTCCCTTCCTATTCCTCTGCCATCTTTTCCGCCTCCTCCTAAACTGATATTTTAATAAGTTATCTGGCCTCATTATTAGTTATAATCTTCAGCTGTCTGTGGTAGATCATTCTTGATATTGAAAACTCCATTGTGTGGAATAACTGTTTGCATATTAGTTATCTATCATCTTATGTTTAGCAAATGACTAAGTCCTATGCTATGAGATAATGTTTGCCTTTATTATAGAAGGACAGAGAATAAGATCTTGGTTCAAAATTACATTAATACAATTTCAATATGTACTTCCAAAAAGCATGTAGGTTGATTTTGAAAAAAAATTATCAAATACATCACCACATTTTTTGTATTGTCATATCATACACTGTTAACTAGCAATCTATTTATCCATATGTATAAACAGTACATAGACACACACACTACAAACACATACATACATGTTCACATCCTATTGCTCTGTTTCTTTGGAGTAAACCTGACTAATAATATACTATATAATAGGCAAATTCTAAATCATACTTACATTCTCCTTCTGACCTAGTCTGTTCCAACTGGACACCTGAAGTGAGGGCAACTGATTTTCTAATTTTCCCTTGTCTTATGCTTCTTTTTCTCACAATATCATATCTCCAACTTGTTAAGTATGCTTTATAAACCTTCCAGTAGTTGGAGTAGTGGCCAGGCCAGGTATGGTTAACCAATACTGTCATGATCTATCATATGAATGAAGGATAATTTGGTAATTTTACCATATAAAAGTAAATATAAAATCCATGGTGTTAACCTTAAATTGCATCAATGAGATTAAAAAAAAAAAAAAGCTCTATATGCAAAATTTGTTGTGGGAAATTATTAAAAATAATTATTTTGCTTTAATCAAGTCTTAAGATAGTACAACTTAAGAATGGTAGCAAAGTGAAGCAAAATCTCCCTTTCTTTCTCAGCTATTACCAAGAAAGTAATTATTTGTATAATGAATTACACATTTACAGGGGAAAAAAAAAATCTATCTCCTTCAGCAAAAAATCTCATGCCCAATCTAAATGCCATGCAGATGAGTCTAAAAAGCAGTCTATTATTGGTCATGAGAACCAAGTATACCATATTACATTTTTACTCTACTCTCTTAGTTGTCTTTCCAAATTTTTCATCCTTTCAGACTCCAAAATTTCTTCCATATGCAGGTTATCAATATATGGACAAGCTGTCATTTCTTAGTAAAGCTAGAATCAATCAAAAGGATATTTCACATATTCTTCTAATTATGAATAAATTTTTCCCATGTAAATTGCTTCAGCTGCTGTTAATATGGTTAAACCCTTATACTACTTTCTAAGGTCAACATCCGTTTATACTAGAGCTCATATCTTGTTGTATAACAAAGATACTGCTCCAGGTAGTATATCCTTTCTCATCTATCATTTTGTTTTTCTAGTGTATCATTCTGATAGAGCAAACAGATGCTATGGATATAATAGCAAAACACTCAATAGCATCTCATATTTACATATATATAATCTTTTCTTGACCCTACTTTCCCCTTCCAGCTTCCCTTGTGGCTCAGCTGCTGGAGAATCCACCTGCAGTGCAGGAGACCTGGATTCAATCTCTGGGTTGGGAAGATCTCCTGGAGAAGGGGAAGGCTACCCACTCTAATATTATCTCCTAGAGAATTCCGTGGACTTTATGGCTCATGGGGCACAAAGAGTTGGACACGACTGAGTGACTTTCACTTTCACTTTACATTGCTCTTCAGTGACTATTTCATTTTTCCTTCACTCTTGAAACCAAACTCCTAAACAAACTTGTCTTACTCACTGAATCCATTTTTTTTTTTTTTTTTACCTCCAACTGCTTCCTAAATTCACTCTAATGAGACTTTCATGCCTACCGGTTCAAATAAATGTTTTGTCAGGGTCACAGATGGAGCATCTTTGACTTTTATTTTTTCGTTTACTCCACAATCAAATCATGTTAATAGCCAGTAATTTTTGTAATTTTTTTTAAATTAACACACACACAATCAAAGCATGCCCCTCCACTGTAGTACAGTCTAATCGGTATCAGTTTCCATACAGCAACCACGATTTTTTCTTAATATAAATGTATTTATTTTAATGGGGAACAAGTGCAACCATGATTTAAAAATTTTTTAACAAAATGAAATCATACCAATAGTCTTAAAGCATTGCAATGGCTTCCCATCCTATTCAAACTATAAGTCAAAGTTTTTCTAATGATCTACAAAGCTGTTGTAATCTTCTTCCCAACACATATATGGCTCTCTAATTTCATTTTCAATCTTTATTCTGTAGTTTATTATCTTCCAATACTTTTTACTCCCTTTATGGGCACTGAACACACCAAGGTTATCTTATTCCAAGTCCTTGGCACATGCTCTTTCTCTCTCCTGAAATCCACCCTGTGCCTCCATGTGGGAGATGCTCACTCTGGCACTTATTTCTTTTATCTGCTCTAATGTGACATTGTCACAGAGTCCCTGTCATCACTCTCTGTGAAACAGTCAGATTTAGCCAAAATGTCAGTCTTTGTTACTAGGCATCATAAAACTATCCAGCACACATGATATATGTGTTTATTTCTTATCCCACCTGAATGTGAGACTCAGGATGGTAAAAACTTTATCTGTTTTGTGCAATGACACAATACGTGCACTAAGAATATTATCTGACACTCAGATATTCAATAAATATTGCCAAAATAATGAACAGTGATAGCTTATGATGAATAGTGTTGTATTCTTGATCTTCGAAGAAGATTTAGCTTCAGGACCAGGGACCAGGATTAATCACTCAAGAGCTTTTCCTTCCTATGAATTCCAGACCCTGCTTTCCTCCTTGGGGACCCTCAAACCTTTTTTCCTTCTCAGGGATCCTGGACTTCTTAAAAACCTGCCCAGCAATTGACTCTCTCATTCTCTCTTTTTCTTTTTTGGAGAATTATGTTGCCAAGGGAAAGGGATGTCTTTTTCATTTCATAACTACTTCCTGCTGTTGAGGAGCATCATCTCTAAATTATTCCTCTAAACCTCATATTGTGGGTCTGTGATCCAGGACCCCCAAGTAATATTTGGATCAGGCTGTGGCACTCATAGGAGCCTGGACAACCATTTGTAACTTAAAAGCTTTCAGATAGTTAGAAACAAATCCAGTTACAGTAAAGCTAGTCAGAGAATCAACTTGTAGCATAACATCTGTAATTCCCAGAAAGGGAACAAATATTACAGCCAGATAATTATACCAGTGAAATACAGACCTTGCCCAATGAGTTTTAAGTTGTGGCAGATTAGCAGTCTTCTTGGGAAGCTCTGAAAATATGAAACCAGGAGTAAAATTTAGACCTAGGGTTTATCTCCCTATCTAGCCAGTGGTAAGCCATGCCCATAAAAGATCCGCATATCCAGTAGATCCTGTTTGGAGCAAACCAGTGTGACTGAGAGATCCAGTAGCAATCAGTGCCTGGCCAGGCAAAAGGAGGACCTGAACTTATGTGTAGCAAAACATTCCTTAAACCAAGTTAAAACATAATAAAAATTAAAAGTTACATTATGTCCATAATTATATCAGTCCATCTTAGGATTGTTAGAAGTCATCAGATCAAGAAGAGGTGTCATATGATTTTCGTTGGTGAAGATATTCACAGAGTTGAAGAAAGTCCTTTCCTTGAAGCAGAGGAACCCATCCTGCAAAGCATTTCACTGATGAGGAAGTCAAAAAGCTGAATCATACAGTTAATTCTAAGGCTTCAGGATCTATGACAATATCTATGCACAAAGATGGTCTACTGTAGAAACAGGCCTTTCTTCTTAGGGGCAGTTCGAGCCCTCATTAAAGATATAGGTACAATTTTAAACCAACTGTCTGTGTTTCCTGACAATTTATGCAGATTCCTGTTAATAATGTCATTAAGCTTTTCAGCTTTTTCTGAAGATTGGTGTCTCTAGGAATAGTGTAAGTGATATTAAATTCCTAGAGATTTTGACATCACTTGGGCTACAGTAGCTTTAAAGGCAGAGCCATTGTTGCTCTGGAGGATCTATGCAGCACAGACCTGGAAATAATTTCATGGATTAAAATGTTTATAACTTCCTTAGCCTGTTCACTATGGCAGAGAAAGGCCACAATCCATCCAGTAAAAGTGTCTACCCAGACCTGTAAGCAAGAAAATCTGTTTGTTTTTGGCATATGAGTAAAAGGAGCCATAGCCTCATTTATTATTCATAAATCTTGAATTAGTCTCCATTTATCATTAGACTATTTCTACACCAAAGTTAGAGTGTTGCATGGACTGTTAGGGGGAATTAATAGCCCTTGTTCCTTTAAATTTTCAATGATGGGCCATAACTTGTCAACCTCATGCTTTAGTGAGTACTGTGTTTGATGTAGAAATAGGTGAGGGTCTTTGAGCTTGATAATAACAGAAACAGCATTTTGTGCTTGACACAGTTTTTCCATCAGCCCACTCTAGGATTTGCATTTTGTTCAACTAAAAAGAGTGAGTTTCATATTTATGAAAACAGAGTCCTGGGCCTTGTTCAGTATATCCCTCCCCAGAAGGGGTAAGGGAGATTCCAGCACAATCAGAAATTCATTAGAAAACAGCACAGAGTCCCAGCTGTGGCTTGAAGGATGACTGAAATAATAGCATTTGGTTCATCCAGGAACCCCATTACAGTATTGGATCAGGAGGAAAGCAGACCAGGGGCTTCAGTGAGCACAGAGAAATTTCCCCAGGATCCAAAAGAAAATCTACTGATTGGCCCCCACAGTTATTAATACCCGGGCTTTCTCGGGTGTTGTTGAATGGGGGCTTATGTGGGGATTCCCTGGCACCTTCAATCCTGATTGTCTTGAGAGTCCAACCCCTGGGGCCTGTGCATCAGAGGGCAATCTCTTCTCCAATGTGGTCCTTGTAGACCTGACATGGAGCCAGGGACAGCTTAGACGCTTAAGGGCAATCCCACTTGAGATGTCCCTCCTTTCCATAGTAATAACAAGTCCATTCCTTTTCACCTTGGTCCCTCTGAATATTTTTCCTCAGGCTGCTTCAGAGCAAGGCTAACAGCCATTGTTGGGGCTTCAGACTTTCCCTGGTCTTTTTCTGCCTCATTTTCCTCCTCATATGTATTTATGTATATGTGTATATATATATATATATATATATATATATATATATATATAGCATAATATGCCATCTGAGCCGGCTGTAACAGTTTTTCTAAAGATTGATTTGGTCCAAATGCCTGTTTTCCTAACTTATGGTGGATACCTGGAGCTGACTAAGTGAGAAATCTATCATTTAAACACATTCCTCTCTCTGCACTCTCAGGATGAGCATCAGCAAACTTTCAGAGAGCCTCCCATAGTCTATCTAGGAATTTCCCTGGATTTTTCTTCTCCCACTGTTCTGTCAGCCAACTTAGCATAAAGTCTTAGCATGTGCTCACTTGAGTCCTACAAGAATACATCCAGTAAAGTGGCTCTGTTATGGGAACCATTTGGCTCCCAGTAGGAAGGAAGGCTATTTTGTGTTACCTCTTTTCCCTGTCTCATGTTCAAGCCATTCATCTCCAAAAGTAGCAGCTTCCACATAAACTCGAGCTCTCAAGTCAAGAGTCAGCGTGTGTCTCACGATGTAGTATATCTCTCCAAGCAAGGTCATAAAGTAAAATCAGTCCCTTAAAGGCTTCTATGTACTTTTTGGATCCTAAAAATAGTCTCAACAACAATTGGGACTTTTGAGGCAACCCCTCCTATAAGGATACTCTAATTCTAAGTCTGTTCAGTTGGGAGCCCCAGATACAGGGGTACAGTAAGAGGACAGGAGGAAGCTGAAAGTTTCACACCCAAATATGCACCCTTAGGACATAAGTCTGGCATGTCTCACAGAGAGATAAAGAGCAACACACATGTCATTTCTACCCATTTTCCTTGTTTTCCACAGAACAGGTCTAGTTGTAAAACAGCAATAATTGAGACTTTTCAACCAGTCAGTGTTCCCCATCTTCCATTCAGTATCACAGAAGATCAGGCATGCCTTTTCTTTTTCCCCCAAATTCTTGGGATCAAACTAGTCCCGACTTTTTAAAGATATTTTTAAAAGCGTTCTGGCACTGCCAACTCCCATCTGTAAGAGAGAAGAAAGAGGCATACATTGCTGTGGCTTCTTTCCTCTAGAAGTGTCCCTCCCTGCTCTAGATGAGTGTGTAGATAGATTCTCCATCAAAACTTTCCTTCCGTGATCAGACTTTACTTGTCTCTGACCGATGCAGGTACCTTCCTTATCCCTCCCACGGGCCTACCATGGAAGCAGGGTGGAGATGCATCAAGAGTAGTTTTCCAAACTAGTACTACAAGGGGAAGCATCTGTCTTCTCTGTGCCCATTCACATTCCTGAGTACAGTCCTAATTGCCATAGAAGCAATGAATCATCACCATGTCAACAAGCCACTTGAGAGCTTTATCTTGTCTGCTAAGAGCTAGTACTGCCAAAGGAAGAAGCCCACTGTATTCCCAAACTGGGATTCCTGACCTGTCTTCTCAGAAACCTCATGCTCACTAACATGTTTCCATCCGTATAGTTTGGAAGCACAACTATAACAAAAATTTCTCATATAGTGAGGCACTATGACTCATTTGTTCCACTTAGTTTTAAACTCACTCCTAGCAAATCTCGGTTCCCATAACTACCAAGCTTGGGTCTAAGTAAAAGTACATAGTAATGGCATGAACCACAAGACCATTTAAAGTCTATGATCTGATAGATTAGGTTAGTAGTTCTAATTTAAGTCAAAGAGACTAGGAATAACTGACCAAGAAAGGAAAGTTTGGCCCACACACTTCACCCATTTCTGGTTGCTACCCTCTCAGGGAACTTGGGTGTCTCTTGGCATTGGCAGGTCAGTATAAACCCCCAACAAGACTCTCGTTTTGAGGGCTGTCTTCAGTTATTATGAGGCACCATGAAACCACAGAGCAGGGCTCATCACTTGCTGCCTGCAGGGTGTGTCATTCATTCACACAAGCACACACCGAAGAGTTAGTAAAACAGAAAACATGTATACTGAGAAAGCAGAGAGGCTAGAGCTCTGAGTGTTTTTACCTTGTCCTGAAGATCCCAGACAAGCCTTCAAGATGATAGCTTATGGTGAAAGGTGTCGATGTATTGATCTCTGAAGAAGATTTAGCTTTGGGACCAGGGACTAGGCTTGCTTATGCAAGAGCTTTTGTGTAGCAGAGTTTTATTAAAGCAAGAAAAGGGACAGAGAAAGCTTCTGCTATAGACATCAGAAGAGAAACAGATAGTTCCCTCCTTGGTAGTGTTAGCAAGGGAATTATACACTCTTTGAAATTGGTTATTACAGTTAATCAAAAGAATGCCTCAAGGTTGTAAAAATTTTACCAGACCCACTGACAATATATATTTTAAGATAACAGGATTAATCAGAAGGTTTTCAAGAAGGAGAAACTGTCTTCAATTAGGATATATATAATCCTTAGTACAGACTTTAAACTGAGTTGTTTGCTGTGTTATCACCAGTTCTGGGCTTGAAGAAAAAACGTTTTGTGTGACTAAGACTAGGGAATGTAGAGAAAAAAAAAGTTTGTCCTTTCCTCCTTGAGAATTCCAGACCTCTATCTCCTCTTCAAGAGCCCAGACCCCTCTCTCCTCCTCCCAGGCTTCTTATCAACCTGCCTAGGAATTGACTGTCCCAGATAGATGGAAGTATGGGCAAATTAGCCAGGTTGTGGTATCAGAAATTGGAACCATTATGCTCTTCCATAAACCAAACCTCAAGGAGTAATTAAAGCATCTAGAAACATATGTGCATTTGAATCAGAGGACACTACCCCATTTACAGGATAACGTTCAAGGATAAAGCAAGATTCCAAATAAAGGTTGGTTTACTATGAGTTTATGCAGACCGTGTCTCACAGGCTTACTAGTGCTGGGCCAGGGGAAATGTAGTTTTAAGTTTAAAGGCACCTAGCACAGGTGGTGCTAGTAGTAAAGAGTCTGCTTGCAGTCGCAGGAGACAGAAGAGACATGGGTTCAATCCTTGTTTTGGAAGATTCCCTGGAGTAATGGCAACCCACTCCATTTTTTTTTTTTTTTTTTTTGGCCTGGAAAATTCCCTGGGCAGAGAAACCTGGCAGGCTACAGTCCATGGAGTCGCAGAGTTGGACATGACTGAATGATTCAGTACACACACAGAAATAGCAAAGAAAGTTAGTGGCACTGAAGTGGACAGAAAGGTGCTCCTTTATAAATTAGCAGAATCCCAATGAGATCTTCATGTATAGATGATGGAGATGAAGGAGTGGAGTACATGAGGTGATGGATTTCTCAGAGAATCTCCTCAGCTGTTCATAGTATTAAGTATTGCAGGAACACTTTTTATTCCAGCTTTGGCAAAATTAAACAATTTTTCCAAGATATAGGATGAAATGCATGATGACTGACTACATTATTGTCTCTTACTGTTAGTTTTCTGAACTCTTCAGAGTATAGAGAGCTGGTATGTGGAGATGTCTCTAATTGGCTTAATGGAAGCCTCAAAACTGTGTTTATAGACATAGTATTAATAGATTTTATAAATTATCATGATTATAATTTTATAAATTTTATAAATTTTATATAATTATAATCCATTTAATATTACTATTAACATTTTATCTCATGATGACTAATATTTATCCACTATCTGCTCAACTTGCTTTTTGATAGAGTTAGCTTAAGTTAAAAATATTACCTTCCCTATTGTGGAGTGATTTGTTATTTTCATGTTTGTCCCCTTTCTAAATCCAGTGATTTTTTAGTAATAAACTTAGAATACAAACTCAGAATACAAATACAAATAAATACA
Source organism: Litocranius walleri (assembly GCA_006410535.1). Classification (NCBI taxonomy): domain Eukaryota; kingdom Metazoa; phylum Chordata; class Mammalia; order Artiodactyla; family Bovidae; genus Litocranius; species Litocranius walleri. The sequence goes on from SJYG01000047.1 coordinate 2,930,954, forward strand.
AATTTATTGTTGTTTGTTGTTGCTTAGTTGTTAAGTCATGTCCAACTCTGTATCCCATCAGACTCCACTATTTAGGGATTTCCCAGACAAGAATATTGAAATGGGTAGCCATTTCCCTTTCCACAGTATCTACCTGACCTGATGATCGAACACATGTCTCTTTCATTGGCAGATGGATTATCACTGAGCCACCAGGGAGGCCTATAAATGTATCAGTTCAGTTCAATTCAGTCTCTCAGTCGTATCCGACTCTTTGTGACCACATGGACAGCAGTACACTTGTCTTCCCTGTCCATCACCAACTCCCAGAGCTTACTCAAATTCATGTGCATTGAATCAATGATGCCATCCAACCATCTTATCCTCTGTCGTCCCCTTCTCCTGCCTTCTATCATTCCCATAATCAAGGTCTTTTTAAATGAGTCAGTTCTCTTCAGGTGGCCAAAGTATTGGAGTTTCAGCTTCAGTCTTTCTGATGAATATTCAGGACTGATTTCCTTTAGGATGGACTGGTTGGATCTTCTTGCTGTCCAAGGGATTCCCAAGATCTTCACCAACACCACAACATATATGTATACATGTCATTGAATTATTTTGATAGAGTATTGAAATTATACAATCAAGCATAGAATCTTCTACAGATTTGAATGGGAGACATTTGATCAGGACATCCCAAAGATTAAGAAAAAAGAAAAAGGAAATAAGGAGTTTAGAAGACAACCAACCATACAAACATTATATTTTCCCACAAAAATAAAATGGATAGGTATGTTTTTAGCTAAACAGCTATTTTACATAGGCACATGAAATTAATTGAATAGGAAAATTAATTTCACCAGATAGTTTTCAATATGATTAAATATGTGAAGTAATATGGCTTCTTCTCCTTTAGTAATAGTTTTTTTTTTTTTTTAATGATACTGAAAACAAGGGATTTATAAACATCACAGCATTCTAGGCATTCTTTAGGGGTAGCAAGTATGTCATTTTGAAATCTAAATAAGAATTTATATAAAGTAGTTTGATTTCATAACAGCAGAGACGAATGGAACAATTTAATGAATGAAGTCTGTCTAAATAAATGAGCTTCTTCATTCTCAAATCTACACAAAAGTTCCAACCCATATCAGACAAAAATTAAAATTGTGTATAGAGGGCAGGAAAGCTTATGATTCATTCCATTTTCATTGATTAATGGATTTCTCATTTTTGCCAGGAGATAGCTTCAAAATTGCAATCTATGTGAGTAATTAATTGGAGAGTCTTGTTATTTTTCTGTCTAATAGGAATGAGCAAGAGACACCTAAAGTTTAGGTAGGATAAATAGACTTATTTTTATCATCTTGGTAATATTTTCCCACTATTTTCTTTTCAATTAACATGTCAATGAAAGTGCTAGTGCTACAGAACAGATATTATAACAGAAAAGAGATTTAGCACATATCTGGTGTGCATTAGAAACACCATAATTTTTATATCTTAGAGAAAAATAGAAGCAATATTATATATTTCCCATTTTATCATAGAAGTCTAAAAGCAGATCAATGAAAGTAAGTTATATTATACCCATTTATAAATATTATAATACAGAAATATTCTGTTATCTGTCATTTAAAGATCTTCTTGCTGTCCAAGGGATTCCCAAGATCTTCACCAACACCACAACATATATGTATACATGTCATTGAATTATTTTGATAGAGTATTGAAATTATACAATCAAGCATAGAATCTTCTACAGATTTGAATGGGAGACATTTGATCAGGACATCCCAAAGATTAAGAAAAAAGAAAAAGGAAATAAGGAGTTTAGAAGACAACCAACCATACAAACATTATATTTTCCCACAAAAATAAAATGGATAGGTATGTTTTTAGCTAAACAGCTATTTTACATAGGCACATGAAATTAATTGAATAGGAAAATTAATTTCACCAGATAGTTTTCAATATGATTAAATATGTGAAGTAATATGGCTTCTTCTCCTTTAGTAATAGTTTTTTTTTTTTTTTAATGATACTGAAAACAAGGGATTTATAAACATCACAGCATTCTAGGCATTCTTTAGGGGTAGCAAGTATGTCATTTTGAAATCTAAATAAGAATTTATATAAAGTAGTTTGATTTCATAACAGCAGAGACGAATGGAACAATTTAATGAATGAAGTCTGTCTAAATAAATGAGCTTCTTCATTCTCAAATCTACACAAAAGTTCCAACCCATATCAGACAAAAATTAAAATTGTGTATAGAGGGCAGGAAAGCTTATGATTCATTCCATTTTCATTGATTAATGGATTTCTCATTTTTGCCAGGAGATAGCTTCAAAATTGCAATCTATGTGAGTAATTAATTGGAGAGTCTTGTTATTTTTCTGTCTAATAGGAATGAGCAAGAGACACCTAAAGTTTAGGTAGGATAAATAGACTTATTTTTATCATCTTGGTAATATTTTCCCACTATTTTCTTTTCAATTAACATGTCAATGAAAGTGCTAGTGCTACAGAACAGATATTATAACAGAAAAGAGATTTAGCACATATCTGGTGTGCATTAGAAACACCATAATTTTTATATCTTAGAGAAAAATAGAAGCAATATTATATATTTCCCATTTTATCATAGAAGTCTAAAAGCAGATCAATGAAAGTAAGTTATATTATACCCATTTATAAATATTATAATACAGAAATATTCTGTTATCTGTCATTTAATAGAATTATATAGAGCTTTTTAATCTAAAATATTTCTTGAGAAATTTATTGAAGTATTGATAGAAAATTGCTCTTATAATATACAATCAGTATTTTCTGGCTTAATTTATATAGGATACTATATAAAAATACTTGTTGAGGAGATGCTATACAAAATCAACAAAATCAACTAATAAACATTTCTTATATTTAATATTTTTCCATTATAAGATGTATCTGTAAATATTTATATAGACACACAAACATATATATATCACACATGGGCAAATGTATTTTCTCATAAACACTTTTGTCAGTTTCCCTTTTTTTTTTTATTGTTCAGTCACTAAGTCATATCAGACTCTTTGAGACCCCACAGACTGACGAAATTTCTCATATTAAATATGTACAGAAGACAAAACATTGTGTTGTAGGCCAATTATACTTAAAATACAAGCACACAAACTCATGGGAAAAAGGTAGGATTTATGATTATCAAAAAGGTGGAGGTAGGGGAAAGGAGTATTGGGTCAAAGTGGCCAAAAGGTCAAAATTACAAATATAAGATAAACAAGCACTAGAGATGTAATTTTCATGATAAATATAATTACTGCTGCATGTTATATACAATGAAAGTTGTTAAGAGAGAAAATCCTGAATTTTCATTACAAGGAAAACTATTTTTTTCTTTCATTTTTTCTCTATATGATATGATGGATTTCACTAAACTTATTGTGGTAATAATTTCATGATGTATGTAAATCAAATTTCTAACTGTACACCTTAAACTTATATAGTATCAATTATATCTCAATAAAACTGGAAGAAAAATTATATACTACTATAGATTTATAGTTAGTGTGCATGTTCCTTGTTATAATTACCAGTATTCTAAGGTTACTTGGCTAAACAAAATCGAAAATCATTTGTCAAGATTAAGGTGAATAATTAAATGGAAACTTTAAAAATATTATCTTTTTGAAATATTGACAATAAATATGTGTTTACAATAAATTATTTCTATTAGTAAAATGTATAAATTATTTATATTAGTAAAATGTATCCAACAGAGAAAACCAAAATCAATGATGCTTGATGTTCTTGGGAATGCATGAAACCTACTTTCAGGTTTTGCATTACCTGCACATATATGCATTGATATGTGTAGAAACTGGAAAAAAAACTTTGGGGCATATTTAAAGGACTGATGCTGAAGCTGAAGCTCCAATACTTTGGCCACCTGATATGAAGAGTTGATTCACTTGAAAAGACCCTAATATTGGGAAAGATTGAAAGTGAGGGGAGAAGAGGATGACAGAGGATGAAATGAGTGGATGGCATCACCGACTCAATGGACATGAGTTTGGGTAAACTCCAAAAGTTGGTGATGGACAGGGAGAACTGATGTGCTTCAATCCGTGGGGTCGCAAAGAGTCAGACACAACTGAGCAACTGAACTGAACTGAAATGCCAAGGGATTAATATTTTTTGTAATACAACTGACTCACAAGAACTTTTGGCCAAAATATTAAAACAAATTGTGGCTATAAATATAGCAGTGGACATTCTGAGATTAGAGATCTAGGTTAAAAATTGGAACAATGGGCCTCTGGTTTTATTTTACTCCTGATCCAATTAGCAAATAACAGATTCTAAATAAATGTGCTTCAAAAGTGAATGGATAAAGGTTTTTAGATTTATTTTCTCACATGTTAATGTAAAATAAAATTATAAAGTCATTTTATATTGATTTTTTTCCTATTAATAGTTGTGGGAACTAATAAAATATGCATGATACATTTCTAAATGTTAAAAAATATATTTTATTCATAAAGCATTTCTATTACTTGTCAAAGAAAACTCAAGTTAACATGTTGAACTTGATATGTGCACCAGATTTACCATAAAGATTGTACTGTATTACAGATGGGCTCCATATATAATTATAAAAAGAAATAAGAAAAAATTGTCATTTACTGGAGAGTCACTGAGGCAATATTAGGACTGTGGATAGGTGCTCTGGAATTAATATTCTCAAGCACAAACAGAACAAAAAAAGATGTCTACACAGCACTTAACTATAAAGCATTCTGAGATTTCTCATTTAGACAAGCAAAGAAGAGGAAACATTCAAAGATAGAAAGAACTGACATTAGGGAAACTAAACCAAATCTTGGACTGGCCTTTAAGCTGTGTAAGTCTTAATTCTATTTTTTCACTTTTTGATTTGGTACTTTTGATTGATTTTTTTTGTGCTTGATTGCATCTTGTAGGTTTAATACAGTATAGAATAATGAACATTATGGCTAGCAGGCAATATGAGAAGTAGGATGTGTGGCAGCGCAATTCACTGTGGTGATAAAAAAAATAATAATAATAACTGAGGTAAGACTCCAACATAAAATGAAAATAATTTGAGCATATGGGGCATGAGGCAAAAGACAAGCAAAAGCCAAGCAGGATTCCAGGATCATATAAAGAAGGCCAGGTTCAGGATAAGGCTTTATTATCAAGATAAAGTAAAACATAAACCAGAAAAGACAAGCATCAGTATTTGTGTAAAAAAAAAAAAGCAAAATGAGGAGCAGGCAGGAAACTTTCCAGAGCAGACAAAACCCTTTAGTCCATATTAGAAAAACTAAGTTTAGCTTATTTCATAAGCATTAATTGAAATGGGTTATTTCTTGTTATACCTCTAAAATTAATAAAGTTAAAGTTTTCCTTCAAATTAGCATGTGGTTTAGCAGTGGCTGCGTGGGTGCAGGAGGGCCTAGAGGAGCTATCCCATGTTGAATGTCAGGAAGGGTGGCTATAAGGAGAAACCCCTCATCCAAGGTAAAGAGCAGCAGCTGTGCTTTGCTGGAACAGCCATGAAGAGATACCCCACACCCTCTTGATGTTGCAAGAGGGCATCAGAGGGCAGACACAGTGAAACTTTACTCACAGAAAACTAGTCAATCTAATCACACTAAGAACACAGCCTTGTCTAACTCAGTGAAACCAAGCCATGCCCACTGGGCAACCCAAGACAAACGGGTCATGGTGGAGAGGTCTGACAGAATGTTGTCCACTGGAGAACGGAATGGCAAACCACTTCAGTATTCTTGCCTTGAGAACTCCACAAACAGTATGAAAAGGCAAAATGATAGGATACTGAAAGAGGAATTCCCCAGGTCAGTAGGTGCCCAATATGCTATTGGAGATCGGCGGAGAAATAACTCCAGAAAGAATGAAGGGATGGAGCCAAAGCAAAAACAATACACAGCTGTGGATGTGACTGGTGATAGAAGCAAGGTCCAATGCTGTAAAGAGTAATATTGCATAGGAACCTGGAATGTCAGATCCATGAATCAAGGCAAATTGTAAGTGATCAAACACTAGATGGCAAGAGCCAATGTTGACATTCTAGGAGTCAGTGAACTAAAATGAACTGGAATGGGTGAATTTAACTCAGATGACCATTATATCTATTACTGCAGGCAGGAATCCCTCAGAAGAAATGGACTAGCATCATGGTCAAAAAAAGAATCTGAAATGCAGTACTTGGATGCAATCTAAAAAATGACAGAATGATCTCTGTTTGTCTCCAAGGCAAACCATTCAATATCACAGTTATCCAAGTCTATGCCCCAACCAGTAATGCTGAAGAAGCCGAAGTTGAACGGTTTTGTGAAGACCTACAAGACCTTTTAGAACTAGCACCCCCAAAATATGTCCTTTTCATTATAGGGGACTGGAATGCTAAAGTAGGAAGTCAAGAAACATCTGGATTAACAGGCAAATTTGGCCTTGGAATGCGTAATGAAGCAGGACAAAGACTAATAGAGTCTTGTCAAGAAAATGCACTGGTCATAGCAAACACCTTCTTCCAACAACATAAGAGAAGATTCTACACATGGACATCACCAGATCGTCAACATGAAAATCAGACTGATTATATTTTTTGCAGCCAAAGATGGAGAAGCCCTATACAGTCAACAAAAATAAGATCAAGAGCTGACTGTGGCTCAGATCATGGACTCCTTATTACCAAATTCAGACTCAAATTGAAGAAAGTAGGGAAAACTGCTAGACCATTCAGATATAACCTAAATCAAATCTTCATGATTATATAGTGGAAGGGGGAAATAAATTTAAACACCTAGATCTGATAGATACAGTACCTGATAAACTATGAAATGAGGTTCGTGACATTTTACAGGAGACAGGGATCAAGACTGTCCCCATGGAAAGTAAATGCAATAAAGAAAAATAGCTGTCTGGGGAGGCCTTACAAATAGCTGCGAAAAGAAGAGAGGTGAAAAGCAAAGGATAAAAGGAAATATATAAGAATCTGAATGCAAAGCTCCAGAAAATAGCAAGAAGAGATAAGAAAGCCTTCTTGAGCGATCAATGCAAAGAAATAGAGGAAAGCAACAGAATGGGAAAGATTATAGATCTCTTCAAGAAAATCAGAGATATCAAGGGAACATTTCATGAAAAGATGGGCTCGATAAAGGACAGCAATGGTATGGGCCTAACAAGAGCAGAAGCTATTAAGAAGAGGTGTCAAAAGTACACAGAAGAACTGTACAAAAAAGATCTTCATGACCCAGATAATTGTGACGGTGTGATCACTAATCTAGAGCCAGACATCCTGGAATATGAAGCCAAGTGGGCCTTGGAAACATCACTACAAACAAAACTAGTGGAGGTGATGGCATCCAGTTGAGCTGTTTCAAATCCTGAAAGATGATGCTGTGAAAGTGCTGCATTCAATATGCCAGCAAATTTGGAAAACTCAGCAGTGGCCACAAGACTGGAAAATGTCAGTTTTCATTCCAATTCCAAAGAAAGGTAATGCCAAAGAATGCTCAAACCACTGTACAATTCCACTCATCTCACATGCTAGTAAAGTAATGCTCAAAATTCTCCAAGCCAGGCTTCAGCAATACGTGAACTGTGAACTTCCTGATGTTCAAGCTGGTTTTAGAAAAGGCAGAGGAACCAGAGATCAAAATGCCAACATCTGCTGGATCATGGAAAAAGCAAGACAGTTCCGGAAAAACATATATTTCTGCTTTATTGACTATGTCAAAGTCTTTGACTGTGTGGATCACAATAAACTGTGGAAAATTCTGAAAGAGATGGGAATACCAGACCACTTGACCTGCCTCTTGAGAAATCTGTATGCAGGTCAGGAAACAACAGTTAGAACTGGACATGGAACAACAGACTGGTTCAAAATAAGAAAAGGAGTATATCAAGGCTGTATATTGTCACCCTGCTTATTTAACTTCTATGCAGTGTACATCATGAGAAACACTGGGCAGGAATAAACAAAAGCTGGAATCAAGATTGACAGGAGAAATATCAATAAGCTCAGATATGCAGATGACACCACCCTTATAGCAGAAAGTGAAGAGGAACTACACCTGTGGCTAATACATGTCAATGTATGGCAAAACAAATACAGTATTGTAATTAAAAATAATTAATTAATTAATTTAAAAAAAGAAAAAAAAAAGACAGTGAAAGAGGAAAGTGAAAAAGTTGGCTTAAAACTCAACATTCAGAAAATGAAGATCATGGCAGCCAGTCCCATCATTTCATGGGAACTAGATGGGGAAACCAGTGGAAACAGTGTCAGACTTTACTTTTGGGGTCTCCAAAATCACTGCAGATGGTGACTGCAGCCATGAAATTAAAAGACGCTTACTCCTTGGAAGAAAAGTAATGACCAACCTAGAAAGTATATTCAAAAGCAGAGACATTACTTTATGGACTAAGGTCCGTCTAGTCAAGGCTATGGTTTTTCCTGTGGTCATGTATGGATGTGAGAGTTGGACTGTGAAGAAGGCTGAGCACTGAAGAATTGATGCTTTTGAACTGTAGTGTTGGGCAAGACTCTTGTGAGTCCCTTGGACTGCAAGGAGATCCAACCAGTCCATTCTGAAGGCTATAAGCCCTGGGATTTCTTTGAAAGGAATGAAGCTAAAGCTTAAACTCCAGTACTTTGGCCACCATATGCGAAGAGTTGACTCATTGGAAAAGACTCTGATGCTGGGAGGGATTGGGGGCAGGAGGAGAAGGGGACAACAGATGATGAGATGGCTGGATGGCATCACTGTCTCGATGGGCATGAGTCTGAGTGAACTCCGGGAGTTGGTGATGGACAAGGAGGCCTGGCGTGCTGTGATTCATGGGTTCGCAAAGAGTCAGACACGACTGAGCGACTGAACTGAACTGAACTGAACCATGTTTATCCAATCCCTTATCAGTAGGAAAACTTTTATGCTACGGCCCATCATTGGAAAGAATAAGCAGCCTCTGCATTTTCACTGTCCTGTTACAACGTGCCTTTGAGCTTCATCCTACTATTGACTTGAGAACTCCCAGTTCACAAAATGTTCGTACATGCATAATAAACTCCTGTCGAATACTATTTTATTGGTCTGGTAGCTTTAACTATGCTATTTCTGGAGTTTCAACAGCATGGACTAGGACTAGAAGAGCAGGCTTCCGGTCTATCACTGACCTGTGGTCACCACAGCCAGATCTGCTGAATCTGCTGTCTGAATGCCAGATCTGCTACAGGGAAGTCAATGCCACATGAACACTAAATTCACATAACAAAACCAGAAACAAAGAGTCCCAAACACTCCTTGTCTGATTAGAACTGTTTAAGGAACTTGTAATATTTGAACTGAGTAGACATTTTCCTGTTTTCCGTATAGTAAACATATGCCACAATTGCTGTGCTAAGTCTTACCATCAAGTCTGACTCTTTGAGACACAATGGACTCCACTATGGTAGTCCACCAAGCTCCTCTGTCCATGGGATTCTCCAGGAATGAATACTGGAGTGGATTACTATGACCTCCTCTAGGGGATCTTCCTGACCTAGGAATTGAAACTGCATCTCAGCGTATCCCCTGCATTAGCAGGTAAGCTCTTTACCACTAGCACCATCTGAGAAGCCCATAATCTACAAGACACATAGTTTATTCACTTTACAGTAGATCAGCATCCATAGGCCTGAGCTTGTCTCTCTATGATCTGTTATAATTTGGAGTTTAGTTGATTTTTCTATCTTCAGTCTTTTAGAAATAGCTTGAAGTAATTTTTGGCATTTTTTTTAACTTTGTCATTAAAAATGAGTGGGTCAACACTATGTTCATCAGGAACAAAATCACCAATGTCAATATGAGTACAAGTTTTGTGAAAACCCATTGTAAATGTGTAATCTTCCATCTAAATAAAAATATTTTAGAGTTTCTCTCAGTTGCCATATAATTGAACATTATTTATGTCTTATTTTATCTTACCTGTTTTATTTTATTTATTTTTTTTTAATTTTTTAAATTACAATACTGTATTTGTTTTGCCATACATTGACATGTATTAGCCACAGGTGAACACAATCTCCCAATGCCGAAGCCCCCTCCCACCTCCCACCCCACACCATCTACCTGAATCATGCTGTGCACCAGCCCCATGCATCCTGCATCCTGCATTGAACATAGACTGGCGCTTCATTTCTTACAAGATAGTATACGTTTCAATGTCATTCTCCCAAACCATCCCACAGGAACCTAATGTGAAATGTCTCAAGAGTCATACTTTACATAACTTAGTAAGAAAATGTAAACTTGCTTTCATGGGGAAAATATCGCTTTTTTCTCTTCATTGCCAACTGACAATGGAGAGGAGTGATTGGCACTCTTGCATTAATTTCTGTGTGATAGCACTGTGAGAAGAACACTGGCACTAAGAGACAAAAGTAATGACAGACAATTGCCACAGGGTGCTTAAAGAAACCTGGACAAAACCAATATGTAAGCAGACACTGCCAAAAGGAAGCCCTTGGCACTCACTATGCAAGAATAGTAGCATGATTGTCAGTTCTTCTCAGTTCTGGGAGTCGACATATGAAACGTAATTAGACATTAGATCAGTCTCATTCAGTTGTAGGGTGACAACAGCAACCTCTAAATCTCATCTGGAAAATAACATATCAAAAAAAAATCGGTGACATTTATTTGTTTCTTATGTTGAAAAAACTTGTCAAGATGGCAATGTATATACGTTGCATATCTTCTCCTTTCTCCTCTGAAATTTTTGCAAAGAAAATAATAAAAAGTTACTTCAAAATACTATGATTAAAAATCATTATAGAATTGAGGAGATTGTGCCTTCTTGAAATACAATGAGAAAACAAATATGAAATGTCTTTTAATGCTAACTTTATATTCTTAAAAGGGTTCAAAAATTATAAGCAAAAAGAATCCTCAAGTGCTTGTGTGTCCACACACACACACACACACACACACACATACACATGCAAACACACATATCCAGATTCTATTAATAACAGTAAAGATAGTATAAATATATAATAAACATGAAAACAATGCATAGAAGATAGAAGATAGGATCAAAATTTCAAAACATTCTGAAACTTAAGAGAAAAATTAAATAGCTAATCTCAATTTATCTAAAATGCTTCTTTTGTGAAAGACACCATTATTCTATATATTGCTAATATCATAGAACCCAAACCTAGTAAAATTGCAATATTAATTTTAAAATGTGTCCCTATATCAAAATGTTATATACTAAAATATGTTAGAATCAGTTAAACACAGTAAATGAGGATATATACCAGTTTATAGAATGGAGTGGCATCATTGAAATTATATCAACTACTCTCACAGTTTGTATATAAGAATGTATTTATTGACATGTGAGTAAAATTAAAACAGCAGGTATTTTTTTGACCCTAGAGAAATTCTGAAAGAGCAAATCATGTAATAAAAAGAAAATTAGTTCTTATACATAACAGTAATTAAAGCAGGTCTTTCCTACTAGATGTTAAAATACATATAAAATATACTAGGATTATAAGAGGACAATATTAAAATAAGATTAGTCAATGGAAGTTAAAATAAAATGAAATAAAAATGACTGGGAGTAATAAATAGATATACAACAAACATGCTAGTAACCTACAGGATGAAAATGAGTCATTTTAAAAATATGTCAAAAAGGACTTCATCCAGAATTTTAAAGATATAATGGACAATGTAGGATATTGGAGTCAAATCTACTGTTTGGAATATTCTTTTAGAGTTTGGTTTCCAATACTATCTATAGTAACAAACATTTTTTTTTTCATCCTGTATTTTATTACTCATAAAGTAAGGATATTATTAAATAATCTGTACTTATCTTTGTATTTCCCTTTATACCTTTCTCCATATTATTAATAGGGGTTTCCAAACTCTTTCTTTCATGACTTCCTCTGTGGTGAGTGTAGGGCCAGATTCAATCCCTGGGTTGGTAAAATGCCCTTGCCAGAAAGAAGGAAAGAGAAGGAAGGCTACACATTCCAGTACTCTTGCCTGGAGAATCCCATGAACAGAGGGGCCTGGCAGGCTATAGTCCATGGGATCATAAAGAGCTGGACATGATTGATCGACTAAACATGCATACATATGGTGAGCCTATGTCACCTCTGGAAGTAAGGCCAGGGTCAGCAGAGCAGAACCATAGACCATCATCTACTTTACTCAGAGAAGCCCTGCATTTACCTGTTTAGCATCCGGGCCTAAGAAAAGTAGAGAAATTCATCTGCCCATGAAGATTGCAGCATTGTTATTTGACAAGGCAGAATATCTGAATTCAGGATATATTTGATGATGCCAATTCACAGTAGTATACTTTTTTTAACTTAACTTCTGTCAGAAATTTCCTAAGACTGTAAGAATGTTAGTTCAGAATTAGGAAATAAATCTTGTTCAATGAATACATTTAATGGGAAAATAAAAGAGAGAAAGAAAAAAAAAACTTTGTTTTAAATTACAGCTAATAAATATTGTTTGTGTTAGTATACAGCTATATTACCTTAGATAATTTACATGCCTAAAAATCTTTTCTAAAATTATTGGCAAAAATCCTTAAGTGGCCTAAAAGACCCTCATCTATTCATTGCTTTCTCAATAGCTTGATCATGTGTTGTATTAAACTTGATATCCATGTGCCAGTCATGCTGTCTTCTTTCCTTTTTTAAAAAAATGTCATCTTCAAAATGACAGTTCAGAAGTCTCCCTGGTGGCCATGTATGTCTCATGAGACCCTTAGATGTGTGATCATACGTGATGACTCCATTTCAGCAGTTTATCTTAGAATACTCAGCAAAAGGACTTGTCCACACATTATTTTTCTCTTTTGTAGACTTTTATGCTACTTTAGACTATTCTTTAATACATGCCTTTAACTGTGCAATTCATTGGCAATTAAGTATCTCTCAGTTACATATTGTAGCATGTATTTTCAAATTTTATTTTATTCAGCTAAATATAGAACCAGATTTAAAGTATAAAAATCCAATAGTATGTCTTTTAACTATAAGAGATTTGGAATCATATTAAATGCATATACTCTGATGTTCATTGCAGCACTGTTTACAATAGCTATGAAATGGAAGCAACCTAGATATCCATTGGCAGATGAATGGATAAGAAAGTAGTGGTACATATATATATATAATGGAATATTACTTGGCAATTAAAAAGAGCACATTTGAATCAGTGCTGGAGTCTAACTCCAGCAGCCAGGGATTTAACCTGAAGAGGTGAATGGTGTCAGTGAATGAGACAGCCTCTCAGTTTTCTATGGACTGCCTGTTTATTTCAAGTTTAAGATTCTTTTATATTTTTACAAAAAGATTAGGCCAGAGGTTTGACATTTTCAGTTCCTACTCTCCCAGATTTATTATCTCCATAAATCACTGTTGCTCTTCAAACAGAGTTCCTGCTTCAATGATTCTCTCCAAATCAGCCTTATCATCGATTATCTACCTCTTCCAATGTGTCCTGTAGTTAACTTGTGATTATATTGTAACTCATGCTACATTCCTCAGTTTACTACTTATCTTCCTAAGTCCTATTTGTCCCTAACATCCTGAGCTCACTATCTCTTAAAAAGGCTTCCAGTTATAGTGTCTCTAAGAAGTCATAATTTCTATAAGCTATAGTAAAATATGCTAATTTTACAACATTCCCTAAATCTTTAACTTCTAACTATTTTAATTATTTCTGTTAGGTAGGGAGATGTTAGGTAGGGAGAATAGGGAAACCAAGTCCAAACTGGTGGTGGCTAAAAAAACAAGGAAGGTCTGAGGACCAGAGTGAAGACTTCAAGTAGAACAAGAGCACTCCTGGCTAAGCCCAATTTGCATAGGGCAGGCCCTAGTGGAGGAAAAAAAAATATTAAAGGAGGAGCCAGAGCACTCTCTCTTCCTCTCCCGCGTGCGTGCACTCTTTCTCTCTCTCTCCCTTTCTCCCTCCCCCTCTCCCACGCACTCCACTCTCTTCCCTTCAAATCTTTGGGTTGGCATGCCCTCACGTTTCGAGGATGGATTCTCCTGCTACATTCTAACTAAAATAGAGCTGTAACACTTATTTGCCTATGAGCTATAACATGGTTTGTCCAAGACCCGAGAGCTGTGATGTGCTGAGGGCTCTAATGTCTGTTGTTCCAAATCTTTGTGACGAGACAAAGAACCAGGGAACATACACTTGCGTGACATTTCTAAGCCCTAAATTCAGTAAACTCCTTTGCTATAAACATTCTCCTCACAAATAAGCTTCAGATAGCAATCCCTCCCATGGCCTCAAGCTATGGCCTATGTGCTCATCCTAGAACACTCTTTTGCAAAAGTCTTTGAACTAATGTCAGTGAATTAACTTTATGAATTATTTTCTGAGCACAGCTGCAGAAGGCTTTGTGCCTTCTCATGATCCTCTCAAGAACAATAAGCACCTTAATATTCTTTTTCAGTTAACTTAGCCGAGGAGAGGAAAAGACAAGTCAGAATCACAAGGCCTAACTCTTTCATACTGGGATCCATGCCTGCAGAATAAGGAGAGGGGGCTGGGGGCTTTGCCTCCATTTTGTCAGTAAATCCTAATGCGGCTCCCAACAAATCAGTACTAATGAGGTGGATGAAACTAGAGCCTATTATACGGAATGAAGTAAGTCAGAAAACAAAAACAAAAAAACACCAATACAGTATATTAATGCATATATATGGAATTTAGAAAGATGATAATCACAATTCTATATGTGAGACAAAAAAAGAGGGACAGATATAAAGAACAGACTTTTGGACTCTGTGGGAGGAACTGAGGGTGTTATGATTTGAGACAATAGTATTGAAACATGTATATTACCATCTGTGAAATAAATCACCAATCCAAGTTTGATGCACTCAAAGCCAGTGCACTGGGACAACCCAGAAGGATGGGATGGGAAGGGAAGTGGGAGGGGGGTTTGGGATGGGGAGGGGGTTGTACACACATGTACAGCCGTGGCTGATTCATGTCAATGTATGGCAAAAACCACCACAATATTATAAAGTAATTACCCTCTAATTAAAATAAATTGATTAATTTTTCAAATGTATCTAAGGTCATATTACTCCTACAAGTATATTTAACCTAAATACAACTATCAAATCATATTTACTTAAACAAAGGTTTTATAGTTTGCATTGCATCAGACAATGCAAAAATAAATATTTAAAATATAGCACATCCTTGTATGTTTCTATTCATTATATAGCTGCATATATCCCCTAAAGTAGCATAAAATAAACCTAGCAGCAATCTAAGAGAACTTTTATATATGAATAATTTTAGTGCTCTTAAAACGTTCTATCAATTATGTTTACCTTGTTATTTCGGGGTGATATAAATAATGCAAGTACATTTCAGAACTGCTTAATAATATATAACACTTCTAGGGCACTTGACTACTTGCTACATAAAATCAAAGAGAGAAGGAAATATTTTGAACTATATAGATACTAATGAATGAATATTATAACCTATAAATTTAAAATTGTAATCTATGAGAATATATCCAAATTTTAAGTATTTTTCCACATCTCTAGCATATTCTTTAGAAAGAAAACAATCAAGGAAGAAAAATAGTTGTAGGAATTCAAACCTTCATCTAAATAACTTGATATTATGGGGAAAGTTATTTTTTTCCAGATACCAATATGGCAAATGGCACAAACACAGACACATAAACTTCTTCTGGGGTGATGATCAAGCTAATGCATCCTAGCAGAGTAGTTGACACTTCGTTCCTCTTACTTGCTATTTACAGAGAATGAGACTTTGGTTTAGTAAAATATTTTAAAAAAATATGTAGGTTTATTTTCAAGTATGAAGTGTGCATACTCAAAAGACTTGTAGTGAAATTTAAAACCTTCCTGAATTGATTTTGATATAAAAAAATATAGTCAGTTTAAATTTTGGCTGGTAATAAATGATCATCCAGATGACATTTGTTATTTCAGAGGAAGAAAGTGCCTCTAGAAGAAGGGAGATGTGTCTATATCATAAGGAATTAGTAAGGGAAAAAAAATCAAGGAATACAGTCAAAATTAGTGTCCTTCAGAAAATAAGTATTAGTATCAGGCTATGGCAAAACTGAGGAAGCATAAAGGAAACTCAACATATGTCTCTCAAAGGACATTAAAAGAAGAGATGAAAGTAAAGGATGTTACAGCTGTCCAGATGTTACTTAAAACAATCATGTGATAGTCACAGATCATTTTAGTCAGTTTGGTTCAGTCGCTAAGTCGTACCTGATTCTTTGTGACCCCATGGACTGTAGTACTCCAGGAGTCCCTGTCCATCACTGACTCCCAGAGCTTACTCAAACTCATGTCCATTGAGTCTGTGCTGCCATCCAACCATCTCATCCTCTGTCGTCCCTTTCTTCCCCTACTTTCAATCATTCCCAACATCAGAGTCTTTTCAAATGAGTCAGTTCTTCGGATCAGGTGGCCAAACTATTGGAGTTTCAGCTTCAACATCAGTCCTTCCAATGAACATTCAGGACTGTTTTCCTCTAGGATGGACTGGTTGGATCTCCTTGCTGTTCAAGGGACTCTCAATAGGCTTCTCCAATCCCACAGTTCAAAAGTATCAATTCTTTAGCGCTCAGCACTTTTTATAGTCCAACTGTCACATCCATACAAGTTTGACTAGATGGACATCTGTTGGCAAAGTAATGTCTCTGCTTTTTAATATGCTGTCTGGGTTGATCATAACTTATCTTCCAAGGAGTAAGCCTCTTTTAATTTCATGGCTGCAGTCACCATCTGTAGTGATTTTGGAGCCCCCAAAAATAAAGTCAGCCACTGTTTCCAATGAGTCCCCATCTATTTGCCAGGAAGTGATGAGACCAGATGACATGATCTCAGTTTTATGAATGTTGAGATTTAAGCCAGCTTTTTCACTCTCCTCTTTCACTTTCATCAAGAGGCTCTTTAGTTCTTCACTTTCTGCCATAAGTGTGGTGTCATCTGCATATCTGAGACGACTGATATTTCTCCCAGCAATCTTGATTCTAGCTTGTGCTCCATCCAGTCCGTCATTTCTCATGATGTATTCTGCATGTAAGTTAAAAAAGCAGGATGACAATAAACAGCCTTGCCATACTCCTTTCCCAATTTGGAAGCAGTCAGTTGTTACGAGTCCAGATCAGTTAGACTTTGTTATTCAAATAACTGGAAAATATTTAAGAACAGATTTAAAAATGTTTAATGGAATGTTGCCACCAAATCCTATATTTCTTATTCATTTAAATTATCTGTTCATTTTATCCACTCTGGGACCATATACAACTTAACAAAAATTAATTTGCTAACAGTTTCATTTATATATTTTAACCATTTGATATTTATTTTTAATTTATAATGTATTGCCTTCTATATATCAGTTTTAACATCATCAATAAAAACACATCTTTTACCATTTTCAAGATATTTAAAAATTCCTTCTTTGAACTATTATATTTAACATTGTATAAATGTTATTATAATGTTATTATAAAAGTTGTTATAAAAATTATGGAAATAAGAGAAGAAAAGTGTTTATGTTGACAATTTTATTTCATTTTTATATAAATGATTATTGTAGACAGGTCATCAATAAAGTAATTACTTAGCTAGGTTCATGTTAGTCATATTTTTTCCTTAAAATATTTCTATAAAAGTATATGGATAAATGTCTATCAACCATGAATGAGAAAAGTATGATACCCAGATTTGTTAAATTTAAATTGCCTTTGTACAATGCCAATTAGAAGAAAAAGTTACCATTTATTCCTTCTCTGATAAGTATTAAGAACATATACAAAATATGTGTTACCTCTAAAAATGTTAACAGGCCTTGCCCATGTCAGTTCAGTTCAGTCGCTCAGTCGTGTCTGACTCTTTGCAACCCCATGAATCGCAGCACGCCAGGCCTCCTTGTATATCACCAACTCCTGGATTTCACTCAGACTCATGTTAATCGAGTCAGTGATGCCATCCAGCCATCTCATCCTCTGTTGTCCCTTTCTCCTCCTGCCCCCAATCCCTCCCAGCATCAGAGTCTTTTCCAATGAGTCAACTCTTCGAATGAGGTGGCCAAAGTACTGAAGTTTCAGCTTTAGCATCATTCCTTTTAAAGAAATCCCAGTCACTCTTAATTAATCTCCTACACCACTAAGTTATGATATATGACTATTGGAATTTTATAGGGCAATTAAAAACATTAGGTAATAAGAAAAGCAATAGTTACAAATGTAACATCTTTATTACTTAAGGTAACACTGCTTGATGTAACATCTCAGAATAATACTTAAGTAGAAGAAAAATTATGTCTTTGTTACTCATTGGAAACGACTGTAATGCTGAGAGAGATTGGAGGCAGGAGGAGCAGGGGACAACAGAGGATGAATTGGCTGGATGGCATCACCAACTCAATGGACATGAGTTTGAGTAAACTCCAGGAGTTGGTGATGGACAGGGAGGTCTGGTGTGCTGTAGTTCATGGAGTTGCAAAGAGTCGGGCACAATTGAGTGACTGAACTGAACTGAGCTGAACTGCATGGAATAAAGTCTCCACGTTGACTATCCTGATTTCTACAGATTAATTGCAAATAAATGTGAGCTAGAAGTCTTCAGATTAAAAATTTTAAAAAGAAAATGCATGGATTAGTAAGCAACATGAGTAAGAGTTAATAGAAGTGTTAGCAAAGATTAGAAATAGATAACAGAAAAAGTAGCTATTTAGTTACAATATATTCAAATACCACAATTAACACATAAATCAAGTTGAAAAGAGATAAATATAAAAATAAAAGTTGACCTTAAAATATGAGCAATGAAACAAGAAACCTTAAAAATCAACAGATTACTTACAAATAACAAAGTAGAATTCCTAGGCAGTATAACCATATATTTCACAATTAGTAATTTGATCAATGTCTAAAACAGTAAACAGGGTAGATAGAACTAAGAATTAAAGTATATATTTAAATTGAGAAATAATCACAAGAAATATAAAGTATAGCAAAGAAATAAGGTAAATAAATATAAGTAAATTTTGAGGGAAAAAAAATCACCTGAAAAATTGTTCGAAAATGTCTGATAAAACAATATGGAAAGGAAATATTAAGAATTTTTTTAATGTGAAGATATGTTAACATGAAAAATGTCATAATGAAAAAATATTAAATAAAAATGGGTACCTAGATAATATGAAGGATGACCTAGATGGTGCTAGTGAATCCACCTGCCACACAGAAGATGCAAAAGATTTGGGTTCAATCCCTAGGTAGGAAAGATCCCCTGGAGTAGGAAATGGCAAACAACTCCAGTATTCTTGCCTGGAAAACCCCATGGACAGAGGAGCCTGGCAGGCTACAGTCCATGGAGTTGCACAGTCAGACACAACAGGGCACACACATACAAACTCATTCATTCACAATGTGAAATGTTTAATCTGAAAACATTATTTCCTTTTTCAACAATTAAAACTTTAGTTCAGTTCGGTTGCTCAGTAGTGTCTGATTGTTTGTGACCCCATGAAGTACGGCACACCACTTCACTCAGACTCATGTCCATCAAGTCGGTGATACCATCCAGCCATCTCATCCAATGTCGTCTCCTCCTCTAGCCTCCAATCCCTCCCAGCATCAGAGTCTTTTCCAGTGAGTCAACTCTTCGCACGAGGTGGCCAAAATATTGAAGTTTCAGCTTCAGCATCAGTTCTTCAAATGAATACCCAGGACTAATCTCCTTTAGGATGGACTAGTTGGATCTTCTTGCAGTCCAAAGGACTCTCAAGAGTCTTCTCCAACACCACAGTTCAAAAGCATTAGTTCTTCAGTGTTCAGCTTTCTTCACAGTCCAACTCTCACATCCATGCATGACCACTGGAAAAACCATAGCCTTGACTAGACGGACCTTTGTTGGCAAAGTAATATCTCCGCTTATCAATATACTATCTAAGTTGGTTATAACTTTCCTTCCAAGGAGTAAGCATCTTTTAATTTCATGTCTACAGTCACCATCTGCAGTGATTTTGGAGCCCCCCCCAAAATAAAGTCTGATACTGTTTCCACTGGTTTCCCCATCTATTTCCCATGTAGTGATGAATTGGATGCCATGATCTTCACTTTCTGAATGTTGAGCTTCAAGGCAACTTTTTCACTCTCCTCTTTCACTTTCATCAAGAGGCTTTGTAGTTCCTCTTCACTTTCTGCCATAAGGGTGTTGTCATCTGCATATCTGAGGTTGTTGATATTTCTCCCGGCAATCTTGATTCCAGCTTGTGCTTCTTCCAGTCCAGTGTTTCTCATGATGTACTCTGCATAGAAGTTAAATAAGCAGGGTGACAATATATAGCCTTGACGTACTCTTTTTCCTATTTGGAATAAATCTGTTGTTCCATATCCAGTTCTAACTGTTGCTTCTTGACCTGCATATAGGTTTCTCAAGAGGCAGGTCAGGCGATCTGGTATTCCCATCTCTCTCAGTATTTCCCACAGTTTATTGTGATCCACACAGTCAAAGACTTTGGCATAGTCAGTAAAGCAAAAATAGATGTTTTTCTGGAACTCTCTTGCTTTTTCAATGATCCAGTGGATGTTGACAATTTGATCTCTGGTTCCTCTGCCTTTTCTAAAACCAGCTTGAACATTTGGAATTTCGTGGTTCATGTATTGCTGAAGCCTGGCTTGGAGAATTTTGAGCATTACTTTACTACTATGTGAAATGAGTGCAATAGTGCGGTAGTTTGAGCATTCTTTGGCATTGCCTTTCTTTGGTATTTGAATAAAACTGACCTTTTCCAGTCCTGTGGCCACTGCTGAGTTTTCCAGTTACTAGTAGTGATAAGAATAATCTTTTTGGTTGTATATAAATATCACAACCCTACTTCCACTGCCACGCTCTACTTACCACATTTTCCAGTCCTGTATTATAAACTAATCATGCTCATAGAAATATCATTTATTTTAGAGGAAATTTCTATTTGGTGACAATAAAGTTTTATATAGTCCCCTTTTTTTAGAAAGCTTAACATAGCAAGAATCTCCAGTGAGATTACTAGTATTTTTTGCCTTTTCCTACTGTTTATGTGGTTCTTGTGGCAAGAATGCTGGTGTGGTTTGTCATTCCTTCCTCCAGTAGACTGCATTTTGTCAGAACTCCTCACTATGACTGGTCCATCTTGGGTGGCCCTGCATGCATGGCTCGTAGCATCATTGAGTTACATAGTCCCTTCATCACAACAAGGTTGTTATACATAAGGAGGCATGGATGTTTATTGTTTTACTTTATAACACGTTATTAAATTAATGTACTTTAATTCTGTTGGTACATTTTCAGTATAACTAAATGAATGCTCTTGACACTATTATAGAGAGTATAGTTCACACTCAAAACTACAAATATGATTTTCTAAATACTGGCTATTTATTCAAAAAGAATGCCATGCAATTAGAACTATGATTCATCTTAAATGCAGTCAAGACTTGAAAATAAGTTTCATACTTTAATTGAAGAAGAGAAAATCAGATGGTATATCCTTATAATTTTGAAGGAAAAATACATTAAAAAATTTTACACTGATGCTATATCACATTATTTAAAAAATTAAACATTTACCAGTAATATAAAAATAATAATTTTAGAGTTTCTACATTTAAATCAGCCATGTCACAATTTAAAAAATGTTATTAGCATGTCTTTTGGCA
The DNA here is from genome assembly GCA_006410535.1 of Litocranius walleri. Classification (NCBI taxonomy): domain Eukaryota; kingdom Metazoa; phylum Chordata; class Mammalia; order Artiodactyla; family Bovidae; genus Litocranius; species Litocranius walleri. The sequence continues at coordinate 2,952,737 of SJYG01000047.1, forward strand.
GATTATAAGAGAAAGGGATTTGAATTATAAATAGGTACTTATTTCTTTAATGACACATTCAAAAGTGTGGTTGAGTAATTTGGATAGTTAAGGACTTGTAGAAAATAATAAATATTTATTAAGGCATCATTATATGTCATGCATCATTCAAAATATAGATGTTCCTTATGTAGTGCTACCTTCATCATAACCATACAACTTCCTTGTGAGAAACTTGATACTTTGAAATGGATGAACACAAATTAGTGAATAACAATCTCTTTTAAATTTCCAAATCCAAATTCTTTGTATAATGTATTAGTTCACTTTAGTCACTCAGTCATGTATGACTCTTTGCAACCCCGTGAATCGCAACACCCTAGGCCTCCCTGTCCATCACCAACTCCTGGAGTTCACTCAAACTCATGTCCATTGAGTCAGTGATGCCATCCAGCCATCTCATCTTCTAACCTCCCCTTCTCCGCCTGCCCCCAATACTTTCCAGTATAACGTATCATGTATCCTCAAATTATCAAATTTATTAACACTTGCTCTTTGGCACCACATAACTTTATAGAAAGAACTATATTGCAATATAGGAGCTGCTTTAAAGAGAAATTAATCAAATTTATCAGCACACTTAGAAAGTATATCATTTCTTACAGAATAAATTAAAAATACAAGCTTACCAAGTTATGAAAATAAATTGCAATACATATTTATGTTTATGTTCTCCTTTTTTTTTTTAATTTTATAAAGATTGTCATCTCTAAAATATCCAGATATACCAGATTTGGTACTAATATATGTAATTTAACAATAGGAAACATGTTCCTTTCTGGGGAAAACTTTTTATTTTATTCTCCTCCATAAGACCTGGCTGTAGAATGATAATATTAAAGGACACAACATGGAGTTTAACACATCAAGCTTTAATTTGGTAATAGAGAATTTGGAGCAGCACATGCTATAAAACTTCTCCTTAATAGTCAATAAAACCGACAAGAGTCATTGCTTACTACCTGATAGCTAGTCAGTTTTCAAATTATAAAATTCATTTGTCACACTCCACTTAGCATATCTATAGCTTTCCAAAAATAAATTCCATCTTCAAGCAGTTATTTTAATGAGTGAAGAATTAAGTGCTAAAATAAATGGTGATATAAAGGAAATGTGAAAGGGAATTACATCCTGTATCTTAAACAAAAATTGGGATCACCTGGAGGTTCATATCTGTTTTCTCAAATATTTTATTTAGGGAGACATGAACCCACAAGAAAATAAATACCACTGCACTATATTCAAGCATGGTTTCAAATGCATCTGTGAATTATATATTAGTATTGGTAGTATTTATTATAAGTAATTCCAAGCAGCATACAAGGACAGGAGAGGTGATTGTTACTATCCACTGAAGCAAATCTACATCTGCATGGAAATGTAACTCTTGCTGTTACATGTATCAATACAGTAAAACAAATCTACCAGAACTCTTGTCACATTAAATCCTACTTTTTTTTTCTTTTTATTCAATGGTATTTAAATAAATGCTTTAATTTATTAAAATATTTAATATACACTTGAGATTATATAAATTTTCCCAGAACAATTTTGTTACTCACTGTGTTGCAGGAAGGGGGAAACTTTCCAGGGCCTGAGAGTGGGTTTTTGTTTAACACTTGGAAATGAATTGTCCAAGGAGGTACACGTGCTGAGAAAACAAGAGATTTTATTGGGACGGTCCACCTGGAGAGCAGTAGGGTGAGAGAACCCAGGAGAACTGCTCTACCAATGTGGCTCACAATCTTGGGTTTCATGGTGATAGGATTAGTTTCCTGTTTGTCTCTGACCAATCATTCTGACTCAGAGTCCCTCCTAGTGGTGCACGCATTGCTTAGCCAAGACGGTTGCCAACAAGAGGGATTCTGGGAGGTGGTTGGATACATGGTGCCTCCTTTTGACCTTTCCTGAACTTTTCTGGAGGTGGTGGCTTATTATTTCCATGTTCCTTACCAGGACTTCGTGTTATAAAACAACTCATGCAAATAATTACTATGGTGTTTGGCCAGGGTGGGTGGTTTCAGTTAGTGTGACTCCCCTAACAACTGGCCCTAGACTGGGATAGTAATAAATTACAGTTTAGAGCAGAACTAAGTTTAAAAAAAGAAGGAAACTGTTACATATTAATATTACACTTAGTTCTAAGTGTTAGGAGAAAATTTTCTGAGTTGCTCTACCGTGGCAAAGTTGTCATGGAATGATGAAAATAATATGAAAGGGAACAATTTGACGCTATAGTGCACATTAGCAGTATGTTACATCAAATTCTTGCAATTTTTAGTCTGTGAAGATTGCCTCAAACTGAAGATGGACAGATTAGTTATACCAGTTGCTTCTCTGTGGTACTGAAAACTAGACTCTTCTCATTGTATATTAATAAATAAATAAATGTGTGTACTTTGTGTCAAAATATTCTGTTTCCCATAATCATACTCCTTGTGAAACGAAATGTTTTCTGCTTTATGCTCTACCAGTAAACAAGCCTTTTCCAAATGCAAATTTCTGATCCCAGGGAAAACAAATCCAGCTATTTGGAAGCCATCAGCTACTACCTTCCCTTAAGATTGGGGCTTCACAGGTGGCACTAGTTGTAAAGAACTCACCTGCCAATGCATGATACTTAGAGACTTAGGTTCAGTCCCTGGGTCAGGAAGATCACCTGGAGAAGGAAATGTCAATTCACTGCAGTATTATTGCCTAGAAAATCCAATGGACATATGAGCCTGCTGGCTATGCCCCGTAGGGTCAAAAAGAGATACGAGGACATGACTGAAGTGACTTAGCTCAGCACAGTACAAATGCTGAGGAGCTGGGGTGATGTGAGAGGCAGCCATCTGACACATTTTCCATGTCTTACATCTCTTATGGTAAATAGAGAATTATTATGTGAACTAACTGGACTTCTCTGTTGAACTATGGGCTTCTCTAATGGCTCATATAGTAAAGAATCCACTTGCAATGTGGGAGACTTGGGTTCAATCCCTGAGTTTAGAAGATCCCCTGGAGGAGGGAATGGTCACCCACTCCAGGATTCTTGCCTGGAGAATCCCTAGGGACAGATGAGCCTGGAGGGCTACAATCCATGCGGTCACAAAGAGTCAGACATGACAGACACTAACCAGAGAGGGTATGCAAACTGTAAAGAAAGCAAGATTGGCCCCAGATAACTAGAGCATATTGAAGAAGTGATCTCAGCAAGCCTTGACACTTGCATCTTCCCATACATAGAATATAGCTCAGTCTCTTCATGTGAGAGATTCAGTTTTCTTTTAATTAACAGTAATCTTTTAATATTCAGATTACCTTCCCCTTGCTTCAAACTTGCATATAACCTGGCTCCTCCCTTGCCTCCTTGTAGTCAGCTCAGGGTCACCTGAGATATGGTCTCCTGGGCTTGAGTCCTAACATTCCCAACAAATAAAATCTGACTCTTAACTTTTAGGTATGGCATATATTTTTAGTTGACACTCTTTTTATTTGAAAATTTATTTGCCAAAACTATTATTCATGTTCATATTCTTGCCATTAAATTCCAGTATGCACTGATGTATTTGTGATTAGAGTTCCTCTATGTATTAGGACTTCAGAGGCTTGTTGAGCTGGACTTCTACAATGCCTGAAAAGCCTTTGAGAAGGTAAATTCTTTAACTCACATAGTCATCTAAGGACAAGAGTTTGTTAACAAAAGCATGGTTAGTATGTATGTTTTTTGATCTTTCTTCATCACAAAAATCTTATCTCTGTTACTATATCCTATCAAGGGAAGGAAGACAGTAGAAATAATGAATGAATGTGACTGAAAATAAAATTCTTATATATATTATATATATGTATTATACATTATATATATATATAGTAAAGGATGAATGAAATAACAAGATGTCTGAGGACCAGGGAAAAAGGTAGAATGTGAACTTGACCATACGGAAAGAAAACTGGTCTTAGATACCAAAGAGGGGCACTGGGAATAGGCACTGTGTTGTGTATTTACACTGATTTTGATGTATGGCAAAATCTCAATTTTTCTTGTGGTTTTATAGCACAATTACATTGCTAGTCTCATTACTTTAATACAAATTTTGAATACAGGGAAAAAAATAATGTTCTTCTCACAGAAATTAGCACTATCATAACCAAGCAGGAACATTTTCTTCCCACATTTTCTAATTATCATTTAAAATCTGAAATTTTCAAAAATAAAAGCCAACTAATTATTTTCAGTTCTGAAACTTGTTTCTGTAATTATTTTTTTCTCTTTGCCAACAAAGTCCGTCTAGTCAAAGCTATGATTTTTCTAATAATTATGTATGGATGTGACAATTGGACTATAAAGTCAAGCACCAATTGATGCTTTTGAATTATGCTGTTAGAAAAGACTCTTGAGAGACCCTTGGACTGCAAGGAAATCAAGCCAGTCCATCCTAAAGGAAATCAGTCCTGAATAGTCATCGGAGGGACTGAGTCTGAAACTGAAACTCCAATACTTTGGCCACCTGATGTTAATAAATGACTTATTTGAAAAGACCCTGATGCTAGGAAAGATTGAAGGTGGGAGGAGAAGGGGGCAACAGAGGATGAGACTGTTGGATTGCATCACCTACTGGATGGACATGAGCTTGAGCATGCTCTGGGAGTTGGTGATGGACAGGGAAGCCTGGTGTGCTGCAGTTCATGGAGTTGCAGAGTTGGACATGACTGAGCGACTGAACTGAACTGACCTGAAAGATTCCCTGCTAGGTTGATGAGTTTTCAAATCCACACAGGTAGCTCCACCTGCTGATTATAATCCACATTCTTAATACGAAAAAGAAAAATACCTGATTATCTTTAGATTTCCCACATATGTCTTTGGCAACAGCTCAAAATTTCTGTAAATTTAATATTTAATGAATAAATAAAGATAAAACTTTCATCAGTCATTTTGTGAATAACTGTACCTTTTGGCCAATTTATCCCACATATGTTTATTTAAAGCTATGTCACTTGTACTTTGGCTTAGTTCACTCATTATATGCTCAAGGCTCTCAATGGAAGATAGGTACCTATACTTCAATAACTTTAAAGACCTCTATAATCAAGAAAATATGATTGTAGAGCTTACCATCACATAGCACAAAAGCAAATTACACATTTAATGTTAAAATTGAATTATTAGCTAAATGTATCAGGAATAGACTTGGAAGCAAGGTAAGCTAAAGGGAAACATTTTTATGCAACTTTACATGCAACATCAGACTTATAATAACTTTCACCATTCATTCATATGCTAAATTGTAATACAGTGTCAAGTAATATATTTCAAAATATTTAATTCAGGTGAAATTATTTCAAATAATTTAATCTGAAATTATTAACAAATAATAAATGTGTTATCACTGAAAATTTAAAGTTAATAGACACTCTGGGGGCTTACATTAAAAACCAGTGTATCAGAGTTCAATTGGAGAACCTAAATCACTTGGTGATATTTATATTAATAGATGTAACGTGGAATTTGTCACAGGAGGTGCCCTTACACAACTGTAGGAGCCATTCAGGCATTCCCTGTAAGATTGCTCTGTTCATGTCTGATGCTGGAGCCTAGAGATGCAGGACTGGTAATAAGAGTGTGTACAATAATACTGGAGAACAAAGACAAGGAGGACCCCATGAGAACAGACTGAAGCCCATGCCAGCTTTTGCTGTTTTTGGTGCTGATGGTACTGGTATCTTGCAGGAGAATCTTCTATCATTTCCTTGGGAACCAAATGCCTGGCCCAGAAGGTGAAAATCTGAGGACTGTTCAGAGGACAGGCAAGAATTTTAGTCCTGGGTTTGTAGCATCATGCTAGGAAGATGAGCCACCAGTTAAGTGGCAGCATGTATGAACTACATATACCTGTTCCTTCATTTCAGCCCTCCAAAACTTGCACAAGAACTTCTAATGTGGCAAATCTAAAAGGAAATCATTCAGAGAGTGGGAAGCTGGAAAATGTAGATTTGCATAGCCAATCTGACACATAAAAAGCTACCAGAGCCAATAAAATCTCTGATTCTACTTCTAGGTGGTGGCTCAGAGGTTAAAGCGTCTGCCTGCAATGCGGGAGACCTGGGTTTGATCCCTGGGTCAGAAAGTTCCCCTGAAGAAGGAAATGGCAACACACTTCAGTATCCTTGCCTGGAGAATCCCAAGAACGGAGGAGCCTGGTGGGCTACAGTTCACGGGGTTGCAAAGAGTTATACACAACTGAGCGACTTCACTTTACTTCTAGGTCCAGAATTTCAATCCCCAAACCACCTCTTTTATTAGTGTAAATAAATTTCTATTTTTATTCTAATGACAAATATATGCATTAACACATAGGCAGTTACTTCCATGTGATATGTAAAGATGATCATTTTCTTAAACTCTGGAATTATCAAAAAGAACTTCTGTAATACTTATTAAAGATTATTTATACAATATTTATATAAGCATAATAAGAGAGATAATCACATTTTTCAGTGATTAGAGGGGGAGAGAAAGAAAACTATTTTCTTTCTTGTTCAAAGAACAAAATTTAAATAAAAAATAATCTGAGGTGCCTGTCCACCATCTTTACTGGGGGCATGAAGCAGTCCACAGGTTGAAGGCATGGTGTGGCTGAATTAGTTAACCAGCAGAAGGGGAGCTGGAAGAGACGCCCATCCCCAACTATACTACACTGGTAGAGTCTCCTGCTGACCCACCTGGGAAGCCCAGCAAAGGAAGAGAACATGGGATTTGATGTTGGACAGACCCAAGTTCAAATCCTATCTCCTGCATTTGGCTACTGCTGCATGGTGATCTCTTCCAAGTCTTTGTCCAGATAGAGGACACAGGTTTCAGCTGAGTGAGAGCCCCTGCCCAGGTCCTGCCCTGGACAAGAGATAAAGCCCTGAGCATTTGGAGTGGAAGCACTGACTTCAAGACCCTAGACTACCAGAGAACTAACCCTGCTACTGCAGCTGCTAAGTTACTTCAGTCGTGTCTGATTCTGTGCAACCCCATAGATGGCAGCCCAGCAGGTTCCACTGTCCCTGGGATTCTCCAGATAAGAACACTGGAGTGGGTTGCCATTTCCTTCCCCAATTCATGAGAGTGAAAAGTGAAAGTGAAGTTGTTCAGTTATGTCTGACTCTTAACAACCCCATGGACTGCAGCCTACCATCCTCTGTCCATGGGATTTTCCAGGCAAGAGTACTGGAATGGGGTGCCATTGCCTTCTCTGGAACTAACCCTAGGGAATGCCAAATAGCAAGAACTCACAAAAAAGAAACCACTTGAATACAAGACACAGCATCACCCAACCACCAGTAGCACCCTGTCCAGGACACCTCATCTAAAAAACAAGTAAGGCAAAAATACAAACACGATCATCAGCAGACAAGATTATCACCTCCTTCAGCCTTACCCACCAGAGGAAAAACAAACAAATAAACAAACAAACAAGAATTCAGCACAAATCTCACCCAAGCTTGCACAAACCACTGGGCCAAACTTAAGAGGGCAGAAACCAAAAGGAGAAAGAATTCAACCTTGAAGACTGGGAAAAGGAGACCTCAAACACATTAAGTTAAAAAAAATAAATAAATAAAGGCAGGGAAATACTACACAAATGAAGCAAAAAACTAGAAACACAGAAGTCCAAATAAATGAAGAGGAAATAGGCAAACTGCATGAAAAGATAATTCAGAATAAAAGTGATAAGAAACCTTGAAAACAAAATGGAGAAAATGCAAGAATCAATTAACAAAGACCCAGAAGAATTAAAGAATAAACATACAGAGACAGATAACACAATTACTGCAATTAAAAATACTCAAGAATGAATCAATAGCAGAATATCTGAAGCAGAAGAATGAATCAGTGAGCTAGAAGATAAAATGGAGGAAATAAATTCTTAAGAGAAGAATAAAGTAAAAAGGATGAAAAGAACTGAAGATCCTCAGAGAACTCTGGGACAAAATCAAACACACCAACATTTGAATTATAGGTGATTGATTATAGATGATGGTACCCTGCAAGGATCTCATTTAAAATTGACAGAGAACTCAAAAGCTTTTCAGACAAGCAAAAGTTAAGAGAATTCAGTACCACCAAATCAGCTTTACAACAAATATTAATGGGACTTATATAGTCAAGAAATACAAGAGAAGAAAAAAAGATCTACAAAATCAACCCCAGTTAAGAAAATGGCAATAAGAAATATATATATATACACACATGTATAATCACTTTAAATGGAAACGGATTCAATACTCCAACCAAAAAACACAGACTGGATGAATGGATACAAAAAGAAGACCCATAAATATGCTGTCTACAAGAAACACACTTCAAACTTAAAAACACATATAGACTGAGAGTGAGAGGATGGAAAAATATACTCCATGTAAATGGGGAGCAAAAGAAAGCTGGAGTAGCAATCGTCATATCAGACAAAATAGACTTTAAAACAAAGAAGATTACAAGAGATAAGGAAGGATACTACATAATGATCAATGGATCAATCCAAGAGGAAGACATAACAGTTGTAAATATCTATACACCCAACTTCAAAGCACCTCAATACATAAGACAAATACTAGCACACATAAAAAGAGAAATTGACAGGAACACAATAATAGTAGGAGAATTTAACACCCCACTAACACCATGGACAGATCATGAAAACAGAAAATTAATAAGGAAACACAAGTCTTAAATGATGCATTAGATGAGATGAATCTCATTGATATCTTCAGGACATTTCAAATGCAGATGAACACACCTTCTTCTCAAGTGCACATGGAACATTCTCCAGGATAGACCACATCTTGGGTCACAAATCAAACTTCAGTAAATTTAAGAAAACTGAAATCATATCAAGCATTTTCTCCAGTCACAACATTATGGGACTAGATATAAATTACAAGAAAAAAAAAAAAAAACTATAAGAAACACAAACACATGGACAGTAAACAACACATATCTAAATAACAGAAAGAATATGGAGGAAATCAATAAGGAAATCAAAAACTTTCTAGAAACAAATAACAATAAAAGCACAACAACTTAAAACCTATGGGATGCAGCAAAAGCAATTCTAAAAGGGAAGTTTATAGCAATACAATCCTACCTCAGAAATGAAAGAAGTATTGACTAGACAACCTAACTTTACACCTAAAACAACTGGAAAAAGAAGAACAACAGCAAAAACAAACAAACAAAAAAAAATCTGACAAAAAATATTAGTAGAAGGAAAGAAATTATAAATATTTGAGCAGAAATAAATTAAAAAGAGATGAAAGAAACAGTAGTAAAGATTAATAAAACTAAAAGCTTATTCTTTGAGAAGATAAAATTGATGAAATTTTATCTAGACTGATCAAGAAAAAAAGAGAGAAGAATCAAATACAGAAAATTAGAAATGAAAAAGGAGAGGTGAAAACAGATAATGAGGAAATACAAAGGATTATAACAGACTACTATGAACAACTATATGGCAATAAAGTAAATAACCTGGAAGAAATGGACAGATTCTTAGAAAAGGTCAATCTTCCAAAACTGAACCAGGAAGAAATAGAAATGATGAAAAACCCAATTACTAGCACTGAAATTGAAGCTGTGATCAAAAATCTCCCTAAAAGCAAAAGCCCAGGACCAAATGGCCTCACAGGAGAATTCTATCAAACATTTAGAGAAGAGCTAATGCCTATCCTTCTAAAACACTTTCAAAAAGTGTGGATAAAAGAACACTTCCAAACCCATTCTATGAGGCCACCATTACCCTGATACTAAAACCAGACAAAAGCAACACAAAAATAAATCTACAGGCCAATATCACTGATGAACATAGTTAAAAAATTCCTCAACAAAATTTTAGCAATCAGAATTCAGTAGCACATCAAAAAGCGTATCCATCATGATCAAGTTAAGTTTATTCCAGGGATGCAATTATTCTTCAATATATGTAAATCAATCAATGAAATCCACCATATTAACAAATTGGAAGATAAAAACCATATGATCATCTCAATGCATAAAAAGCCTTTGACAAAATGCAGCACCCATTTATGATTTGTCTGACTCCTAGCAACCCCATGAACTGTAGCCTACCAGGCCTTTCCATCCATGGGATTTTCCAGGCAAGAGTATTGGAGTGGGTTGTTATTGCCTTCTCTGCCATTTATGATAAAACCCTTCAAAAAGAAGGCATAGAAGGAGGCTACCTCAACATAGTAAAGGCCATATATAATAAGCCTACAGCAAACATTATTCTCAATGGTGAAAAATTGAAAGCACCTCCACTAAGATCAGGAACAAGACAAGAGTGTCCACTTTCACCACTATAATTCAACATAGTTCTAGAAGTCCTAGTTATAGCAATCAGAGAAGAAAAAGAAAATAAAAGGAGTCCAGATCAGAAAAGAAGAAGTAAAGCTCTCACCATTTGCAGATGACATGATACTGTACATAGAAAACCCTAAAGATAGTATCAGAAAATTACAAGAGTTAATGAAAGAATTTAGCAAAGTTGCAGGATACAAAATCAATACATAGAAATCACTTGCATTTCTATATATTAACAATTAAAAATCAGAGACATTAAGGAATCAATCCTATTCACCCTTTCCACAAAAAGAATTAAATATCTAAGAACAAACTTACCTACAGTGACAAAAGTACTCTACACAGAAAATTATGACACTGATGAAAGAAATCAAAGATGACATAAACAGATAGAGAAATAGTCCATATTCCTGGGTAGGAAGAATCAACATTGTGAAAATGATCATACTACCAAACGAAATCTACATATTCAATGAGATCCCTATTAAATTACTAAAGATATTTTTCACAGAACTAGAACAAAAAAATTCACAATTCTTATGGAAACTTAAAAGACCCTGAATAGCCAGAGCAGTCTTGAAAAAGAAAAATGGAGCTGGAGGAATCAACCTTCCTGACTTCAGGTTATACTACAAAGCTACAGTCATCAAGAGTGTATGGCACTGGGAGAAAAATGGAAATATTTAGACCAATGGAACAAGATAGAAAGCCTAGAAATAAACCTATGCATCTATGGGTACCTTATTTTTGACAAAGGTGGCAAGAATATACAACGGGGCAAAGACAGCCTCCCCAATAAATAGTGCTGGGAAAACTGAACAGCTACATGTAAAAGGATAAAATTAGAACACTCCTACACCATACACAAAGATAAACTCAAAATGGATTAAAGATCTAAATATAAGACCAGAAACTATAAAACTCTTAGAGGAAAATATAGGCAGAATACTCAATGACATAAATCAAACAAAACATTCTATGACCCACCTCCTAGAGTAATGGGAATAAAAAAAAAAAAAAAAAAAACAAGTGGGACCTGATTAAACTTAAAAGTTTTCCACAGCAAAGGAAATTGTAAGCAAAGTGAAAAAAACAGTCCTCAGAATGGGAGAAAATAATATCAAATGAAACAACTGACAAAGGATTAATTTCCAATATATACAAGCAGCTCATACATACAGCTCAATACCAGAAAAACAGACAACCCAGTCAAAAAATAGGGAAGAGATCTAAACAGACATTTCCCCAAAGACATACAGATGGCTAAAACCATGAAGAAATGCTCAACATCATTTATTATTAGAGAAGTGCAAATCAAAACTAGAATGAGGTATCACCAGACACCAGTCAGAATGGCCATTATTAAAAAAAAAAAAATGGCCATCATAAAAAAAGTCTACAAAAAGTAACTGCTGGAGAGTGTGGATAAAAGGGAACACTCTTGCACTGTTGGTGGGAATGTGAAATGATATAGCCACTATGGAAGACAGTATGGAGATTTCTTAAAGAACTAGGAATAAAAGCACCATATGACTCAGCAATCCGACTCCTAGGCATATACCCTGAGGAAACCAAAACTGAAAAAGATACATGTATCCCATGTTGATGTTTGACAGAAAACAACAAAAGTCTGTAAAGCAATTATCTTTCAATTGCAAAATAAATTAATTAAAAATAATCTGAGACGCTAAGCATAATGTATCAGAAACTTTATTGTATATATCTTAATGTGTAAAATAAATTCCAAAAATGTGCTATTTCTTAAATTTATAATTTTCTCTGAGCTATATAAATTATAGTTTATCAGCTATCATTTTTTTTCACAAAACAGAACATTATTTTATAAAAATTTTCCTTTTCAGTTAATGAAAATATCAGTGATTACTCAGTTTAAAAGTGAAAGGAGTGTTTCCTCTGTAGAAGGAATATCTGTTATTGAGTACTTCCTTCATGTAAAAAATCTGATACACATCGTAGAAAGTTGCCAATGGAATACAAGCCTATAGTGCCCTACTTTTGTGTCTCTACATCATTAAAAAATTTCTATCCAGGTTGATGTTTACAAATTCTCTATATTTATAGAAAATGTTTGATTAAAAAAGCTATATTGTAATTCTTTTATTAGGCAACTTGATAAGAAAGATAATTAAACATACGAATTTCGAAAATACCAATAGTTCTAACCAGTGTGTGTATAAAACTAAGCTTAAATAACATCTGATCTCCACTGTTAACCAGCCTCCACCTCCCTAAGAATTCTTCAATACCTAACTGGGAATGTTTGAAGAGTGTTTAATATTTTAAATAACTTGGCTTCTGTCTGGGTAATTGCTGGCCTCAATTGTTTCTATTTTTTCCATTTCACCTCTTCCTGGCCTCTGGTATCTCAGGATTTCCTGTCAACACTCACCCTCAACTCACTGCTCTGATTGCTGGCTTCATCAAAAGAAAGTCCTCTGCTGACCTCATCTAGAGACGAACTCAAACTGTTGCCTCTAATCTTCTGAAAACTAAGAGATAGGCAATGTCGTAATCAGTTACAAGATTCTCATAAAACGTCTCATGGAACTTATGAATTTATATAGTTATATTATCTAGCAAATAATTGTAACAGGTTTTTTAAACATGTATTACTGTTATTTAAAGGAAAAGAAGTAAGAAATCAATCATATTCAAAATTCCATAACTTCAATTTAGTTATTCCACCTAGCAGAAATTTACACAACATGAAATTTATAGTTGTATATTCATCAGATTTGAAATATGAACCAATTTTATTAATTACTTTATATTTCATTGAAATTGCTTTTATATTTCAGTGAAATTACTTAAAGAGCTATGCATTCTAACTGAATGAGTATGCATTTCTCATAGAGGCCCAATTAAAATATAACCAGTTACTTATGTGAATATTGATTAAACATGAGTAATTTATTATTGCTTTTATGGTAAATATATTTATAAATACTATGAACTTGTGATACTATTTTTTATTGACATAAGTATTCTCTGAAATAAAAACTAGTCCCTGATTCATAAAACTGGGTAGAATAGATACTAAATCAGCTGAACAATAATGGGCAATAATCATGATAATGATATAATAATTATTATTTATAAATTTAGTATGCTAGGAACTGTTCTAATCAAAATGGGGCTCAAATTATAGCTTACAAATTGTAAAATGAATGGACATACAGCAAGAGGGGATATTAGGGCACTGTATATAACCAACCTGGGCTGTGTTTATTAAGGGAGTCCTCAGTTGAAAGTAGCCTTCTTTTTTTTCTGTTTCTTCTTTTATCCATCAACTCTTGTTTCTTTAAAAATCAAGCTATAGAAAGCACCATTACCTACTTTATGGAATAATTTTTCTCCCCACGGCAGCAATAATCCAATTTTTACTGTTTGTCCTCCTCTGTGCCCTGGGACAATGACTCTCCAGGACTGCATTCTTCTTTGCCAGCGGGCTTCTGTTTGGACTTGACAATGAAATATGATATTAATAGAAAACTGGAGGGGAGAATTGAGAGGTGTCCTCCCTGATTAGGGGCACATTTTCTGGCCTTGGAGATTTCCTTCTGGACTGTAGGTTCTGGGCTCTAGGAATGCTTATTCTTCCCATTTCCCCCTCATGTCTACGGGTGATAACAATGTTCCACAATTGCCTTTCTCTGAATATTTCAGTTCAGTTCAGTTCAGTCACTCAGTCGTGTCCGACTCTTTGTGACCTCATGAGTCGCAGCATGACAGGCCTCCCTGTCCATCACCAACTCCCAGAGTTCACTCAGACTCACGTCCTTCGAGTCAGTGATGCCATCCAACCATCTCATCCTCTGTCATCCCCTTCTCCTCTTGCCCTCAATTCCTTCCAGCATCAGAGTCTTTTCCAATGAGTCAACTCCTCACATGAGGTGGCCAAAGTACTGGAGTTTTAGCTTTAGCATCATTCCTTCTGAAGAAATCCCAGGGCTGATCTTCTATCACAAGTCACATCCACAGCTGGGTATTGTTTTTGCTTTGGCTCCATCCCTTCATTCTTTCTAGAGTTATTTCTCCACTGATCTCCAGTAGTATATTGGGCACCCACTGACCTGGGGAGTTCCTCTTTCAGTATCTTATCATTTTGCCTTTCCATACTGTTCATGGGGTTTTCAAGGCAAGAATACTGCAGTGGTTGAATAGGACCAAGAAAAATTAAGTATATTATTATTATTTGGTCCTAATCTACAGAAATTAAATCTTTCCAATGTTAGAAAAGGGCTTCTAGGTTGCACAGTGATAAAGAATCTACCTGCCAATGCAGGAGATGCAAGAGACACAGGCTCTATCCCTGGGTCAGGAAGAAACTTTGGAGTAGAAAATGGCAACAACAGAAAAGGAGAAAAGTGTGGCAGAAGATGAGATAATTAGCATTACCAACTCAATGGACTAGAACTTTAGCAAACTCAGATAGTGAAGGACAGGGAAGTCTGGTGTGCTGCAGTCACAAAGAGTTGGACATGACCTAGCAACTAAACAATAAGTACAAAAATGTTAGAAAAAAGAGTAAGGGAAAATGTTTCTTCATCTAAATAGGAAAATTCATTAGGATAAGAATTTTATCAAAACACCACAAACCATTACAGTAATTTCTGACTTTCTGATTCAGTTTCTAGCCAGCTTGCAAACTGAAATTCCCCTCTACTTCTGATATCTCATTGGCTTATGAAAAACCCAACAGTCTTTCAAGGACTATGTCAAAGACATTTTCATATTCATGCAAGTAAAATGCATTTCCTTTCTCTAAATAAATATAGAATATTGTGTGCATGGTTTATTTTAGTTTTTCCTACATTAAAATCTTCTTATGGCTATTTTGGGAGGATAAAATTTTTTTTAAAAAGTGTCCAAAATGATGGTGCATAATAATATTAATATTCTAAGCAGTTATTAAAATTATTATATTTAACATTATATTATAAATCAAAAGCATAACAAAAAGTACATTTTTTAACCATATTTCATTCCTTCCTGTAACCAAGTGTGACAAACCATTCAGAATTATTTCTTATTTCTTCTATGTTTCTAGTTTGCTAAGCCAGAAAGTTTCAAGGACTGACGGATGATATTTTTTCCATTTGTGTTACTCTTTAAATTACAAAAGAAACCTAAATGATTCTGTTAGTGTGAATTTTAAGTTCTTTATATCATTTCTTTCAAACGTTGGAAGATATTTGAAAATTTTAGAGAGGATAATACATATTTATCTGCTTAAACATATCATGTTTTAACTTTGATTATTAAACTTTGACATTTGAATTATATTTTTTAAAGGTGATGGTTTGTTTTAGTAATATTCACTCCGTTATTGCATTGTTATTTAATAACTATCAGTCAGTTCAGTTCAGTTCAGTCTTTCAGTCGTGTCCGACTCTGCGACCCCATAAACTGCAGTACGCCAGGCCTTCCTGTCCATCACCAACTCCCGGAGTTCACTCACACTCACATCTATCGAGTCAGCGATGCCATCCAGCCATCTCATCCTCTGTCGTCCCCTTCTTCTCCTGCACCCAATCCTTCCCAGCATCAGTCTTTTCCAGTGAGTCAGCTCTTCGTATGAGGTAACCAAAATACTGGAGTTTCAGCTTTAGCATCATTCCTTCCAAAGAAAATCCAGGGTTGATCTCCTTCAGAATGGACTGGTTGGATCTCCTTTCAGGCCAAGGGACTCTCAAGAGTTTTCTTCAACACCATGGTTTAAAAGCATCAATTCTTCGGTGCTCAGTTTTCTTCACAGTCCAACTCTCACATCCATACATGACCACTGGAAAAACCATAGCCTTGACTAGACGGACCTTTGTTAGCAAAGTAATATCTCTGCTTTTCAAAATACTATCTAGGTTGGTCATAACTTTCTGTTTAGTATCCTGTTATTTGTTACCTTAATTCAGAATACATCAACATTAGCACTATTAGCCTTTTATGCCAGATGGATAATATTTGTGTGTGGCTGTTCTGTGCCTTATAAGATGTATACCACATGTTTGACCTTTCACTAGATGTCAGTAGCACCCCATACCCCATCATGACAGCCAAAAAATGTATTTTATTATTGACAAATATCCTCTGGGAGAAAAAATTCACATACCACTCAAAAGACTGTTCTGTTGCACTTTTTTTTTTTAAGTCACGAATTGGATTTTGGTTTCTTCTGTGAGGCTAACCAATACACAATAGGACTCTACTCCGCATTTTATACTCTTGAATAATTCTCACTTCTTTTAAAAATTTTCTATTATTTTCTTTCCCAAAACTTCATTTTACCATTATTTGTCTTGAAAACTGTTTAGTGGTTGTACTTATTTGTATCATTTGTATTTTCCATTGTTTAAAATATTGTTATTTAAATAGAAATGATGACAAAGAAATAACTATTCTTGGTTTTCTGTTTATTACCAATGATTTTTATTTCTCGTTATTTATGATTTTCACTAAGTGAATATCTAACTTGGTGAACATCCCATTGAGTTGGATTTTAAGGCTTTCTGATAGAAAATTTAATCTGGAAAACTATATTGAATGCAATAAGAATGTGAGATATGAAAGTCATGTATTTTTAATTTTAACTATTGTAAAAAAAAATTATATTTTTTGGCATCTAATGTCTTTGTGTTTCTAGCCCAAGTCATCATAGTGATTTTTCTTATGAATCTCTCCAAGGACTAGTATAAAAATCTTCAGAAAGCATAGCGAACATGTAGCATACCACTCTATTACCATCTTATCATTGTAGACAACCTAGTTTACAATTTATCTATATTTTAACAGAAAAAGCAGACTAAAATTCTTTAAGAAAACAACATGGATTATATAAAGAGCAGACTAAAATTCTTTTAGAAAACAATATGGATTAATAATCAATAATCAAGTCTGTTCCTATCCAGGAAATTAAAAGAACATTGACTCAAGATTCCTCAGGCAAATAAAGTTCATTTTGATAGTAGTTGTAAATTCTGTTATTTTGGCTTTTGAGTTGGTGGCATATGTCACTATTATTTTTAGAAATAGATTTGTTATGTATAAAGTTGTTTTAACTTAAGTGAAGTTTAATAAGTAGTTTTCTTCAAGTTGATCACACCAGTTTGAGAGAACTAAAGAACCATAGACATATAGCAGAGAAGTAAATACCTATAATATTTGTTTTGCAACCTCATGCACCGTAGTTTGCCAGGTCCCTCTATTCATGGAATTCCAGGCAAGAATACTGGAGTGGGTTTTCTTTTCCTTCCCAATGCAGGTATCAAACCCATATCTCCTGCATTGGCAGAGAGGTTTTTACCATTGAGGCAACCGAGAAGCTCAACCTATATCTCCTGCTATATTATTCCAATATAAAAAGATATTACACTAAAAGGTAATAAGCTAAAATTTAGTTTTGGTGCGTGATTAGTTGCTCAGTTATGTCTGACTCTTTGTGACCCCATAAACTATAGCTATCAAGTTCTTCTGTCCATGGGGACTCTTTAGGAAACAATAATAGAGTGGGTTGCCATGCCCTCTTCCGGGAGATCTTTGCAATCTAGGACTTGAACCCAGGTCTTCCATATTACAGGCAGATTCTTTACCAGTTTGAGCTACCAGGGAAGCCCAAATTGTACCTGTTATCACAGAGTTATTGAGTATAATGTGTGCAACATTTTAAATTCAAGGAATGGAAGGGGAGTGGGAAATCTGTATTAGTCTAATTTGTTGTTTAGTCACTCAGTCATGACCAACACTTTGCCACCCCATGGACTGTCACATAGCAGGCTTCCTTTTCTTAACCATCTGGAGTTTGCCCAAACTCATGGAAATTAAGTCGGTGATGCCATCCAACCATCTCACCTTTTGTTAAACTGCTTCTCCTCCTGCCTTCAGTCTTTCCCAACATCAAGGTCTTTTCCAATGAGTCGAATCAAGTGGCCAAAATATTGGAGTTTCTGCTTCAACATTGGTACTTCCCATGAATATTAATGGTTGACTTCCTTTAGGGTTGACTGGTTTGATCTCCATGCAGCACAAGGGACTCTCACGAGTCTTCTCCAACATCACAGTGCAGAAGATCAGGTCTTCAGTGCTCAGCCTTCTTTGTGGCCCAACTCTCACATCCATACATGACTACTGGAAAAACCATGGCTTTGACTATATAAACCTTGGTCAGAAAAATAACATCTCTGATTTTTAATACACCATCTAGGTTTCCCATAGCTTTTCTTCCAAGAAGCACAGTCTTTTAATTTCATAGCTGCAGTTATTGTCCACAGTGACACTGGAACCCAAGAAAATGAAGTCTGTCATTCTTACCATTGTTTCCCCATCTGTTCGCCATGATGTGACAGCACTAGATGCCCTGATCTTTGTTTTTTGAATGTTTTGTTTTGTTTTTTTTTTGAATTAATTTATGATCAGTCCTGGGTGTTCATTGGAAGGACTGATGTTGAAACTGAAAAGCAATATTTTGGCCACCTGATGTGAAGAGCTGACTCATTGGAAAAGACCCTGATGTATGGGAAAGATTGAGGGCAGGAGGAGAAGGGGAAGAGAGAGGATTAGATGGTTGGAGGGCATCACCAACTCAATGCACATGGGTTTGCGTGAACTCTGGGAGTTGGTGATGGACAGGGAGACCTGGCATGCTGTGGTTCATAGGATCACAGAAGAGTCAGACACTACTGAGTGACTGAACTGAAGTGAAGGATAATTGCTTTACAGACTTTTGTTGTTTTCTGTCAAATGTCAACATGAATCAGCCATAGATATGCACATATCTCCTCCCTTCTGAACCTCTCACCCATCTCCCTCCCCATCCTACCCCTCTAGGTTGATACAGAGTCCAGGACTGCATTTCCTGAACCATACAGCAAATTGCCATTGGCTATCTATTTTACAAATGTTAATGTAAGTTTCCATGTTACTCTTTCCATACATCTCACCCACTCCTCCCCTCTTCCTATGTCCATAACTCTGTTCTCTACGTCTGTTTCTCCATTGCTGCCCTATAAATAAATTTTTCAGTTCCATTTTTCTAGATTACATATATATATATATATATACATACATATATATATATATATATATATATGCATTAGAACACAATATTTATCTTTCTCTTTCTAACTTACTTCAGTCTGTATAATATGTTCTAGGTTCATCCACCTCATTAGAACTGACTCAAATGTGTTCTTTTTATGACCAGGGAGGCCTGGCGTGCTGCGATTCATGGGGTCACAAAGAGTTGGACACGACTGAACAACTGAACTGAACTAAACTGAATGTTCCATTGTGTATATGTACTACTAATTCTGTATCCATTTGTCTGTTGATGGACATCTAGGTTGCTTCCATGCTCTAGCAATTGTAAATAGTGTTGCAGTGAATAATGGGATACATGTGTCTTTTTCAATTTTGGTTTCCTCAGGGTATATGCCTAGGAGTTGGATTGTTGGGTCATATGGTATTTTATTCCTAATTCTTTAAGTAATCTCGATACAGTCTTCCGTAGTGGCTATATCAATTTACATTCCCACCAACAGTGCAAAAGTTTTCCCTTTTATCCACACCGCCTCCAGCATTTATTGTTCGTAGACTTTTTTTTGATGGCCATTCTGACTAGTGTGTAGTGATATCTCATTCTAACTTTGATTTGCACTTCTCTAATAATAAGTGATGTTGAGCATCTCTTCATGTGTTTGTTAGCCATCTATACTTCTTTGGGGAAATGTCTGTTTAGGTCTTTTCCCCACTTTTTAATTGGGTTGTCTGTTTTTCTGATATTGAGTAGTATGAACTGCTTGTATATATTGAAAATTAATCCTTTGTCAGTTGTTTAATTTGTTATTTTTTCCCATTCTGAGGATTGTCTTTTCACCTTGCTTTCAGTTACCTTTGCTATGGAAAGCTTTTAAGTTTAGTCAGGTCTCACTTGTGTTTTTATTCCCATTATTCTAGGAGTTGTGGGTCATAGAGGGTTTGCTTTGATATGTGTCATCGAGTATTCTGACTATGTTTTCCTCTAAGAGTTTTATAGTTTCTGGTCTTACATTTAGGTCTTTAATCCATTTTGAGTTATGTATGGTGTTCAGAAGTGTTCTAATTTCATTCTGACTGGGATACTACTCTTTAATTTTGTGTGTCAGGCACTTAAAGGGCCACCCTATGTGGGGTCTTACTCTGTAGTTCATTGTGTCATGCGTTTGATAGTTCTAGGTTCATCCACCTCATTAGAACTGACTCAAATGTGTTCTTTTTATGACCAGGGAGGCCTGGCGTGCTGCGATTCATGGGGTCACAAAGAGTTGGACACGACTGAACAACTGAACTGAACTAAACTGAATGTTCCATTGTGTATATGTACTACTAATTCTGTATCCATTTGTCTGTTGATGGACATCTAGGTTGCTTCCATGCTCTAGCAATTGTAAATAGTGTTGCAGTGAATAATGGGATACATGTGTCTTTTTCAATTTTGGTTTCCTCAGGGTATATGCCTAGGAGTTGGATTGTTGGGTCATATGGTATTTTATTCCTAATTCTTTAAGTAATCTCGATACAGTCTTCCGTAGTGGCTATATCAATTTACATTCCCACCAACAGTGCAAAAGTTTTCCCTTTTATCCACACCGCCTCCAGCATTTATTGTTCGTAGACTTTTTTTTGATGGCCATTCTGACTAGTGTGTAGTGATATCTCATTCTAACTTTGATTTGCACTTCTCTAATAATAAGTGATGTTGAGCATCTCTTCATGTGTTTGTTAGCCATCTATACTTCTTTGGGGAAATGTCTGTTTAGGTCTTTTCCCCACTTTTTAATTGGGTTGTCTGTTTTTCTGATATTGAGTAGTATGAACTGCTTGTATATATTGAAAATTAATCCTTTGTCAGTTGTTTAATTTGTTATTTTTTCCCATTCTGAGGATTGTCTTTTCACCTTGCTTTCAGTTACCTTTGCTATGGAAAGCTTTTAAGTTTAGTCAGGTCTCACTTGTGTTTTTATTCCCATTATTCTAGGAGTTGTGGGTCATAGAGGGTTTGCTTTGATATGTGTCATCGAGTATTCTGACTATGTTTTCCTCTAAGAGTTTTATAGTTTCTGGTCTTACATTTAGGTCTTTAATCCATTTTGAGTTATGTATGGTGTTCAGAAGTGTTCTAATTTCATTCTGACTGGGATACTACTCTTTAATTTTGTGTGTCAGGCACTTAAAGGGCCACCCTATGTGGGGTCTTACTCTGTAGTTCATTGTGTCATGCGTTTGATGGATCAGTCTCTATATTGTTCAGCTGCCCATGCTGATGTTTGGGGAAAGAGAGGCTATGGTGATTGCTCCACCAGCTATGCGTGACTCAGCAGTATTGCCTTTCTTCCATGGCTGCCTGGCTTTCCTCCACAGGCATTTCCCACAAAGATCTTCTCCTTCACATCCCTTTGATCCATCTCTCCACTGTCAACAGCAGCTTTTGTCCTGGGATTGCTCCACAATCCCTAAACTCCAGTTTCCAACCACTGTACCTTCTAGGGGACCTGCATCCCTTTCTAGGGTATGTACAGCTGCAGCAGTGACTGTATGATTCTCATTCTATTTAGGTTGCCACAGATTAGCTGTTTCACTTTCAGCCTTAAATGTTTCTCCTCTGACTCAGACAATTGCCCTGATGTGGGGATCAGACTCCTACTTCAGTTCCCCAACCTGCAGAGGGCAGGTCCAGTGCTACTAACAGTCATGCTTTCTCCCTAGTTCCTTCATCATACCGAGTTTTCCGTGGGTCCATATATTCTTATCTGCTGGTCAGGTATTCCTGTCTGCTCTCAGCTGGTGTTTTGCATGCACTTCTGTGTCTGAAGGTGTATTCCTGATGTACCCTTGGAGATAAATGTACTCCATGTCCATCTACTCATGCATCATCTTGTTCTCTTGAATGCTGAGTTTTAAGCCAGCTTTTTCATGTTTCTCTTTCACCTTCTTCAAGAGGCTCTTTAGTTCCTCTCCACTTTCTTCCATAAGAGTGGTGTCGTCTGCATATCCTAAGTTATTCATATTTCTCCTGGCAATCTTCCAGCTTGTGCTTCATCCAGCACTGCATTTTGTGTGATGTACTCTGCATATAAGTAAAATAAACAGGTTGACAATATAAAGCCTTGATGTACTCCATTCCCAATTTTGAACCCATGCATTGTTCCATGTCTGGTTCTAACTGTCACTTCTTAATCTGTGTACACGTTTCTCAGAAGTCAGGTTAGGTGTTTTGGTATTCCCGTCTATTGAATTTCCCACAGTTTGCTGTGATCCAAATAGACAAAGGCTTTTGCATAGTCAGTGAAGCAGATGTTTTCTGGAATTAATTTGCTCCTTCTATTATCCAATGGATGTTGGCATTTTGATCTCTGATTCCTTTGCCTATTCTAAATCCAGCTTATGTGTCTGAAAGTTCTCAGTTCACGTACACTTGAAACCTAACTTGGAGAATTTAGTGCATTATTTTGCTAATGTGTGAAGTGAAGTGAAGTTGCTCAATTGTGTCCGACTCTTTGCGATCCCATGGACGATAGCCTATCAGGTTATTCAGCCCATGAGATTTTCCAGGCAAGAATACTGGAGTGGGTTGCTATTTCCTTCACCAGGTGATCTTCCAACCCAAGGATTGAACCCAGGCCTTCCACATTGTAGGCAGATGCTTTACTGTCTGAGCCACCAGGGAAGTTGACATGTGAAATGAGTGCAATTATGCAGTAGTTAAAACATTGTCATTGTCCTTCTTTGGGATGAAATAAAACCACCCTTTTCCAGTCCTGTGGCCTTCACTCACCTCCAGTAATCATAGTTTTTCCCTATGTCCACTCAGCCCTGAGATAGTTAGGATTTTGCTATTTCTAATTATTAATTACCTCACAACCCCTTGCTTATTTTGCCAGTAAAGTTTTCCAAATTTACTGGCATAGAGAGGGCAGGACTTTAACAGCATCATATTTTAGGATTTGAAATAGTTCAGCTGAACTAGTTTGGTAATTACCATGTATCAGTAATTAGTCTAATTACAACATATGAAAGTGCTTGTAGTATAACCATAAAATGTCAACAAATGTTCATATACATAAAAAAGATGGCATGTTATTTTGCTGAGTTACAAAGAAAACTGAATTCACTTCAAATGATTCAAATTAAAGAATTCTAAGACAAGCCTCCTTTTCACAGGCAAAGAAATAAGCAAGGGGTTGTGAGGTAATCAACAATTAGAAATATATTGTAAAGTTAAAAACATTAAAAAAAAATTAGAGCAAAATCAAACTATCCCAGGGCTGAGTGGACATAGGGAAGAACTATGATTACTGGAGATGAGTAAGGGCCAGCACTTTGGAAAAAGAGCTACAGTCTAGGAGGAAAGCAGCAAATGCTTGAGATGTAGTGCAGAAATAAGAAAGGAGCAAAATGAACGAAAGAAAATCCATTTACAAGCAAAGAAACAAATTTTAAACTCTCTCTTCCCTGTAACCCCCATAACTTAAAGGTACATCCCACTGCCTGAACTTCCAGGAAGCTGACTGGTAAGGAAATTCTTGTCATGTTTTCCTTGGAATGCAGCCTCTTTGTTGCAGAGTAAGGTGGAAAATGTCAGAAGATGGGAGTATGGAACAAATGGAGAATAACCAGTAGAATACCCTTGCTGATTTCTAATGCATCTATAAATTTATCCTCCCAAATTTTGCATTTTTATTTACTCATTTTGATGGTAATTTAGAAGGAACAGTAGTAACAAACAAATATCTTAAATGAGTTTGTAGAATGAGATGAACTTTCTGCTCTACCAACACACACATATTTTAGTCATGAAAAAAAATACCCTTATTTATAATTCTTAAACCTAAGTTGAATGGAAGATTTATCAGTATATTTTACCTTTGTCTCTTTCATTGGAAAGAGCTAGCACTGCTGTCTAATAATGGATTATCATGGTTTTTGTATGTTATGAACTCCATTTTTTAAAGCATAAAGAATTAGTATTAATGAGGTTTGTATTTCACTTTCTCTACTTTTGGGGGCTTCCCAGTGATGCTAGCATAAATGCAGCCAATGCAGGATATGCAAATGATGTGGGTTTGATCCCAGGATTGGAAAGATCCACTGGAGTAGGATATGGCACCCCACTCCAGTATTTTTGTCTGGAAAATTCCATGGGCACAGGACCCTGGTGGACTATAGTCCATGGGGCCACAAAAAGTCAGACATGACTGAGCAACTGAGCACACACACATCCTCTTCTTTAAAAAAAAAAAATAAAGTAGGTAATGTGTATTAAGAGCTTACTATGAGCCACATATCATATAAAACTTTGTATACATTATGTGTTTTAATCATATAAATTATATTTCTAGTTTCTTGAACAAAATCAAACTAACACAAAAGGTCATTTTCTTAATAATTATACATTTTTCACTGTTAAAGTATCTAATTAGTATCCAGAGAGTTTTATTTAATTATCTAATCCTGTTATCTAAGATAACAGGATTTATTAATTTAAATTTGTTTTATTAATTTAAAGCAGAAAATACTTATAGTCCCAGAGAAATAGTAGTACATTCTAGGAAAACTTTGTGGAATTTATTGTTGTCAGTTTTTATCTATAATCTGTAGCCAAATATAAAGCATTTGACTGACACACATAAAAATCATGCTTATACATGCACACATCTTTCAAGAACCATTTAATACCTGGAGACTGGACAGTAATCCTGACCTAAGTCATATTCTTAGGGAAGCCAAATGTGAGTAAGAGTCCAGCATTAAGATGTTTATTAGAAATAAACTGTTGCTATCAATATCAACAGAAAAAGGGAAAGGGAGCTAGGGAAGTTAGGATAGCTCAATAGCCACAACCTACTTGTTAAAAGATCTGTAGTTGTAATGATCCATCTAAGTTGTCCGGTGCTGAGAGGGAATGAGGAATCCCTTAAACCCCCCTTTTGTGCCCCCCCCCATCAATCATTAAGCACCCCAGGTGCTTAATCATTTATCATG
>SJYG01000047.1:2978282-3018395 GCA_006410535.1 Litocranius walleri
GTACTCCACATCAGATACCATCCTAAAAGTTCTGATAATGGTAAGCATAAGGCTGTCAGCAGATGGCATTCTACAAGCCAGGGAAAGGTATTATTCCTTGAAGGGAAATCTGGGTTGTAACTCTACTTCCATCACAGATGTATTGCCCTACTGAGAAAAACTAACATTAGCAATAATAAAGAGGGCTTCTTTCTTCTTAAACTTGAGTATATTTTGTCCTAAAAGTACTAGACCATATGATGTGTCTACACATTTGTATGTGTCCATCACATCTATCTCCTTTCTAAAATTTACCTGATTCATTTTGCATATCGGTGTTTGAATTCTTAAATTGCTCAAACATGCCAGTAACCAATAGCAAAATTTCCTCTTTCAGCTTTCATAAACACCAACAACAATGTAACTTTCAAATATGCTCAACCTCTTGATATATGTATGGTGGATTTGTTGTAAATTTGTGGTTTGCCAACAAATCTTTACTTATTGACTAGTGCAGTTGAGGATGTAGCAGAAGGTTGTTCTGACTATTGGAGCCTGAAAATCCTATGCACCAACGTTAAAACCATGTGTTTTCTCTGCAGAAAAAGCTTTCCCTTCCTCTCTCTAGCCAGCTAAAACAGAATGTAATTAGAACACAGAAAAGAAATTTGAAGCTTAAACAAAAGCTGTATTGTTTTGAAGTTTAAAGGTGAGTTTGTACAAATTTCAAAAACTAATTAAGTAGAACAGGTGATATTTAACTACTTTGAAATGTTGAAAAAGGAAAACTGATTTTTATCTCATTGGATTAAATTATATTTTCATACTGAATGAAACAAAGTGCTTCTGTTACTTGTCTTCGAAATAAGGTAAATAAACTAGCTGCTATTCATTCATGAAACCCTATCTTTCAAAATTTCACAGAATGTTATTCTAACATTTTATTATTGAACAAATATTTTGATAGGTGATGATATTCTAGAAGATTATATATATATATATATATATATCTCCAACCAATCACACTATGCAATGTAGACCTAGAAAATAAAGTGTACAAGTAATAAAATGTATTCACAGGTCAATTCTACCTGTGTCTGATGTAGATTAAGATCAATGGAATCAATAAAGCTTAATTAAAACTTTGACTACTTAATATTTTTGTCAGTCACAAAACTGAGGTTCTAGGTGTTCAGTAATCATTTCAATTCATTTCATCTCACCTTCCCAAAATTATTAAAAGGCTAAGGATAAAAACACAGAAGCCTCATAGAAACATTAAACCATCAGAAACCTTAAGAAAAATTTATTAAGAAAATGGGGCAGAGAATAACATAAAAGCATTAAAAAAATTTTATTCTCTGAACTATAATCCCCCTCCAATAGAAAAATACCATTTTAATAGATTGTTTCATTTTTCATTTTGGATTTGGAATATAAATAATGTGATAAAATGCTTAGAAGGAGGCAGAAGTTCAAAGAGATAGCTAAAAGTTAATCTTGAAAAATAATTTTTATCCCCACAATTTTAGACTGTTATTGTGCTGGTGGGAAAATATGAGCTAAAACAGAATATAATTGTGGGGAGGGATGATAGAAAGGATTTGTAGAACCCCTGTCAATAAGATTTGGAGGAGAAATGGAGCACATTGAGAATTAATAACTGAAAAAAAAAATTGCTGTCTTATTGGAAATTTTATTATTGTTCTAATTGTCTACTATACTTCACTCCTCAGGGAGTTAAGACTTTGCCTCTTAAAATGAGTGAAATTCAAATACTCAATATGTCTTGAAAGCTAATAAATTATTTTACCCCAACCACCTTTCTGATCTTGTTTCTTACCTTTCTCCATAATAGTTCATTCTTTTCTAGCCAAACTATAAAGCCACTGCAATTTTCTAAATATTTGAAGTACACACAAAACTCAAGCCCATCGTGGCATCTTATCCTGTCTCAGATATCTACAAGGTTTGCTGGTCACTACCTTCAGTTATCTATTCAAATAACTGAACACACTTCCTTGATAATTATTTATCAAATTTCACCACTAATTGTGATATTTGTCATTTATTTTTTTAGAACTATTATAACTTGTGTTATAATATTGATTGATCTTATTGTCATTGTCCATCATCACTCACTAAAATACTTTATTCATCTTACCATCTAGCCTATTCGGTTAATTCTTCTATCCTAACATGTGAAGGAGATTTAATAAATATTTACTCTATGAATGAATTAATGAACATATTTCCTTATCTCCCTACAGCCTTTTTTGTAAAAAATAAACTTTATTTTCTGTCATAAAATTATATATCCCTTGGGAGACAGAGGGCTTTCCTGGTGGCTCAGTGGTGAAGCATCCACCCCATGAGCCACAGGAAACACAGGTTCAATCCCTGGGCTGGGACAGCCCACTCCAATATTCTTGCCTGGAGAATCCCCATAGACAGAAGAACCTAGTGGGCCATAGTCTTTTGGGTCACAAACAGTCAGACACAACTGAAGCAACTCAACATGCACACATAGAAGATAGAATGAAGTATTAGTAAAGCCCCAAGATAAATGCAGGGTGGCATTAGCTCATAGCTGCTTCCGTGGTAATCAGTAGTCAGTTACCCCGAGAGAGTAGAAAAGCATCTCAAATGATTATTTATACCCTCATGCTAATAATGTACCAAAAAAAAAAAAAGAAAGAAATTGAGGAATTTCATATATTCATTACTTACTAAAATTATAGCTATATACTATTGGAGAAGGCAATGGCACTCCACTCCAGTACTCTTGCCTGGAAAATCCCATGGACAGAGGAGCCTGAAAGGCTGCAGTCCACAGGGTCGCTGAGGGTTGGACATGACTGAGCGACTCCACTTCACTTCACTTTTCACTTCCATGCATTGAAGAAGGAAATGGCAACCCACTGCAGTGTTCTTGCCTGGAGAATCGCAGGGACGAGGGAGCCTGGTGGGCTGCCATCTATGGGGTCGCACAGAGTCGGACACGACTGGAGCAACTTAGCAGCAGCAGCAGCAGCTATATACTATAAAGTAATTTGGGTAAGTGCTGTAACTTGGAAATTAAATAATATGCTTCAGAAAATATGGCTTTATGTTTATTTAATAGAAAGATAGAAAATAACAGAACCAGATGTTCTGATATAGGAAACCAGTTCACCAAAGATATTCTTGTTCCTTGGTGAATTTTATCAGGAATTGAAAAACAAATTATTTAAGAATGAAAATACTAGAAAATGTGGAATTTCCTCTGTGTATATTCAAAGAGCAATTATATCCCAGCTAGGTCTAAAAATATCTACAGATTAACCAAGACAAATATTTAATTCCAGGCTGCCTTTGCTACTTTTCTCTAAGGCTCTTAAAAAGGTGTTTTTTTTTTTTTCTAGAATATCAATAACAAATCTAGTCAATATTCTCCCAACTGTAAAAGGGTAAATTTGCTACTAGGAAAAAAAAAAAAAAACCTCTTGCAATTATGTTTCTCCTTCAGGCCACTGATGTGTCATTCAGTGAGAAAAACTAAAAACAGAAGAGACACTTTATTCCAGGGCACACCACTAAATCATTGGTCCCATATATCAAATAAAGTGAAAAAGCATCTAATTGTCTAGAGCCACTAGGTATGAACTGGCAATGTATTTTAGAACAAATCTTAGAAAGGGCTTTAATTTACCTGTGAATCTGGAGTCTAAAACAAGCAGATATTTGACATGTGAATTCCTCTGTTTGCTGTTCTTTCCACACAGAATATATCAGGGTTTGTCACACAGCTAGTGCTTCAAGAAACATATGGCATAACTGAGAGAATGAGCAAAGTCTATGCATAATTTTATGAGTATGTTGCCTGGAAAAGGAATATACTTTAACTCATGTTCTAGATTGACAAGACATTGGAAAGTTGAGACTGACAACTGACTGTACTTTTTAGGTACAGCAACAGACATAATCCATGAAAAAAAAAATAATTGGACTTCATTAAAGTGAAAAACTTCTGCTTTGAGAAAAATTTATCAAGAATGAGAAGAAACGTCATAGACTGGGAGAAAATATTAAGCACATGAAAAGATGCTCCACGTCACTTGTCATCAAGGAAAAGCAAATTACAACAATGAGATAACACTAAATGGCCAAAATCTAGATCACTAGCAATATTAAATGCTGGCCAGGATACAGGGAAAAAGGAACTCATTTGTTGCTGATGGAAGTACAATATTATATAATGCCAGAGCTTAGCAGTTTCTTTCAGAACTTACCATATATTAACATAGGGTTCAACCATCAAACTGCTTGGTATTTACCACAAGCATTGAAAAGTATGTCCACATAAAACTATGCATATGGATGTTTATAGCAATTTTATTCATAATTGCCAAAACTTGGAAGCAACCAAGTTCTTCAGCACGTGAATAAATAAATAAACTGTGATACATCCAGACAATAAAATATCATTCAACACTAAAAAGACATGAACTATCAAGCTATGAAAAGATACAGAGGAATCTTAAAAGCATATCATTAAGTGAAAGAAGCCAATCTGCAAAGGCTACATACTGTATCATTTCAACAACATGACATACTAGAAAAGGGGAAAACTATAGAGATAATAAAAAGATTAGTATTTGGTGAATGGGGGTTAGAAATGAGTAGGCAGAGAAAAGATGAGTTTTAGCACAATGAAAATACTAATGGTAGATGTGTCGTTATATATTTCTTAAGCCTTTGCTTGGTCGTGTCTGACTCTTTGAGACTCCATGGACTGGAGCCTACCAGGCTCCTCCCTCCATGGGATTCTCCAGGCAGGAGTACTGGAGTGGATTGCCATTTCCTTCTCCAGGGGCTCTTCCCAATCCAAGGATAGAACCCAGGTCTCCTGCATTCCAGGCAGACGCCTTAACCTCTGAGCCACCAGGGAAGCCCATAGAATAGATAGCACAAAAGTAAACTCTTAGGTACACTATGGACTTTTGATTACAATGCATCAATGTAGATTCATCCTTAGTAAAAATTTAATATTCTGGTTCAGTTCAGTTCAGTCACTCAGTCGTGTACGACTCTTTGTGACCCCCATGAATCACAGCACGCCAGGCCTCCCTGTTCATCATCAACTCCCGGAGTTCACTCAAACTCACGTCCATTGAGTCGGTGATTCCATCTAGCAATCTCATCCTCTGTCGTCTCCTACTTCTCCTGCACCCAATCCCTCCTATCATCAGAGTCTTTTCCAATGAGTCAACTCTTCTCATGAGGTGGCCAAAGTACTGGAGTTTCAGCTCTAGCATAATTCCCTCCAAAGAACACCCAGGGCTCTTCTCCTTCAGAATGGACTAGCTGGATCTCCTTGCAGTCCAAGGGACTCTCAGGAGTCTTCTCCAGCTCCACAGTTCAAAAGCATCAATTCTTCAGTGCCCAGCCTTCTTCACAGTCCAACTCTCACATCCATACATGACCACTGGAAAAACCATAGCCTTGACGAGATGGACTTTTGTTGGCAAAGTAACATCTCTGCTTTTCAATATGCTATCTAGGTAATGTGAATTATGGGGGAGACCATGTGTGTGTCGGGACAGGTAGTTTATGATAAATATCTGTACCTCCATCACAATTTTGTAGTCAACCGAAAACTTGAAAAATAGTCATTAAAGGAATAAAATAAAATAATATCTAAAATAAAATAAAGACACTGAGACCATTTTATACATATGAAAGGCTAAACTAAAGCAGACCTGAACATCTTGAATTAAATAAATAAAGATATCTGACCTGATATTTCAAGTGCTGCTGCTGCTTGCTGCTAACTCGCTTCAGTTGTGTCGGACTCTGTGTGACTCCATAGACGGCAGCCCACCAGGCTTCACTGTGAACAAGAACACCGGATTCTTCAGGCAAGAACACTGGAGTGGGTTGCCATTTCCTTCTCCAATGCAGGAAAGTGAAAAGTGAAGTCCATCAGTCATGTCTGACTCTTCGCCATCCCATGGAATGCAGCCTATCAGGCTCTATGTCCATGGGATTCTCCAGGCAAAAGTACTGGAATGGGTTGCCATTGCCTTCTCTGGATATTTTAGGTGAAATTTCTCTAATATGCTTACAGCAAAACCTAATTAAGAGCAGTGGCTATTAAATTTCAAGTTATCAGGTTTAAGTATACCCTTTTCCTAGTTCATAACATATAAAAGCAGAAAAACAGCATTCATTCAGTATTCATTCTGTTGATGATCTGTCTAAAAAAGTTTTAGCAAAGAAGTGGTGGCAGAGGAAATACATTTCTATTTATGAAGTTCCTGAAAAAGTAAGTTATCTCCCATATATCAGGCAGATTCTTTACCATCTGAGCCACTAGGGAAGCCCAAGTTATTTACACTGCATAATATCTGTGGTATGGTCATCTTAGCTATCCCAGTAAGCTTACAATTTCATTCTCCCAATTTGGGGACTTTGCATTTATTTTTAGAGTTGCCTCAAAAGTTGAAATTAATAAGAAAATAGAATATTGTGCTTGTTTTGCATATCTCTTAGACCTGATTACTAAACTTAAATAGACCAACCAAATAATTTAGGCTAAATAAGAAATGGGATCCTTTGATAATTTAATGCAATCTGTAAGATCACATAATGAGTCTGCTAATAAATACATAAAGAAAACTGCTAAAAGTGTCTAATGACTATTAAAATGAGCCTTATATATATCTGCCATTAGCAAAGATGAATAAGAGAAGATACCTCATGAAACAGCTTTATGTGAACCACCAGAGGGGATTACAAAATTTTGTGACTTGAGGCATTTCTCTCACAGAAGTGAACAGCACATCATACTTATTTTTTGATTGAGCCATTTGACAGGCTAGACAGCAGGTCACAGCTGAAAAGACACCTGGTGTTAGGCATTACCTATCACTCATATGACAAAAAGTGTTGGGATCTTAACTTTGCAATGCTCAAACACATGCTGATCAGGTTCTGTACCTAACATTGTATCAGAAAATAGAACAGAGTGTCTTCATGGACTGAAATCAAATATGTCCATATTTAAAGTAAGGCTGACACAATCAAGCTTCCCTCGATGATTTGACTAAAGCTGAAAATCAACTGAATAATTCAGATTATATTTAATATTAATGAGGAGAAAATATCGAGGTATTCAATTTAATTGATTTAATTAGAATGATGATTGTCAATTTTCCACCTCGGATTATTACTTTATGTAGGTAATTATAGTTCAGTGAACATTAATTTCTGAATCATGAAGATAAAAACACATACATTTAAAGAGAGACATATTAGTATGCAATTTTTTTTTTTTACTAAAACTTACAATCATCTTTATCTTTTAAATTTTTGCTTGAGAGTTCTAGCACATTATGTTCACTGATTAATATTATCTAGTTATTTTTTTTTTCAAACATAGGTCAGAATGTAGAGAAATTTTACATAGAAAAATATTTTAAGGGTGGTTTGATACTTTTACCTGGATTAGAAAAAAGCCAGTTTATAAAAAAGAAACAGCTATGTTTATAAGGCATATTTAGAACAATAAACACAGTTTATTATCAAGTTATTTTCCTTCTTAGGTTATCCCTTTTATAGTTTTCAAGAAATAACTAAGGAAGAAACAATGGATTTTTTAGTCACTTGAGTGTTCAAATGAATAGACATTTAAGCAAGCTGTCATATATTTTCAAAATCTAGCACAAATAAAATCTATTTCATGACAGAAATGGAGACATAATTTTAGTCACATATGCAAAAAAACTAATTTATAACACCAGTGAAGAATAAGATTCATATTCATATTTAATCAATATTTAATGAAACTATCTGACATTAATTTTATACCTTATTCATCATGTAGGAGCAATTTCAATCAATATATGTATATATCTTTCTTAATATATAGGTTGTTTATAAGTATGAAGAAGTACCTATTTATACATATTAATTAGACGATTAATATATGTACATTACAGAGGAATTAATGTTGTAATTAGTAAGAACATGATAACATCAATTTCCAGTTCCTAGCAATTACCAGTGTAAATTAAAAACATGGTATTAGTGTTTGTTTTTTAGTTAACTTTGAGAGTCTGTTAAACAATCAAATCTATTTATGAACTATGAATCTGGAATAACTTGGAATAGCATTGGAAATGATCTTGTTGTAAACGTTTATTTCTTCTTTTCCTACAGTCTCAAGGTTTACAATTAGCTTGCTGCATTTTCATGTGCATGAAGACAGTTCCCTTCTGATGACAGTGCCAGAAAACTAGTTTGGGGGTATGTAAATGAAATGTTAAAGGTAGTTTGGGCTGACCTCTGCATGGCTCTCATTAATGACAGTTTAGCTGATTTTAGTGTTTTGAGTTCTTCTTGGCAAGTTGTACATGGGAAAGGAGATTTGGAAATTCTGAGAGACACATCTTTCTATCTCACTGAATTCCACTCCTGCTGCTACATGAAACTTTATTACTATTATTCCTATTATTAACTTTCTCATAACTTAAAAGGTATAGTATTAAAGTAATAAAAGTGACCAGACAACCAAGCGGATTTATCTTCAGTTCAGTTCAGTTCAGTCGCTCAGTTGTATCAAACTCTTTGCGACCCCATGAATTGCAACAAACCAGGCATTCCTGTCCATCACCATATCCCAGAGTTCACTTAAACTCATGTCCGTCAAGTTGGTGATGCCATCCAGCCATCTCATCCTCTGTCATCCCTTTTTCCTCCTGACCCCCAATCCCTGCCAGCATCAGAGTCTTTTCCAATGAGTCAAGTCTTCGCATGAGGTGGCCAAAGTACTGGAGTTTCAGCTTTAGCATCATTCCTTCCAAAGAACACCCAGGACTGATCTCC
Organism: Litocranius walleri; assembly: GCA_006410535.1. Lineage (NCBI taxonomy): Eukaryota > Metazoa > Chordata > Mammalia > Artiodactyla > Bovidae > Litocranius > Litocranius walleri. The sequence continues at coordinate 2,987,130 of SJYG01000047.1, forward strand.
TTTAGGATGGACTGGTTGGATCTCCTTGTAGTCCAAGGGACTCTCAAGAGTTTTCTCCAACACCACAATTCAAAAGCATCAATTCTACTGCACTCACCTTTCTTCGCAGTCCGACTCTCACATCTATACATGATTAGTGGAAAAACCATAGCCTTGACTAGACGGACCTTTGTTGGCAAAGTAATGTCTCTGCTTTTCAATATGCTATCTAGGTTGGTCATAACTTTTCTTCCAAGGAGTAAGTGTCTTTTAGTTTCATGGCTGTTTATCTTAAATACTACCAACTGTTTAAACTGTTGTTCCTCTTTGTAGTTGTTGATGATTTTGTTGTTGCTACTGAATTCATAAATTCTTGTTTTTCTTCTGTCACCCCCAAAGTGCATGAGCAAAATCTCAAATTGATAACACCTTGAAAATTAAAGAATAATTAAAGTTTTATTTTTCAAAAATTGAAAAAAATTTAAATGTAAAGAACAGTTGCAAACATAGAACAAATAACTACTGATACTCTTTATTGAGTTTTACCTATTCTAATATTTGCTGCATGTGAGTTATTCTATCTTTTTCTCTCTCTCATAAATATGTGTACATGCATATATACAGATAAGGAGGACATGGCAACCCATTCCTGTGTTCTTGCCTGAAGAATCCCATGGAGAGAGGAACCTGGCAAGCTACAGTCCATGGGGTTACAAAGAGTCTGACAAGACTAAGTGAATGAACACACAAACATATATACATATATAGACATAGATACATATATATACCAGTCAGTCAGTTCAGTTACACAGTGATGCAACTCTTTGTGACTCCATGGATTGCAGCACATCAAACATCCTTGCCCATCACCAACTTACAAGGTTTACCCAAAGTCATGTCCACTGAGTCAGTGATGGCATCCAACTATCTCATCCCCTGTCATCCCCTTATCCTCCCACCTTCAATCTTTCCCAACATTAGGGTCTTTGCAAACGAGTCAGTTCTTCACATCAGGTGGCCAAAGTATTGGAGTTTCAGCTTCAGCATCAGTCCTTCCAATGAATATTCAGGACTGATTTCCTTTTGGATGGACTGGTTGTATCACCTTGCAGTCCAAGGGACTCTCAAGAGTCTTCAACACCAAATTCCAAAAGCATCAATTCTTTGGCACTTAGTTTTCTTTACAGTCCAACTCTCACATTCATCCATGACTACTTGAAACAACAAAGCTTTGACTAGATGAAACTTTATTGGCAAAGCAATGTCTCTGATTATTAATATGCTGTTTAGGTGGTTATGGGCTTCCCTGGTGGCTCAGAGGGTAAAGCATCTTCTCACAATGCGGCAGACCCAGGTTCCATCCCTGGGTCAGGAAGAGCCCTGGAGAAGGCAGTGGAAACCCACTCCAGCACTCTTGCCTGGAAAATCTCATGGACAGAGGAGCCTGGCAGGTACAGTCCTTGGGGTTGCAAAGAGTCGGACACAATTGAGCTACTTCACTTTCGGTCATAACTTTTCTTCGAAGGAGAATGTGTCTCCTAATTTCATGGCTACAGTCATCATCTGCAGTGAATTTGGAGCCCAAATAATTATACAGTCTGTCACTGTTTCCCCTGTTTCTCCATCTATTTGCCATGAAGTTATGGGACCAAATGCCATGATCTTAGTTTTCTGAATGTTGAGATTTAAGCCAACTTTTTCACTCTCCTCTTTCACTTTCATCAAGAGGCTCTTTAGTTCTTCACTTTCTGCTATAAGGGAGGTGTCATTGCATATCTGAGGTTATTAATATTTCTCCCGGCAATCTTGATTCCAGCTTGTGCTTCCTACAGCCCAGCGTTTCTCATGATGTACTCTGCATATAAGATAAATAAGCAGGGTGACAATATACAGCCTTGACGTACTCCTTTCTCGATATGGAACTAGTTTGTTCCATTACCAGTTCTAACTGTTGCTTCCTGATCTACACACAGATTTCTCAAGACGCAGGTCAGGTGGTCTGGTACTCCCATCTCCTCCAAAATTTTCAGCAGTTTGTTTTGATCCACACAGTCAAAGGTTTTAGAGTAGTAAATAAAGCAGAGGGTAAGGTAAGGTAAAGTTGCTCAGTCGTGTCTGACTCTTTGTGATCCCGTGGACTGTAAACTACTAGACTTCTCCATCCATGGGATTCTCCAAGCAAGAATACTGGTGTGGATTGCCATTTCCTTCTCCAGGGGATCTTCCCAACCCAGGTATCGAGCCCGAGTCTCCCGCATTGGAGGCAGACATTTTAACCTCTGAGCCACCAGAGAAGCCCCCAAATAAAGCAGAAGAGATGTTTTTCTGGAACTCTCTTGTTTTTTGATGATCCAGCAGATGTTGGCAACTTGATCTCTGGTTCCTCTGCCTTTTTTAAATTCAGCTTGAACATCTGGAAATTCATGGTGTATATTTTACCGTTTTTAGAACCACTTGAGAATAACTTGCAAACATTGATAACTTTCTCCTAAATACCTCAGTGAATATTTGAGGAAAAAATCATATAATTATGATAAAGCTATCAAAATCACAAAATTTTATATGGAGACCATATTAGGATCCAAAATATAAATTTACTGAAATTTTGCCAATTTCACTCAAAATTTCTCTCTTAAAATGTTTCTCATCCAATATCACACATTAAATTTATCACTTTTTCCTTTATCTCCTTTTAATTTTATTTGCTTTATCAGTTATATTTTTCAAAACTTGGATATTTTTAAGACTATACACCTTTTTTTTTTTTTTTTTTGCATTTCTTTTTCTTGGGTATTGTCTTGATCCCTGTCTCTTGTACAATGTCATGGATCTCCAACAATAGCTCATCAGGCACTCTGTCTATCAGATCTAGTCACTTAATCTATCTCACTTTCACTGTATAATCATAAGGGATTCTATTTAGGTCATATCTGAATGGTCTAGCGGTTTTCTATACTTTCTTCAATTTAAGTCTGAATTTGGCAATAAGGAGTTCATGATCTGAGCCACAGTCAGCTTCTGATCTTGTTTTTGCTGACTGGATAGAACTTTTTCCATCTTTGGCTGCAAAGAGTAAAATTAATCTGATTTCGGTGCTGGATGCCATGGTTGAATGGGATGATCTACTCAATGGACATGAGTTTGAGTAAACTCAAGGAGTTGGTGATGAACAGGGAGGCCTGGCATGCTACAGTCCATGGCATCACAAAGAGTCAGACACGACTGAGCCACTGAACTGAACTGAACTAATACATCATTTATTGTATAATGTCATACAGTTCAGGTGTGTCTGTTGGTTTCTTATAGTTTCATTCAGGATATTCATTTTGGATCATAATGCTAAAGAACTTCCCTTATTTAGTACAACATATCCAGAAGCATATGATATTTAAATCAGTCCTGTGTTCGTGATGTAACTTTTGGTCACTTGTTTAAATAGCATCCTCCAAATTTCTCTCTATATAATAACTTCTTAGTTGTGGAAGACTAAGTAATAGAAATGGAATGATAATTTGAGACAATATAAATAAATACCCTGTAAACCACCAAAGTTTCATTTGTGAATTGTAACATCAATTATTCCATAATCCATTGTTAGCATGATTGTCACAAAACTATAACTGTCATTTTGCTGTTATTAGTTGATATTCTGCTGTAAGGGAAAAAGTTCCTTCTCTCCATATTTAAAATTATTGTGTACCTTAGACTGAAAGAATCTTATTGATTAAATCCATTCCCAAATTATCTCAGTTTAGTCAAAGAAAGCTCAGTCATGCTAGCTCCTTTGAATTTTTTATACATTTCCAACATTTTCCAAATATTTCCTTATTTAATTTTTTCCACAAAAAAGATACTCCAAGCTCATCTATAAACTTTTTCTGCCCTAACTCTGGAGTTATTAATGTCTTTAAGAATCTGATTCTGTATATTTGTTGTTTAGTCATTAAATCATGCCCCATAGACTGTAGACAGCCAAGCTCCTCTGTCCATGGGATTTCCCAGACAAGAATACTAAAATGGATAGCTATTCCTTTCTCCAAGGGATCTTCTTCATTCAGGAATTAAACCTGCATCTCATGCACTGGCAGGTGGATTATTTACCACTGAACCAGAAGAAACGTTCGTTCTGTATATTGGAGAATGATATTTAGAAACTAATATTAGTTCATATAGCAGTCCAATATAAAATCTATTTGAAGATCATCAAACTTTATACACTTTGAAAAATTTCCATAACATACCCTGGCATATGTTTACCAATACAAAGGTAAATAAATAAATAACATAACCTTGAGAAGTATAAAACAAACAATATTTTTTTTAATTTTTATTTATTTATTTATTTAATTACAATACTGTATTTGTTTTGCCATACAATGACATGAATCAGCCACAGGTGAACACAATCTCCCAATGCCGAAGCCCCCTCCCACCTCCCACCCCAAGACCACAATGAGGTACCATTTCAAACAATATTATTTTAATGCCAAAAGACAAACCAGTCTTTTTCCTAGCAGAGTGAAAATTAGCTAAAAATATGTGTAATATTATTAGAAAATTATAATTAATTTGCAAAAGAATTAACTAGGAATGAAACAATGGAAGACAGATCTAATTTTTCAGGTATACTTGTCACAAAGTTACCATTTAGAAATAATGATAAAAATATATATTATTTAAATAGGCTTTGTCAAAATCCCACCAAAAGAATTTCAGAAACTTCAGCCTCTGTCTATAGGCTCTTCTTAGCAGTATCCCATTATATTCAAACTCAAGTTGACATCACCTAGTCGACTTGATATTTAGTACCTGAAATATCATATATAATTTTCACATTTAAGGAAGTAACAGAAAACAATTTTAAAGGTATAAAGAGTACAATGAAAGAAAAGAAAGAAGGAGAATGATAGGAATAAATTTAGGCCTTATGTACTTGTTAGGAAGATGTCCACCTTTCTTGAAGACATACGACAGTGAGTCCAATTTGGAGTAAATGTGATAAAGAGCTGAATGGTAATCAGCTGATTACCTGATATGTAATCCTCAAAAAGAAAATCACTCTACATATGAAGTGTCTAATTCTTGGTCAGCAGGAAAAGTTGGGCACAATGGAGAAAAGAAAATGTATGGTCCCTACATCAGGTGTTTGATAATCAAACAAGGAATAAAAGGCAAAATATTTAATCAGTTCAGTTCAGTGCAGTTCAGTCGCTCAGTCGTGTCTGACTCTTTGCGACCCCATGAATCGCAGCACGCCAGGCCTACCTGTTCATCACCATCTCTTGGAGGTCACTCAGACTCATGTCCATCGAGTCCATGATGCCATCCAGCCATCTCATCCTCGGTCGTCCCCTTCTCCTCCTGCCCCCAATCCCTCCCAGCATCAGAGTCTTTTCCAATGAGTCAACTCTTCGCATGAGGTGGCCGAAGTACTGAAGTTTCAGCTATAGCATCATCCCTTCCAAAGAAATCCCAGGGTTGATCTCCTTCAGAAAGGACTGGTTGGATTTCCTTGCAGTCCAAGAGACTCTCAAGAGTTTTCTCCAACACCTAAGTTCAAAAGCATCAATTCTTCTGTGCTCAGCCTTCTTCACAGTCCAACTCTCACATCCATACATGACCACAGGAAAAACCATACCCTTGACTAGACGTACCTTAGTCGGCAAAGTAATGTCTCTGCTTTTGAATATGCTATCTAGGTTGGTCATAACTTTTCTTCCAAGGAGTAAGCGTCTTTTAATTTCATGGCTGCAGTCACCATCTGCAGTGATTTTGGAGCCCAAAAAAATGAAGTATGACACTGCTTCCACTGTTTCCCCATGCATTTCCCATGAAGTGATGGGGCCGGATGCCATGATTTTGTTTTCTGAATGTTGAGCTTTAAGCCAACTTTTTCACTATCCTCTTTCACCTTCATCAAGAGGCCCTTTAGCTCCTCTTCACTTTCTGCCATAAGGGTGGTTTCATCTGCATATCTGAGGTTATTGATATTTCTCCTGGCAGTCTTGATTCCAGCTTGTGTTTCTTCTAGCCCAGCATTTCTCATGATGTACTCTGCATAGAAGTTAAATAAGCAGAGTGACAATATACAGCCTTGATGTACTCCTTTTCCTATTTGGAACCAGTCTGTTGTTCCATGTCCAGTTCTAACTGCTGCTTCCTGACCTGCATACAGATTTCTCAAGAGGCAGGTCAGGTGGTCTGGTATTACCATCTCTTTCAGAATTTTCCAAAGTTTATTGTGACCCACACAGTCAAAGGCTTTGGCATAGTCAATAAAGCAGAAATAGATGTTTTTCTGGAACTCTCTTGCTTTTTTGATGATCCAGAAGATGTTGGCAATTTGTTCTCTGGTTCCTCTGCCTTTTCTAAAACCAGCTTGAACATCAGGGAGTTCACGGTTCACATACTACTGAAGCCTGGCTTGGAGAATTTTGAGCATTACTGCCAGGGTCCAGCCCCGGTGGATCCAGGGTAATTTGAAGGTGAGGATGGAATAGGCATCCTAGGAAACACTTATTTAATTACAGATAGAGAGGGACTAAGATTTTAGCAGAGAAAAATAGGCCAAATAACTTGGTTAACACAGGGTACCAATCACCACCTACGTAGGCCACAGGCATCTTCCCATTCTCGCGAAGGAGAGGAGGCACTGAGGCCCCCCCCGGTCCGATCTTAGAAGCCCAGGCAGAGTTAGTAGGCTTGGTGGGTCCTATGCACCAGATGGGAATCTGGCCAGAAAATAGTAAGAGAGAGAGAAAGAGGCTGAATAACTTGGCTTACGTGGGGTACCAATAAAATTTCGGACAAGGAATTTTCACCATTTGGATGGTGGGCACCCACGCTCCAGATGGGAATTCAGCCAAAAAATTGGGGAGCAGAAAGGAACGCCATGAGGGAATCAGTCTTTCCAGAACTGATCTGATTTCATTTTTCAGGTTTGTTTATATACCTTTTGTTACACATAGGGATGAATACAGAGTCACGCGGGGGTCAGCAGACTTGACCCTTATCACAATCAGGTGTTTCATATAAAATTATACTAAGGTCTTATGAGTTTTTACATCATCTTCTGACCATGAGGTCCGCTGACATTTTATGGCCCTTTCTGATACTGGTCAATTAACCAGAAAGCTTATTTTTCCAGGAGTGATTTTTTTCAGGCACCACCCTCCAAATAAAGTTGCATTCCTATAGGGTGAGGGTGTAGTGAGTTACAATCAAGAAAGGAATTTACTTAACCTAAGGTTTAACGTGATTAGTCTTAAAGGTTAATACTTATTTCTCTTATATGCTTAAAGGTTAATACTTATTTCTCCTATATGCTAGTTATATTTATTATAAGGGCAGGGAATACGAAGACTTAGCAGCAAACATCAGTCCAACAAATGAAAACCCTTCACCAATGTTCCCTTTACAATCTATTTAGTCTTAAGATAGTGATAAGGTTACAGTTTTGCATAGCAAGGACACAGTGATTTATAACAAAGTACAGTAGTCTATAACAAAAGAGAAAATTCATTAACTCAAAAAGTCTAACTATCTAGGTTGGTCATAACTTTTCTTCCAAGGAGTAAGCGTCTTTTAATTTCATGGCTGCAGTCACCATCTGCAGTGATTTTGGAGCCCAAAAAAATGAAGTATGACACTGCTTCCACTGTTTCCCCATGCATTTCCCATGAAGTGATGGGGCCGGATGCCATGATTTTGTTTTCTGAATGTTGAGCTTTAAGCCAACTTTTTCACTATCCTCTTTCACCTTCATCAAGAGGCCCTTTAGCTCCTCTTCACTTTCTGCCATAAGGGTGGTTTCATCTGCATATCTGAGGTTATTGATATTTCTCCTGGCAGTCTTGATTCCAGCTTGTGTTTCTTCTAGCCCAGCATTTCTCATGATGTACTCTGCATAGAAGTTAAATAAGCAGAGTGACAATATACAGCCTTGATGTACTCCTTTTCCTATTTGGAACCAGTCTGTTGTTCCATGTCCAGTTCTAACTGCTGCTTCCTGACCTGCATACAGATTTCTCAAGAGGCAGGTCAGGTGGTCTGGTATTACCATCTCTTTCAGAATTTTCCAAAGTTTATTGTGACCCACACAGTCAAAGGCTTTGGCATAGTCAATAAAGCAGAAATAGATGTTTTTCTGGAACTCTCTTGCTTTTTTGATGATCCAGAAGATGTTGGCAATTTGTTCTCTGGTTCCTCTGCCTTTTCTAAAACCAGCTTGAACATCAGGGAGTTCACGGTTCACATACTACTGAAGCCTGGCTTGGAGAATTTTGAGCATTACTGCCAGGGTCCAGCCCCGGTGGATCCAGGGTAATTTGAAGGTGAGGATGGAATAGGCATCCTAGGAAACACTTATTTAATTACAGATAGAGAGGGACTAAGATTTTAGCAGAGAAAAATAGGCCAAATAACTTGGTTAACACAGGGTACCAATCACCACCTACGTAGGCCACAGGCATCTTCCCATTCTCGCGAAGGAGAGGAGGCACTGAGGCCCCCCCCGGTCCGATCTTAGAAGCCCAGGCAGAGTTAGTAGGCTTGGTGGGTCCTATGCACCAGATGGGAATCTGGCCAGAAAATAGTAAGAGAGAGAGAAAGAGGCTGAATAACTTGGCTTACGTGGGGTACCAATAAAATTTCGGACAAGGAATTTTCACCATTTGGATGGTGGGCACCCACGCTCCAGATGGGAATTCAGCCAAAAAATTGGGGAGCAGAAAGGAACGCCATGAGGGAATCAGTCTTTCCAGAACTGATCTGATTTCATTTTTCAGGTTTGTTTATATACCTTTTGTTACACATAGGGATGAATACAGAGTCACGCGGGGGTCAGCAGACTTGACCCTTATCACAATCAGGTGTTTCATATAAAATTATACTAAGGTCTTATGAGTTTTTACATCATCTTCTGACCATGAGGTCCGCTGACATTTTATGGCCCTTTCTGATACTGGTCAATTAACCAGAAAGCTTATTTTTCCAGGAGTGATTTTTTTCAGGCACCACCCTCCAAATAAAGTTGCATTCCTATAGGGTGAGGGTGTAGTGAGTTACAATCAAGAAAGGAATTTACTTAACCTAAGGTTTAACGTGATTAGTCTTAAAGGTTAATACTTATTTCTCTTATATGCTTAAAGGTTAATACTTATTTCTCCTATATGCTAGTTATATTTATTATAAGGGCAGGGAATACGAAGACTTAGCAGCAAACATCAGTCCAACAAATGAAAACCCTTCACCAATGTTCCCTTTACAATCTATTTAGTCTTAAGATAGTGATAAGGTTACAGTTTTGCATAGCAAGGACACAGTGATTTATAACAAAGTACAGTAGTCTATAACAAAAGAGAAAATTCATTAACTCAAAAAGTCTAATATTGCTAACGTAAAAAACTACTATATTTCCTTTTCTATATTCCAAATACATTGATTAATATATTCTCATGTGCCTAAGGATATGAAGGCCTGGAGGCAATCAAATAAGAAAAGCCCTATGCTAATACTCCAAACTCTCTGTGCTATTTATGGTTGAGAGGTTGTCACACAAGCTAGTCTGTCAGCAGAGAGATTTGACCTGAGCCACCCTTGTCACACCCAAGGCAGGGAATTAGCAGTAATTATTAGCATGACAAATGAAAAAAAACTTCACCAATATAATTCCTAATCAACCCACTAATATTATACTAATAATCTTCTAACTTCTCAAAAGAGTCTGTATTTAGAAAGTTTTAAAGCATCCCATGCCTCTCACAGCTGGGAGGCTGTAAACAATCACATGCGGCTGGACAACCTGATCAGGCAGGCTAGAGAACCTTCAGAGTTTGTAAGCTGAAACATTCTTATCACGCCCAGGAATTTTTATTAACTGGAGCTGCAAGTTAACTCCTTCTCTGAGAGAAATGGTTATGGGGGAGAGCTCCCCATAAAGTACTCTGGTTTTGGGGTAGATGCTCGGGAACAGGGGATTTTCTGAGGCTTGATTATGCCTTTATGTATGCCAAGCTTCTTTTTCCTCATGACCTTTGCCATGGGCGGAGTTCCTCACACTGGCCCCCAACACATTACTTTACTAGCATGTGAGCTGAGGGCAATTGTGTGGTAGTTTGAGCATTCTTTGGCATTGCCTGTCTTTGGGATTGGAATGAAAACTGATCTTTTCCAGTCCTGTGGCCACTGCTGAGTTTTCCAAATGTGCTGGCATATTGAGTGCAGCACTTTCACAGCATCACCTTTCAGGATTTGAAACAGCTCCACTGGAATTCCATCACCTCCACTAGCTTTGTTCGTAGTAATGCTTTCTAAGGCCCACTTGACTTCACATTCCAAGATGTCTGGCTCTAGATGAGTAATCACATCATCATGATTATCTGGGTCTTGAAGGGCTTTTTTGTATAGTTCTTCCGTGTATTCTTGCCATCTCTTCTGACACTTACATTTGTTTTTGGAGGATGACTCAAATTTTATTCTCTTTGAAAAAGATGAGAAAGAAAAAGGAATTTTACAGGAAAAAAAAAGCACATAAAGGCATGAAATCATAAGACAGATTTCAGAAGACCAAATATTTCACTGTGTCTATGCATTCATCTCACGTGCTAGTAAAGTAATGCTCAAAATTCTCCAAGCCAGGCTTCAGCAATAGGTGAACTGTGAACTTCCAGATGTTCAAGTTAGTTTTAGAAAAGGCAAAGGAACCAGAGATCAAATTGCCAACATCCGCTGGATTGTTGAAAAAACAACTGAGTTCCAGAAAATAACATCTATTCTGCTTTATTGACTACCCCAAAGTCTTTGACTGTGTGCATTACAATAAAGTGTGGAAAATTCTGAAAAAGATGGAAATACCAGACCACCTAACCTTCCTCTTGAGAAAGCTGTATGCAGGTCAGCAAAGAACAGTTAGACCTGGACATGGAACAACAGACTGGTTTCAAATAGGAAAAAGGAATATATTGTTACCCTGCTTATTTAACTTGTATGCAGAGTACATAATGAAAAACGCTGGGCTGGAAGAAGAACAGGCTGGAATCAAGATTACCAGGAGAAATATCAGTAATCTCAAATATGCAGATGACACCATCCTTATGTCAGAAATTGAAAAAAATCTAAGAAGTCTCTTGATTAAAGTGAAAGAGGAGAGTGAAAAAGTTGGCCTAAATCTCAACATTTAGAAAATTAAGATCATGGTATCTGGTCCCATCACTTTATGAGAAATAGATGGGGAAACTGGAAATAATGGCTGACTTTATTTTGGGGGGCTCCAAAATCACTGTAGATCGTGATTGCAGCCATGAAATTATAAGATGTGTACTCCTTGGAAGGAAAGTTATGACCAACCTAGACAGCATATTAAAAAGCAGAGACATTACTTTGCCACAAAAGGCCCATCTAGACTATGGTGTTTCCAGTCGTCATGTATAGATGTGAGAGTTGGACTCTAAAGAAAGTTGAGTGCCAAAAATCTGATGCTTTTGAACTGTGGTTTTGGAGAAGACTCTTGAGAGATCCTTAGACTGCAAGGAGATCCAACCAGTCCATGCCAGAGGAGATCAGTCCTGGCTGTTCATTGCAAGGACTGATGCTGAAGCTGAAACTCCAATACTTTGGCCACTTGATGTGAAGAGCTGACTCATTTGAAAAGACCTTGATGCTTGGAAAGATTGAGAGAAGGAGGAAAAGGGGATGATAGAGGATGAGATAGTTGGATGGCATCACCGACTCACTGGAAATGAGTTTGGGTAAACTTCAGCAGTTGGTGATGGACAGGGAGGCCTGGAGTGCTTCAGTTTACAGGATAGCAAAGAATTGGACACGACTGAGTGACTGAAATGAACTGATAGTTTTGGGTGATAGAATACATTGGAAACTCAAAATAAACTGAAATCTTACTTCAAGTCACTTATTCAGCTGTTAATTTTGACTGGATCTTTGTAACTACAAAAGCTCTCTGTTCAATCCTATTTCCCTCCGTTGAGCAGGACTTTTCTAGTCTTTCAAAGTATTAAACAGAACTCTTTCTAACTAGCCAATGCATTCCTGAGAGTATCCATGTTTAGCAGCATCTCATCAAAACAATCTCATCCAGCAATTTTAGAGGCAGAAAAATATGCTTCCTCACCTGATAGCTCTAAGAGAAGATTTAAAAATAGAGCATTTAAGTAGTGTGTGCTGGCTAATTGAATGCATTTGGTCAAATAAAATTGGTAGTTGGTAAATCTATGTGCCTATTCAAGTGAAATTTTATAGGATTTTATTTAATATCCTATTAAATTAATTAATAATATCTTTAAAATTTCTACTTTAAAGATAAGCAAAATTATATATTTTAAGAACATTCAATCACTGGCAACAATCTTCTCAATGAAATCTAAATTTCTAGTTTAGCCATTCTTTCTTTTGGTCTCTAATGGAAAACTATGATGTATGTCACTGACACTCTGAAACTTATCAGAGTAAAAAGGGCAAGACACCTTCCCTATCAAATTAATGTGCATCACACTGACATTGATACAAGGTGTCTGTCAACAGATTCCTTATGTTTTCTCTACTCATGCAGTTGATTTAGCAGATAGGAACGTGTCACAGAGTGTTAGTAAAGAGCAAGTACAAAAGAAACTCTAAATAAAGGGAAGTACTCTTAGGTCAATGTGTTACTGTTCCATAAAATTATTTATTAAGAAGTTATTACATGTTTGAAAACAAAGAAACATTTTCTAGATTGGTAGGAAAATGAAATGCATGAATATGGATTTATCTATGGAAAATATTTCTCTGATAAAGAAGGCCAAAATATTTTTAAATGATTTAATGCAGTGAACAGAATTCTGATAAACCCCCCATATCCTTAAATTATGTCAACTAAATATTTTTATTTGTTTTTATGTGTACTGTCATAAAATACCCTAAATTACATTTCTCTTTCAGGCAAACTTAAGGAATCTATAATGATGTCTATTTTACTATTTAAAAGCATAAATTTGTTCTATTCAAATTCATTATAAAACTAATTTAATTTCTATAAAATATAATTAGAAAATAACCATTAAAATTATATATCTCTGGCTTTAAAAATTATTTAAAAATACTTTGTTTTAAGTCTGCATCAGTTCAGTTCAGTTCAGTTCAATGGCTCAGTCATGTACGACTCTTTGTGAGCCCATGAATTGCAGCATACCAGGCCTCCCTGTCCATCACCAACTCCCGGAGTTCTCTCAAACTCACATTTATTGAGTCGGTGATACCATCCAGCCATCTCATCCACTGTTGTCCACTTCTCCTCGTGCTCCCAACCCTCCCAGAATCAGTCTTTTCCAATGAGTCAACTCTTTGCATGAGGTGGCCAAAGTACTGGAATTTCAGTTTTAGCATCAGTCCTTCCCATGAATACCCAGGGCTGATCTCCTTTAGGATGGATGGACTGGTCAGACTTCCTTGCAGTCCAAGGGACTCTCGAGAGTATTCTCCAACACCACAGTTCAAAAGCATCCATTCCTCAGCACTCAGCTTTCTTCACAGTCCAACTCTTACATTCATACATGAACACTGGAAAAACCAAAGCCTTGACTAGATGGACCTTTTTTGCAAAATAATGTCTCTGCTTTTTAATATGCTAAGTTGGTCATAACTTTCCTTCCAAGAAGTAATAAACTTTTAATTTCATGGCTGCAATCACCATCTGCAGTGATTTCAGAGCCCCCAAAAATAAAAGTCTGACACTGTTTCCATTGTTTACCCATCTATTTGCCATGAAGTGGTGGGAGCAAATGCCATGATCTTAGTTTTCTGAATGTTGAGCTTTAAGGCAACATTTTCACTCTCCTCTTTCACTTTCATCAAGAGGCTTTTTAGCTCCTCTTCACTTTCTGCCATAAGGGCAGTGTCATCTGCATATCTGAGGTTACTGATATTTCTCCTGGCAATCTTGATTTCAACTTATGCTTCTTTCAGCTCAGCGTTTCTCACGATGTACTCTGCATATACGTTAAATAAGCAGGGTGACAATATACAGCCTTGATGTACTCCTTTTCCTGTTTGGAACCAGTCCGTTGTTCTATGTCCACATCTAACTATTGTTTCCTGTCCTGCATATAGTTTTCTCAAGATGCAGGTCAGGTGGTCTGGCATTCCCATCTCTTGAAGAATTCTACAAGATAATTTTGTGATCCATCCAGTCAAAGGCTTTGGCATAGTAAATAAAGCAAAAATAGATGTTTTGCTGGAACTCTCTTGCTTTTTCCGTGATCCAGTGGATATTGGCAATTTGATTTCTGATTCCTCTGCCTTTTCTAAAACCAGCTTGAACATGTGGAAGTTCACAGTTCATGTATTGCTGTAGTCTAGCTTGCAGATTTTGAGCATTACTTTACTAGCATGTGAGATGAGTGCAATTATGTGGTAATTTGAGCATTCTCTGGCATTGACTTTCTTTGAGAGTGGAGTGAAAACTGACTTTTTCCAGTCCTGTGGCCACTGCTGAGTTTTCCAAATTTGCTGGCATATTGAGTGCAGAACCTTCACAGCATCATCTTTCAGGATTTGAAATAGCTACACTGGAATTCCATCACCTCCACTAGCTTTGTTCTCAGTGATGCTTTCTAAGGTCCACTTGACTTTACATTCCAAGATGTCTGGCTCTAGGTGAATGATCACACCATCATGATTATCTGGGTCGTGAAGATCTTTTTTGTACAGTTCTTCTGTGTATTCTTGCCACCTCTTAACATCTTCTGCTTCTGTTAGGTCCATACCATTTCTGTCCTTTATCAAGCCCATCTTTACATGAAGTGTTCCCTTGGTATCTCTAATTTTCTGGAAGCAATCTTTAGTCTTTTTCGTTCTGTTGTTTTCCTCTATTTCTTTGTATTGATCGGTGTGGATAGCTTTCTTATCTCTCCTTGCTAGTCTTTGGAACTCTGCATTCAGATGCTTATATCTTTCCTTTTCTCCTTTGCTTTTCATTTCTCTTCTTTTCACAGCTATTTGTAAGGCCTCCCCAGACAGCCATTTTGCTTTTTTGCATTTCTTTTCCATTGGGATGGTCTCCTGTACAATGTCACGGACCTCCGTCCATAGTTCTCAGGCACTCTATCTCTCAGGTCTAGTCCCTTAAATCTATTTCTCACTTCCACTGTATAATCATAAAGGATTTGATTTAGGCCATACCTGAATGGTCTAGGGGTTTTCCACACTTTCTTCAATTTAAGTCTGAATTTGGCAATAAGGAGTTCATGATCTGAGCCACAGTCAGCTCCCGGTCTTGTTTCTGCTGACTGTATAGAGCTTCTAAGAATATAATCAATCTGATTTTGATGTTGTTCATCTGGGGTTGTCCATGTGTAGAGTCTCCTCTTGTGTTGTTGGAAGAGGGTGTTTGCTATGACCAGTGTGTTCTCTTGACAAAACTCTATTAGCCTTTGCCCTGCTTCATTCCATATTCCAAGGCCAAATTCTCCTGTTACCCAGGTGTTTCTAGACTTCTTACTTTTGCATTCCAGTCCCCTATAATGAAAAGAACATCTTTTGGGGGGTTTTAGTTCTAAAAGGTGTGGTGGGTTTTCATTGAACTGTTCAACTTCAGCTTCTTCAGCATTACTGTTTGGGGCATAGACTTAGATTATTGTGATACTGAATGGTTTGCCTTGGAAACTAACAGATCATTCTGTCATTTTTCAGATTGCATCCAAGTACTGCATTTTGGAGTCCTTTGTTGACCATGATGGCTACTCCATTTCTTCTAAGGGATTCCTGCCTGCAGTAGTAGATATAATGGTCATCTGAGTTAAATTCACCCATTCCAGTTCATTTTAGTTCACTGATTCCTAGAATGTTGATGTTCACTTTTGCCATCTCCTGTTTACCACTTCCAATTTGCCTTGAATCATGGACCTAACATTCCAGGTTAATATGCAATATTGCTCTTTACAGCATCAGACCTTGCTTCGATCACCCGTTACATCCTCAGCTGGGTATTGTTTTACTTTGGCTCCATCCCTTCATTCTTTCTGAAGTTATTTCTCTACTGATCTCCACTAGCTTATTGGGCACCTACCGACCTGGGGAGTTCTTCTTTCAGTATCCTATCATTTTGCCTTTTCATAATATTCAAGGGGTTCTCAAGGAAGGAATACTGAAGTGGTTTGCCATTCCCTTCTCCAGTGGACCACATTCTGTCAGACCTCTCCACCATGACCCACCCATCTTGGTTTGCCCCACACAGTATGGCTTAATTTAATTGAGTTAGACAAGGTTGTGGTCCCTGTGATTAGACTGACTAATTTTCTGTGATAAAGGTTTCAGTGTGTCTGTGCTCTGATGCTTTCTCACAACATCTACCATCTTACTTGGGTTTCTCTTACCTTAAATGTGGGGTATCTTTTCACTGCTGCTCTAGCAAAGTGCAGCCACTACTCTTTACCATGGACAAAGGGTATCTCCTCACTGCCGTCCCTCCTGACCTTGACGTGAAGTAGCTCCTCTTGGCCCTTCTGTGCCACCGCAGCCACTTCTCCTTGGATGTGGGGTAGCTCTTCCCTGGCTGCTGCCCCTGGCCTTGGGCGAGGATGAGGGATAGCTCCTCCTGGCTGCCTTCCCTGACTTTGGAGTGGGGTAGCTCCTCTAGGCCATGCTTCTGTGAGGTCCGTCACAGCTGGAAATCCTGTCAACAACCTTCTAGAGAATTTTGCTTCCTAAAGACTTCAGTAAAGTTTAGCCCATTTTAATTTTATCATAAGTGTTTAGTATTTTAACTAATCTATGAAGAACTACACACATACAAAATACATATATATGTATGTATATAGTCATTTAATTCTATAAATACTACTTGTAAAATACTCAAAAATAGTTTATTATAAGTTAAATGACTGCTTATGTTATCAGATTACATTGACACTCTGATTTCTATCCAATAATATAATATATAGTTTAATTTACTTACAGTCTTAATTCCAAGCGTTGATCTATTCCAAGAAACAAACCAACACTTAATCCTCTGTTAAGGAAACACTATTGTATTCTCCATATCAAATTTTATAAACTGGATTATTTATATGTATAATTTACTTTTTTAATAGATTTCAACTGCAAATTTGCATTTTTCTGCAAAGGGCAATTTTTTTTTTTCCCTTCCAGATACCATAAATGAAAGTTTGTCAGAATGGAGGTGATACACTTATTAGAGTTCATAAGACAGTAATTCTTTAAGCAAAAAATGAGATCCAAATAAGTATAAAATTTAGTGTTTTTTAAGGAACAAAATGAAAGGTGAAAAATATGTTTAAGAATTTCAATCTAACACAAGTAACCTGCCTTCCTGAATTGCAAACACTTTCTTAAATATATTTAAGGGATACACGCAGGTTTTTTAATTTTTCATGAACATCATTTATAGTAGTTATACAAAGGATTGTACCTGGGGAATTAAATTTTGTTCTTATCTTTAAACATGGATTACACCATACCCCTTTTTATTCATGCTGCCCTAATTTTTGTTACCTTATAGCAAGACTCTAGATGATTCTATATAGAGAATGACATCCTCGTTCTGTCACTTACCAATTGTGTGACCTTGAGTAATTTTTTAAACTCTTTGTGCCTCCTACTTAATATTAAAATAAAAATTGTAACAGTGCCTAGCCATCCAGCTCTTCTGAATATTAAGTGAAAAATATAAGTAGATAATTTAGAATATTCCAGAACACAAAATAAGTATGCAACAAACACTGTTGCACATTTTTAATAGCTTATTATGATTACAGAGAGAATTGCCTTAATAGTGAAATCTACATTTGCTCATACACTATTGCTCTTTTATAATTCACAAAAATTGCCTTGCCTTAGAGAGTGAAGAGTGCTTTGTAGGAGGATTTTTGGTAGAAGTAGGACTGTTTTTTTGTTTGTTTGTTTTTGACTGACCTAGAAAGGTCAGTATGTCAAGAATGAGAAAAAGTTCGTCTGAATCCAATAAACCTAGGAATACAAATGGGAGCTGCAGGCTTTAGGATTGCTATAAAGTTAGTTAATTTACCAGATAAAAAAAGGAATAGCATAGAAACCTTGGAATATAGTTAGCTCTGATAATACTTTTATAAATGGAAAGTTTGCTTTTTTTTTTCCTTTAAATCATTTGCTCACTATATAATTTTAGTAGAAATCTTAGGTCATTTTATGTACTGGTCTAATTTTTGCTTTTATTTAATTATCAGATTGATTTAGTTACACTGAAAATAACAAAATGAACCTTATATCCTTTGATTTTTTTGTTTTATTTTTAATTAAAAATTAATATTATTAATACTATGTCTAAATTAGATAACTAATGAAAACATACTGTATAGCACTGAGAACTATACTTAAAGCACTGTGGAAATTTGAATGGGAAGGAAATCCAAAAAGGAGGGGATATATGTTTATGTATGGCTATCTCATTTTGCTGTACAGTGGAAACTAACACAGAACTGTAAAGCAACTATACTCCAATAAAATTGATTTTAAAAATAAAAATATTACTTATAGTATTATTGATACATAATTGACATACTACAACATTTATCCTTTTAAAATAAAATTCAGTGGTTTTTAGTACATTTGCAAAATTGTACAAACATCACTTCTATCTGATTTTAGAAGATTTTTATCATCTCAAATAAAATTTCATACCCGTTAGTAGTCACTGCCTATTCCCCCTTCCCTTTAACCCCTGGAAACCACTACAACCCTGTATGGACAACTTATTGTTCAGGATTGAGAAAGAAGTACGATAGGGCTGTTTGCTGTCACCCTGTTTGTTTAACTTATATGCTGAGTACATCATGAAAAACGCTACGCTGAATGAGTTACAAGCTTGAATCAAAATAGGTGGGAGAAACATTAACAACCTCAAATATGTGGATGATATCATTCTAATGACAGAAATTGAAGAGGAAATCAAGAAGTTCTTGATAAGAGAGAAAGAATAGAGTGAAAAAGCTGACTTTAAATATTAAAAAAACTAAGATCATGACATCTGGCCCCATTACTTCATGGCAAATACAAAGGGGAAAACGTGGAAGCAGTGACAGATTTCTTCTTCGGTTCTAAAATTACTGCAGATGGTGACTGCAGCCATGAAATCAGAAGATTGCTTCTTGGCAGGAAAGCTATGACAAATCTAGACAGTGTGTTGAAAAGCAGAAACATCATTCTATGGACATAGGTCCTTACAGTCAAGGCTATGGTCTTCACAGTGGTCACATCCAGTTGGGAGAGCTGGACTTTAAAGAAGGCAGAACACCAAAAAATGTATGCCTTAAAATTATGGTGTTGGAGAAGACTCCTGAGAGCCTTTTCAACAAGGAGATCAAACCAGTCAATCTTAAAAGAAATCAACCTTGGATACTCATTTGAAGGCTTGATGCTGAAGCTGAAGCTCCAGAATTTTGGTCACATGATGCAAATTGCAGCTTTATTGGAAAAGTCTCTGATGCTGGGAACGATCAAGGGCAGAAAAAAGACAACAACAGGATATCAGAGGATACTGATGCAATGAGCATGAACTTAGGAAGATTCTAGGAGATGGTAAGGGACAGGGTGGTCTTGCGTGCTGGGTGACTGAACAACAACAACAGCATGGAAACATTAACATTGTGAGGAAAAAAAAATGTTTTCCATTGTGACTACAGCATTTTACATTGCCAGTATCAATTTAGGAGTGATCCAGTTTCTCAACATACTTGCCAACATTTTTTATTATACATCTTTCTGATTATAGCCATCATAGTGTGCATGAAATGGTAACTCCGTGTGGTTTTGATTTGCATTCCTGACTTCCCTGGTGGCTCAGATGGTAAAGTGTTTGCCTACAATTCAGGAGACCTGGGTTCAATCCCTGGGTCAGGAAGATCTCCTGGAGAAGGAAATGGCAACCCACTCCAGTATTCTTGTCTAGAAAATTCCATGGACAGAGAAGCCTGGTAGGCTACAGTCCATGTGGTTGCAAAGAGCTGGACACGACTGAACGACTTCATTTTCACTTTCAATGAACAGTGATGTTAAATGCATTTTCATGTGCTTATTGGTCATTTGTATATCTTTTTCAGACAGAATTTCTATTTTGCCAACTTACTTATTTTTAAATTATCTATTTTCTCATTGTTGGTTTGTAGTATTCTTTTAAATCACAATTTTAATTTCTGTTGGGAGGAGCAAGATGGGTAATAACAATAGATTAGAAATCATGTATAAGGAGGAAACAACTGTACATACTTTTTTTTTCCTATTCCTTGCATCAATATTTTAATACTTGCTCATAGAGGGGTTGAGGACTACATTTGTAGCCCTTTTTCTCACTTTTTATAAATTATTTTAATTGGAGGCTAATTACAATATTGTAGTGGTTTTTGACATACATTGATGTGAATCAGCCATGCGTGTACATGTGTTCCCCATCCTGATCCCCATTCTCACCTCCCTCTCCATCCCATCCCTCATGGTCATCGCAATGCACCAGCCCTGAACACCCTGTCTCTTGCATCAATGGTATTCTCTCAAATCATCCCCCACCCCTCGCCTAGTCCAACAGAGTCCAAGAGTCTGTTCTTTACATCTGTGTCTCTTTTGCTGTCTCCTATATAGGGTCATTGTTACCATGTTTCTAAATTCCATATATATGTGTGTTAATATACTGTACTAGTGTTTTTCTTTCTGACGTACTTCACTCTGAATAATAGGCTCCAGTTTCATCTACCTCATTAGAACTGGTTCAAATGCATTCTTCTTAATAGCTGGGTAATATTTCATTGTGTATATGAACCATAGCTTTCTTATCCATTAATCTGCTGATGGAAATTTAGGTTGCTTCCATGCCTTGGCTATCGTAAATAGCATTATACATTGGAGTACACGTATCTCTTTCAATTCTGGTTTCCTCGGTGTGTACGCCCAGCAGTGGGATTGCTGGGTCTTATGGCAGTTCTATTTCAAGTTTTTAAAGGAATCTCCACACTCTTCTCCATAGTGGCTGTACTAGTTTGCATTCCCACCAACAGTGTAAGAGAGTTCCCTTTTCTCAGCATCCTCTACAGCATTTATTGTTTGTAGAATTTTTTATAGCAGCCATTCTGACTGGAGTGAGATGGTACTTGATTGTGGTTTTGATTTGCATTTCTCTGATAATGAGTGATGTTGAGCATCTTTTCATTTGTTTGTTAGCCATCTGTATGTCTTCTTTGGAGAAATGTCTGTTTGATTCTTTGGCCCATTTTTTGATTTTTTTTTTTTTTTCTGAAATTGAGCTGCATGAGCTACTTGTGTATTTTTGAGCTTAATTGTCAGTTGAATCTTTGCTATTATTTTCTCCCATTCTGAAGGCTGTCTTGTCACCTTGCTTATAGTTTCCTTTGTTGTACAGAAGCTTTTAAGTTTAATTAGGTCCCATTTGTTTATTTTTGCTTTTATTTCCATTACTCCGGGAGGTGGGGCATAGAGAATCCTGCTGTGATTTATGTCAGAGTGTTTTGCCTATGTTTTTCTCTAGAAGTTTTATAGTTTCCAGTCTTATGTTTAGATCTTTAATCCTTTTTGAGTTTATTTTTGTGTATGGTGTTCGAAAGTGTTCTAGTTTCATTCTTTTATAAGTTGTTGATCAGTTTTCAGTTCCACTTGTTAAAGAGATTGTCTTTTCTACATTGTATATTCTTGCCTGCTTTGTCAAAGATAAGGTGTTCATATGTGCATGGATTTATCTCTGAGCTTTCTATTTTGTTCCATTGATCTATATTTCTGTCTTTGTGCCAGTACCATACTGTCTTGACTGTAGCTTTGTGGTATAACCTGAAGTCATGCAGGTGTATTCCTTCAGTTTCATTCTTCTTTCTCATGATTGTTTTGGCTATTTGAGTATTTTGTTGTTGTTGTTGTTGTTGTTGTTGTATTTCCATACAAATTGTGACATCATTTGTTCTAGTTCATTGAAAAATATGATTGGTAGTTTGATAGGGATTGCATTGAATCTATAGATTGCTTTGGATAGTATACTCATTTTCACTATATTGATTCTTCTGAGCCATGAACATGGTGTATTTCTCCATCTATTTGTGTTATATTTGATTTTTTTTTCTTCAGTGTTTTATAGTTTTCTATATATAGGTCTTTTGTTTTATTTGGTATATTTATTCCTAAGTATTTTATTCTTTTTGTTGTGCACATTCTAAAAAATAAATGTTCAAGAAAGTATCTTTTCTGTTTTTAAGACACTGATATAGGCACTGAGTTGACACTGGAAATTTGCCTTGCAGGCCTTACATTTTAGAAAAATAAGAAAATAAATTAACAGTATCCATTCTGTTACTGATAAGCAACTAGAGATAAACAAAAAAGATGTCCTAAAAGGGGGTATCTGAGTGGGCAGGAAAAATCTCATGGGAAAAATGACACAGGCCTGAGACTTTAAGATATCAGCATTTTATAGAGCCAATGGAGACAATTTTAGGCAGTAGCTATGCAAAAAAGAAAAGAAAGACATCATAGTAGTAAAACACAATTGGTGTTTTTCTTTCTGGCTTTCTTCACTCTGTATAATAGGCTCCAGTTTCATCCACATCATTAGAAATTATTCAAATGTATTCTTGTTAATGGCTGAGTAATACTCCATTGTGTATATGTACCACAGCTTTCTTATCCATTCATATATATGGAATTTAGAAAGTTGGTAACGATAACACTGCATGTGAGACAGCAAAAAAGACACAGATGTATAGAACAGTCGTTTGGACTCTGTGGAAGAGAGCGAAGGTGGGATGATTTGGGAGAATGGAATTGAAACATATATAATATCTTATATGAAACGAATCACCAGTCCAGATTCAACGCATGATACTGGATGCTTGGGGCTGGTGCACTGGGATGACCCGGAGGGATGGTACATTGGAAGGAAGAGGGAAGGGGGTTCAGGATGGGGAGCATGTGTATACCTATGGTGAATTCATGTTGATGTATGGCAAAACCAATACAATATTATATAGTAATTAACCTCCAATTAAAATAAATAAATTAATATATAAAAAAACATACAATTAGTGAATTTAGGAAGAAAAACAATAAGCCAATGTCACTGGAGCTCAGTAGGGTACAGAGACAATAAAATAGCCAGCGTATCATTGCATTGTATCTTGTGTGCTTTGGATACAAATCTAGATTTTCTTCTAAATGACATGAGAAAATAACAAGATATTTTAAGCTAACATGTAAGATTTAATTATCCATAGGGGAAGATCACCTATTTGGTAAAAAGTTAGAAAACAAAAGTATTTATTTTTTCATAGACACAGATGTTTGAGATTATGTATTAATAGTAGGCAAAGAGAAAGATGCTGGCTTGAACTCTGGTGGTGATGTAACAGTGTGAACATATTTAGAAATTGTTTTTTAAATAGCTAATGATCTTGCTAGCTGATGAAGGGTGACATGAGTGGATTAAAAAAATGGAAGAACTCTAGTTGATTCCAGCTTATAGGACTTATAACTTTTTTTTTTCAAATAATATCTTATGTATTTTACCTTAGTGAAGGACTAGTAGTGTCATTTACTTCATTAAAGAAAAGAAGATAATTAATGTTGATAGTAAGGAAGGTGATTTTCTTCTCTTGAAAAAAAAAAAAAAAATCTTTCAGTCAAAAGCCCAGTAGGAATCTCAAATGGAAGTCTACTGATATTTGGCCTCAGCAAAAATAATCTTGACTGAAATCTTCTTCCACATATTTTGAGTTTATAGTTCATTTTTGCATCTACCTAACAACAGTCACCAAAGAAATTAAAGATGTTTTATATCAGAATATGTAATTCTCAGCTAGGCTTGTGTAAACTTTTGTGTGTTTGCTATGTGCTCAGTCCTGACTTTTTACAATCTCATGAACTATTGCCCACCAGGCTCCTCTGTCCATGAAAAATTCCAGGCAGGAATACTGAAGTGGGTTGCCATTTCGTCCTCCAGGTGATCTTCACAACTCAGGGATTGTACCTGTATCTGTGTCTCCTCTATTGGCAGGTGGATTATTTAACACAGTGCCACCTGGGAAGCCTGTGTAAATGTTTACATAAATATTAATATTACTTGAGGAAGGCAGCAGCCAGGTTTATATGCAAACTCTAGTCCTGTATTTACTAGATGTAAAATCATCTTAGAGTGGGTTTTCTATCTAAAGTGCTAGTGGAGAAATAATGTGATGAAAGATTATGGGAAGGGATGTATTGATTTCTTAACCTTTGATTTCTTCGGTAATGTTAAGTTCTTGTCTAAAATGCTCACTTGTGACATAAGCTGATATAACAAATACCAGCAACCAAGTTCAAATTTTCCCAGAGGATGAAGAGTAGCACACATCAAGAATAGCTATATTTACTTTATTTCATCTTTGCCCTTACTTGCTAGTAATTAGAAGAGAAAATTTTATCACATCAAAGTGTCAGAAATATTCAACAATGATTGCTGACATTACCAGAATAAGAGTTCTGGAACCTTGGTCCCTTTATCATCACACCAGCCACTGAACTTTTTTTCTGGGATACATTCCTGGTGACAAATGCTTAAAACATCATTTAAGTGACAGGAGGTGGATTAAGCAACATTTGTACTTAAAATTTGCTAAAGCAGCTGTAAACTAAAGTATGCACTTGCTGATGTGTAGAAAGTATGCTCATTTCATAAAGTATCCTTTTATTAAAATTAGCCTCCTCAGAAATGTTAAATCCATTTCTGTCAAACCCTTGAGAAGTAGAATTAACTTGCATAGTATGAAAGGAAAAAACTTGATCAAACACAAGATTTATATCTAATCTTGTAATAGCTGAACCATGAATAGATTATAGAGTATTAAAAAAAAGGAGGGGAGGAATTGTATGAAATCTTGTCCAAAGTATCCTATCATTGTTATCTAAACTTACCTTAGGTGTGTGGATGGATTACATGACTGAATTTGCCTAAATTGCCCATGTATAGTTTGCCTTCCTCAGATACTTTCATCCACTATGAATGCCACAGATAATCCAAGCCTTATGTGTGAGTTACTTAATTAACACTGGTCAGATATAGATATTAAAGTATTTTAAAAACATATAGGAAAACAGAAAAGACACGTCTCTTTTCTGTTATTAATATCTGTATGTTCACTCTATTTTATGACCTGTTTCTCCGAGTCGTAGTGTATTTTCCAGTGTTGCACTTTTTTATTGTAAGCCACAGAAGTCCATCTATGGATGAACTTTTGTGGGCAAAGTAATATCTCTGCTTTTTAATACACTGTGTAGGTTTCTCATAGCTTTTCTTCCAGAGCAAACATCTTTTAATATTACAGGTGTAATCACTGTCTTCATTGATATTGGAGCCCAAGAAAATGGTCAATCATTGTTTCCATTGATTTCCCATCTATTTGCCATGAAGTGATGGGACCAAATGCCATGATCTTAGATATATATATATATATATATATATATATATATAACAGTACAGTATTTGTTTTGGCATACATTGACATGAATCCACCACAGGTGTACATGAACTCCCAGACATGAACCCCCCTCCCACCTCCCACCCCGCATCATCCTTCCAGATCATCCTCATGCACCAGCCCCAAGCATCCTGAATCCTACATCGAGCATAGACTGGCGATTCATTTCTTACATGATAGTATACATGTTTCAATACCATTCTCCCAAATCATCCCACCATCTCCCTCTCTCCCTCTCCCTCAGAGGCCAAAAGTCTGCTCTACACATCTGTGTCTCTTTTGCTGTCTTGCATACAGGGTCATCATTACCATCTTTCTAAATTCCATATATATGTGTTAGTATACTGTATTGGTGTTTTTCTTTCTGGCTTACTTTACTCTGTATAATCAGCTCCAGTTTCATCCATCTCATTAGAACTGATTCAAATGTATTCTTTTTAATAGCTGAGTAATACTCCATTGTGTGTATGTACCACAGCTTTCTTATCCATTCATCTGCTGATGGACATCTAGGTTGTTTCCATGTCCTAGCTATTATAAACAGTGCTGTGATGAACATTGGGGTACATGTGTCTCTTTCAATTCTGGTTTCCTCGATATGTATGCCCAGCAGTGGGATTGCTGGGTCACAAGGCAGTTCTATTTGCAATTTTTTAAGGAATCTCCACACTGTTTTCCATAGTGGCTGTACTAGTTTGCATTCCCACCAGCAGTGTAAGAGGGTTCCCTTTTCTCCACATCCTCTCCAGCATTTATTGCTTGCAGACTTTTGGATAGCAGCCATTCTGACTGGTGTGAAGTGATACCTCATTGTGGTCTTGATTTGCATTTCTCTAATAATGAGTGACATTGAGCATCTTTTCATGTGTTAGCCATCCATATGTCTTCTTTGGAGAAATGTCTATTTAGTTCTTTGGCCCATTTTTTTGATTGAGTCGTTTATTTTTCTGGAATTGAGCTCCAGGAGTTGCTTGCATATTTTTGAGATTAGCTGTTTGTCAGTTGCTTCATTTGCTATTATTTTCTCCCATTCCAAAAGCTATCTTTTCACCTTGCTTATAGTTTCCTTTGTTGTGCAGAAGCTTTTCATTTTAATTAGATCCCAGTTGTTTATTTTTGCTTTTATTTCCAGTATTCTGGGAGGTTGGTCATAGAGAATCCTGCTGTGATTTATGTCGTAGAGTGTTTTACCTATGTTCTCCTGTAGGAGTTTTATAGTTTCTGGTCTTACGTTTAGATCTTTAATTCATTTTGAGTTTATTTCTGTGTGTGGTGTTAGAAAATGATCTAGTTTCGTTCTTTTACAAGTGGTTGACCAGTTTTCCCAACACTTGTCAAAGAGATTGTCTTTACTCCATTGTATATTCTTGCCTCTTTTGTCAAAGATAAGGTGTCCATAGGTGTGTGGATTTATCTCTGGGCTTTCTATTTTGTTTCATTGATCTATATTTCTGTCTTTGTGCCAGTACTCTAGTGTCTTGATGACTGTGGCTTTGTGGTAGAGCCTGAAGTCAGGCAAGTTGATTCCTCCAGTTCCATTCATATTTCTCAAGATTGCTTTGGCTAGCAAACCAGACTGTGGGATAGCTACCATGTAAAAAACTCGAACATAAGACACCACCAGGACTGCGCACAGAACAAAGGGTAGAAAAGAACTAGCAGTCTGCAAATCATCCCCTGCTGATGACAGGCAGCCAGAGCCATAAAGGCTGGAAGGGGGCAATCGCAGCCCTGGAAAGATCTTACCTACCAAACTGCAAGCAGGCTTCTTTGCTAAGACTTCTGGGGGTTCTGGACAGTCACCATCCACCTCACAAAGGGTGCCAGCGGGTACATTCAGAATACTGAGCACCAGATATGGGAAAAGCAATAAGTTGCACCAACCACACTCGCCAAACACCTGAGCTACTCGGACCTGGGAAGGGCACAAAACGCAGTCCCAACCGAATCTGCGCCTCTGAAGGCTACCTGAGTGCTAGACCGGGGAGGTGCATGCAGCCTAGGGCCAGCCTCAGAGGGTTCCCGATGGAGCGGTTTGTGTGCCGCGAGCAGGGTCCCAGCAGGGCTGCGTGCACACGACAATGTTATTTGTTTGCAGCATTCCTTCCTACCCACAGTGCGAATGAAGAGATGGGCCTAAAAAAAAAAAAAGTGTCCACCACCACTCCCCCTGTGTCAGGACGGAAATCTGACACTGAAGAGACCAGCAAACAAAATAAGTTAAACAAAGGGAACTGCCTTGGAACTGACCCCCACACTGCCCACAACACTAGAGAAAGGGTCAGATATATCTTTACTATTTTTACAATTATTTTTTTTTCTTTTTCCTTTTTTAAAAATTTGTTTGTTGTTGTTGTTGTTTGTTGATGATGATGTGTAGTTGTTTTTTCTTCTTTTCTTTTTCTAACTTTTTAAAATTGTTAAGTCCTCTATTTCTCCTTTAATTTTTATTTCTATAACCCACTATTTTCAAAAAAAAAAAAAATAAAGATCTTATTTTTTAAAGCAAACGCCATATATAGTCTTTGTGTGGTTGTTGTTATTGTTTTTAATAATTCTTGTGGTTTTATTTATTTTTTGTTTGTTTTTTCCTTTCTTCTTCTTTTCTTTAATACTGTGTTTTTGAAAGTTTCAAGCTCTACTCTAGATTTTTAATCTTTGCTTTTTGGTTTTTGTTGTCAATTTTGTACATTTAAAAACCCAAACTTCACTACCCAATTTTACCTGAGAGTGAGATTACTGGCTTGACCGCTTTCTCCTCCTTTGGACTCTATTTTTTCTCCACCAAAAGGTGGAGAAAAGGTAGCCTCTATCTCTTTTCTCCCCCTTCTCTTCTTTATCCAACTCTGTGAATCTCTGTTTTCTCCAGATGGGGGAGAACACTTAAGGAACTGGTTACTGGCTGGATCTGTCTCTCTCCTTTTCATTTCCCTCTTTTATCCTCCTGGACACCTCTGTCTACTTCCTCCCTCTCCTCTTCCCTGTATAACTCCGTGAATACCTCTGAGTGATCCAGGCTGTGGAGCACACATAAGGAAGTGATTACTGGCTAGCTTGCTCTCTCCTCTTTTGATTCCACCTCATCTCATTTCAGTCACCTCTAAATATCCCCTCCCTCTACTCTTCTCTATGTAACTCAGTGAACCTCTCCGGGTGTCCCTCAACGTGTAGAAACTTTTCATCTGTTCTTAGATTTTTAAATGTTGAGTTTTAAGCTAGCTTCTTCAGTCTCCACTTTCCCTTTTGTTAAGAGGGCTCTTTAGTTCCTTTTCACGTTCTGCCATAAGGGTAGTGTCATCTGCATATTTGAGGTGAAAACTGAGCTATTACAATCCTGATATTTAACTATTAAAACTGAAGTTGTAGGGGGTGGAAGATGGACAAATTTGGGGAAGTGACAAAAGGCACAAACTTTCAGTTGTGAAATAAGCAAGTCAGAGAATGTAATGCACAGCATGGTGACTACACTTAATAATACTTTATAATATTCTTGAAAGTTGCTAAGAGAATAAAATTTAAAAGCTCTCATGACTACAAAAATAATTATGTAACTATGTATGATGATAGATTTTAATTGGACTTGCCAGAGTCCAGCTCCAGCAGTCAGGGATTCAACCTGAAGGGGTGAGTGGTGTTGGCAAGAAACTGAGACAGTCTCTGAGAGTTTTTTTTTTTTTTTTGAAGGACTGCCTGTTTATTTCAAGCTTATGATTATCTTTTATACTTTTACAAAAGCATTAGGTCAGAGGTTTGATATTTTTAGTTCTCACAGACCCAGATTTATTTTTCTCCAAAAATCATTGTTGCTCCTCAAAATGAGTTCCTTCCTCAGCAATTCTCTTATCTATTTTTACCATGAGTCCTTGTGAATACACTGTAACTCATGCTAATGTCTGGGCTGCATACCACATTCTTCAGTTTAATTCTTATCTTTCTAAGTCCTGTTTGACCCTAGTATTCTAAGCTCACTATTTCTAAGAAAGGGTTTCTAACTATAAATATCTCTAAGTCCCTAATCTCTATAAGCTATAGTAGAATATGCTAACATTACAGCATCCCTTAAATCTTTAGCTTCTAACTATTTTAATTATTCCTAAGCTATAAATTCAGCAAACTTTTTTGCCATAAACACTTTCCTCACAAATAGGCTTCAGCTAGGAATCCCTCCCATGGCTCAAGCTGCGGCCTCTGTGCTCACCCTGGAACACTATTTTGTAAAAGTCCTTGAACAAATGTCAATGATTAACTTTATGAGTTATTCTTTCAGCACAGTTGCATAAAGCTTTATACCTTCTCATGCTCCTCTCAAAAACAATAAACATCTTAATATTCTCTTCAGTCAACTCAGCCAAGGAAAGGTGAAAACAAGTCAGAATCACAAAGCCTAACTTCTTTATTCTGGGTCTGTGCCTATGGAACAAAGGGAGGGGGTTTAGGGCCATGCTTCCATTTTGTCAGTAATGTCTAATGTGGCTCCCAACATGGACTTACTGTTATCATTTCATAATATATATAGAGATTGATCATTATATTGTACACTGAAATTAATATAATGTTACCTGTCAACTGTATCTCAAAAATTTCAAAAATCAAAACTGAAATGCTTATTTTGAAAAGCTCCACTTAAAAACAATCTTGAGTTAGGACTTTAATTTACTTCACATCTTTGCAGCCCTTGGCATTCTGGGGGGCAAAATGAAAGAAATACCAAGACTGCCTTTTGAGGGGCAGGTTCTTTCTCATCCTAGGAAAGAATAAATGAAATCATGTGGGGACATATCAGCTCCTCTTTTGCCAAAACAATAAAAGAATGGGAGAAAGAGAGATTCTCCAAAGAATAGAAGCTAGATTTTTCCATAACATGAGTTTTTACTGGAGGTGTTCTGTTGTTACTGGAGCACAAGTAGCTAGAAATTAAAGTATTAAATGCCCAGCACAAAAGAATGAGTGCCTGCAAACAATGAAAAAAATATACTGATGAACTCATAGAACTAGAACACACTTCACTAACATATATTGGAAACCTTGAAAGATGGAAAAATGCATGGAAGGAAGAAAGGAAGGAAGGGTGGGGGGAAATGGCATAAAATAGAACTCTTTCTCACAAGCATTAGTCATTAAATTACATATATTACCAACGTTCCATGTACTTCTTAAACTATAATGCAATTTAATTTCCTTAGAAAAACAGTTTTTGTTGTGTTTGAGATACCTAAAGAAATTATGTAAAAGCCAAATTATTTTTTCATACCTACATTTAATTTGAAGTTCTTAAATCTGTTTGAATATCCTAATTAATTACACTCTTCACAGCTCTTTTGGAAAGAGGAAGATAACTGTATTTCTCTTTTACAGATGAATGACTCAGAAACAGAGAGCTTAAGTGACTTTGTAAGAAAGCATATAGTCATTCATGTGTAGAAGCAAGCTTTACTGGTGAGGATGGACACTTGCCTGTTTCCTTAACCATTCAGCTAGCCATCACTCCTTGCGTAGAAAAGCTAGTGATCCATGTCGTCTATTTCTTGCCATGTAATTACCTAAAATCAGATTGGTCTCCCAGACCAATTGTTTTCTGAATTTATTTTTAAAAATCCATATTTGAGTTGGTTTACAAAATAGTCTGGATCAACTATTAGAAACTTCTGTGTTGTATTTGGAGTAAATGTATGTCATTAAGAGAAATGAAGTTCAGGTAATAAATAAAAGAAAATCTACACCTAGAAAATGTCCTGTAATTGATTTCATCCATAAGGCAAAACCTGTTTATTAAAAAAAAAAAAAAAAAAAAAAAAAAAAC
>SJYG01000047.1:3018519-3044838 GCA_006410535.1 Litocranius walleri
AAAAAAAAAAAAAAAAAAAAAATCCTCCTTGGAAGGAAAAATGTTAGGCACATAGAAAGTTGATTAAAGTTATTTATACAAAAGTGAACTTAAAATGAACTCTCTATAAAAATACAACTACAAGAGCACTTATAATCAGATCAACATTGAACAAGTGCAACAAATGTATGTGTCAATACAAATATGGCACGATTAGGACTGAATTTCCAGCTCCACTTTGAAACTGTAGAATATGGTAGAATGACAGCCACAGGATTTGTAAACTCTAGAGAAAATAGTTACAGACTGCTGCATTGGAAATATAAATAAGATTTTCAAAGTGTTGATTCTAGATTGATTCTTAACTTCAGAAATTTAAATGAATTATTTTATTTAAAAGGAGAGAAAATAAGTTCAGTGTATAGTCTATTATTATTTCTTATTTTCTGATCATTTCAACTATGATGTTATCAATAGATTTATGCTTATGAAAATGCCCATAAACACATGCTGGCTATAAATACTTTGACTTTACAGTTTAGCATCTTCCACTGTGTGTTCAATGATATCAATTATATATGAAAGCATAATTAGAGAGTTAAACTATAATTTGATTTTGATTTAACATAAGTACTATATTTTGTTGTCAAGTTGTAAAAAGTATTGATTTTGTAATTAAAGCAGAAACACCTGTGTTCAAATTTATAACCTGCCAATTTCTAGCTATATCATCTTGAGCAAGTTAGTGAACATCTCTGAGCCAAAGTTTTATCATATGTAATGAAAAATGATATGTCATTGTTATGAAAATGGAATAAGAAAATATATGTAAATATCTGCCATAATGCATTGACATATAATATGCATTTATCATTCCTAATTTAGTCATCAAAACTTTTAATTGGATTTGCTCATATCTAAAAAAAAATATACAGTACCACCTCAATAAATCTCCTAAAATATTATGTAGTTACACACATAATCTGTTATAACACAGATATTGAATAATATCCAATATCTCTTTTATTAAACACATAAATTCATCAGCATCTTTTTTCATCTCAATCTCAAAGGAAGACAGAGCTCCAGAAGGTACATTTTGTCATCAGAAGAAGTTCTAGGATGGTATTGCTTTGGCTGAGAATTCAATAGCATTATTTTGAATTCTATAATCACCTCTCCCTGATGAAACTGCTTCCATTTAATGCTTTTCAATCAGTCTGTGCATCTTCTTATAATGAAATGGAGACACAGGTTTTAATCATGGTGAAGCTCATGTTAACAAAGGTAGAGATGATTGCAGACTGACTACATTAGTGAGACTATGATGGGTTCCATCACAATAGAAATATCTCACCCAAAGTTTTCCTCAAAGAAACACTCTACCCTCTGATATTCTATTTCCATAAGAAAAAAACATATATAGAATTCTAACATTTTGCCTTCCAGATGATTATACCATTTTTAATTATAAGAATAATGGGAGAATTTATCATAGAATGATGTTAAACTTTGGCAATATTTTCTTTTTCTGTAGGTACTGAGAAGATCACAGGATTTTATCCTTTACTATTAATATGATGTATCACAGTTATTAATTTGCTTATGTTGAACCATGTTTGCATCCCAGGGATAAATCTCACTGGATCATGGTATATTATCCTTTTAATGTGTTGCTAAATTCAGCTTGATAGTATGTTGTTGAGAATTTTTGATGTATATTCATCATAGATTTTGACCTGTAGTTTTCTTTTCTTGTTCTGTCCTTCTCTGTTTTTGGTACCAGAGCGATGTTTGCTTTGTAGAATGAATAACCACTAATGTCTGGGGATGAACCTTACTTTCAAGTTTTCCCTAAACAGAGGCAAAATTTCAGCAACATTCTGTAGGTCAATGTCTGCCTTTGTAGTCTCTTTATAACTTCCCTTTTCATCTTTTTACAGTAATGTAATGAGTCCAATTCTTAAGTCTTCTCTGATACTAAAGAAATCACTAACACATATTATATAATAAAGTGTGTGTAAGCAACTGTATTAGGTTGGCCAAGAAGTTCATTTGAGTCTTTTTGTAGCATCCAGAATGAACTTACTGGCCATCTAAATATTAGTATTTCAAGAATGTTTATATTTTATAGAATTCCTAGTGTGAGATGGAAATTAATAAATATCTTATTTAATGAAGTTATAGAATTTTAAAACTGAAGTTTTATGCCACAATACATATTTCTCTGTACAGGTCTAATTTTCCTGTTGGTGGCTGTTTTGAGATAAATGGGAATTATATCCTTGAGATATTCCCAAATTAGTAGAATTAGATAGAACAATGTTTATAGTAAACTTTATAGAAGTAAAGCATTTAATATTTTTTTCAAATATTTAAGTACTTAATAAGACATCTAATTCTGCTCAAATTTGGTCATGAGAGAAATCTAAAACAGAATTATTATGATTTTGTATTATTTGCTGGAAACTAGTGGTAAAATTGTATGTCCAATTAAATAGATGGAAAAACTTGCTAGATACCATTCAATAATTTTTCTAAAAAATTGTACTACAAAATGATATCAAAGGTCAAAATCAGTCTGTGGTTAATATGTCCTTTTTTTAAGGTTTGAAATGAGATACAGGAAATAATATTTATTTTCAAAAAGACATCATTTAGGAAGAAAAATAGTCATTATATGACAAAAATATTTGTAAAGGCCTTGAAAATAGTTTAAAATAATCTAAAGTGAAATTATAGTTTTCATACATAAATAGATACCATTTTGAAAAAAGTTTTTAGTTTATGGTTGAAATTTTCCATTAGACCAGTAATGTATACTGTTACTTAGACTAATTCATGCATTATCATCTGCATATTTAAGAGCATTTTGCAGTTAGTCATATGGGTATCTTTGTTTAGAAGTAGAAAGGATTTCAATAAACTCTAAGAAAGTTATCAAAAGAGGATTAAATAATATACCTATCTTTAATAAAATAAATATTAAATGCAATTAATATTTTAAGTTATTCCTTCAGGTAATAAAACAAAATGAATGTCAATAACTCATACAGCCATGAGAAGAAGATTTAAAAATAAGATTTAATATATTAAACTTGATATAACTGATACAATATTTAGAAAATATTTTCTTATACCCTGAGAGGAGCTACCCTGCATCTGAAGTTGGTGGCTGCCGGGAGGAGCTACCCGCCGTCTGAGGTCAAAGGTGGCAGCTGAGAGGAGCTACCCCGCATCTGAGGTCAGGGGCAGTGGCCAGGAGGAGACACCCCTAGTTCGAGGTCAGGGGCGGCGGGAGGAACTACCCCACGTCCGAGGTCAGGGGTGGCTGGGGGAAACCACCTGGAGCCGGAGGCCAGGGGCAGTGACCCTGAGGAGCCATCACGACCCTGAGGCCAGGGGAGGTGGTTGGGAGGAGCCACTCACGCCTGAGGGCTAGGCTGGCAGTCCGGAGGTGCAACCCAAAGAACCCTGGCTACACAGGTGCAGGAGGGCCTAGAGGAGCTATCTAACACTGAAGGTCAGGAACGGTGGTGGTAAGGAGATACCCCTCGTCCAAGGTAAGAAGCAGCAGCTGTGCTTTGCTGGAGCAGCCCTGTAGAGATACTCAACACCCAAGGTAAGAGAAACCCAAGAAGGTAGGTGTTGCAAGAGGGCATAAGAGGGCAGACACACTGAAACCATACACACAGAAAACTAGTCAATCTAATCACACTAGGACCACAGCCTTGTCTAACTCAGTGAAACCAAGCCACGCCTGTGGGGCAACCCAAGATGGGTGGGTCATGGTGGAGAGATCTGAAAGAATGTGGTCCACTGGAGAAGGGAATGGCAAGCCACTTCAGTATTCTTGCCTTGAGAACATGATGAACAGTATAAAAAGGCAAAATGATAG
Source organism: Litocranius walleri (assembly GCA_006410535.1). Lineage (NCBI taxonomy): Eukaryota > Metazoa > Chordata > Mammalia > Artiodactyla > Bovidae > Litocranius > Litocranius walleri. The sequence continues at coordinate 3,022,397 of SJYG01000047.1, forward strand.
GATAACAAAAGAGGAACTCCCCAGATTATTAGGTGCCCAATATACTACTGGAGATCAGTGGAGAAATAATTCCAGAAAAAATGAAGGGATGGAGCCAAAGCAAAAACAGTACCCGGCTGTGGTTGTGACTGGTGACAGAAACAAGATCCAATGCTGTAAAGAGGAGTATTGCATAGGAACCTGAACTGTCAGGTCCATGAATCAAGGCAAATTGGAAGTGGTCAAACAAGAGATGGCAAGGGTAAACATCGACATTCTAGGAATCAGTGAACTAAAATGGACTGGAATGGGTGAATTTAACGCAGATGACCATTATATCTTCTACTGTGGGCAGGAATCCCTCACAAGAAATGGAGTAGCCATCATGGTCAACAAAAGAGTCCAAAATGCAGTACTTGGATGCAACCTCAAAAATGACAGATTGATCTCTGTTTGTCTACAAGACAAACCATTCAATATCACAGTTATCCAAGTCTATGCCCCAACCAGTACCACTGAAGAAGCTGAAGTTGAATGGTTTTATGAAGACCTATAAAACTTTCTAGAACTAACACCCCAAAAAGATGTTCTTTTCATTATAGGGGACTGGAATGCTAAAGTAGGAAGTCAAGAAACACCTGGAGTAACAGGCAAATTTGACCTTGGAATGTGGAAGGAAGCAGGGCAAAGACTAATAGAGCTTTGCCAAGAAAATGCACTGGTCATAGCAAACACCCTCTTCCAACAACACAAGAGAAGACTCTACACATGGACATCACCAAATGGTCAACACTGAAATCAGGTTGATTATATTCTTTGAAGCCAAAGATGGAGAAGCTCTATACAGTCAACGAAAACAAGACCAGTAGCTGACTGTGGTTCAGATCATGAACTCCTTATTACCAAATTGAGACACAAATTGAAGAAAGTAGGGAAAACTGCTAGACCATTCAGGTATGACCTCAATCAAATCCCTTATGATTATACAGTGGAAGTGAGAAATAGATTTAAGGGCCTAGATCTGATAGCTAGGGTGACTGATGAACTATGGACAGAGGTTCGTGACATTGTAAAGGAGACAGGGATCCAGACCATCCTCATGGAAAAGAAATGCACAAAAGCAAGATGGCTGTGTGGGAGGCCTTACAAATAGCTGTGAAAAGAAGAGAGGTGAAAAGCAAATGAGAAAAGGAAAGATATAAGCATCTAAATGCAGAGTTCCAAAGAATAGCAAGAAGAGATAAGAAAGCCTTCTTCAGTGATCAATGCAAAGAAATAGAAGAAACGAACAGAATGGGAAAGACTAGAGTTCTCTTCAAGAAATTTAGAGATACCAAGGGAACATTTCATGCAAAGATGGGCTCTATAAAGGACAGAAATGGTCTGGACCTAACAGAAGCAGAAGATATTAAGAAGAGGTGGCAAGAATACAAAGAAGAACTATACAAAAAAGATCTTCACAACCCAGATAATCATGATGATGTGATCACTCATCTAGAGCCAGACATCTTGGAATGTGAAGTAAAGTGGGCCTTAGAAAGCATCACTACAAAAAAAGCTAGTGGAGGTGATGGAATTCCAGTGGAGCTGTTTCAAATCCTAAAAGATGATGCTGTGAAAGTGTGGCACTCAATATGCCAGCAAATTTGGAAAACTCAGCAGTGGCCACAGGAGTGGTAAAGGTCAGTTTTCATTCCAATTCCAAAGAAAGGTATGCCAAAGAATGCTCAAACTACCGCACTATTGCACTCATCTCACACATTCATGGTGTCGCAAAATTCTCCAAGCCAGACTTCAGCAATACGTGAAACATGAACACCCTGATGTTCAAGCTGGTTTTAGAAAATGCAGAAGAACCAGAGATCAAATTGCCAACATCTGGATCATCGAAAAAGCAAGAGAGTTCCAGAAAAACATCTACTTCTGCTTTATTGACTATGCCAAAGCCTTTGACTGTGTGGATCACAATAAACTTTGTAAAATTCTGAAAGAGATGGGAATACCAGACCTCCTAAGGGCCTTTTGAGAAATCTGTATGCAGATCAGGAAGCAAAAGTTAAATCTGGACATGGAACAGACTGGTTCCAAATAGGAAAAGGAGTACGTCAAGGCTGTATACTGTCACCCTGTTTATTTAACTTCTATGCAGAGTACATTATGAGAAATGCTGGACTAGGAGAAACACAAGCTGGAATCAAGATTGCTGGGAAAATATCAATAACCTCAGATATGCAGATGATACCACCCTTATGGCAGAAAGTGAAGAAGAACTAAAGAGCTTCTTGATGAAAGTGAAAGAAAAAAGCGAAAAAGTTGGTTTAAAGCTCAACATTCAGAAAACAAAGATCATGGCATCCAATCCATCACTTCATGGGAAATAAATGGGGAAACAGTGGAAACAGTGTCAGACTTCATTTTTTGAGCTCCAAAATCACTGCAGATGGTGACTGCAGCCATGAAATTAAAAGACACTTACTCCTTGGAAGAAAAGTTATGACCAACCTAGACAGTATATTCAAAAGCAGAGACATTACTTTGCAGACTAAGGTCCGTCTAGACAGGCTATGGTTTTTCCAGTGGTCATGTATGGATGTGAGAGTTAGACTATGAAGAAGGCTGAGTGCTGAAGAGTTGATGCTTTTGAACTGTGGTGTTCGAGAAGACTGTTGAGAGTCCCTTGCACTGCAAGGAGATCCACTCACCCAGTCCATTCTAAAGGAGATCACTCCTGGGTGTTTTTTGGAAGGAATGATGCTAAAGCTGAAACTCCAGTACTTTGGCCACCTCATGCGAAGTGTTGACTCATTGGAAAAGACTCTGATGCTGGGAAAGATTGGGGGTAGGAGGAGAAAGGGACAACAGAGGATGAGATGGCTGGATGGCATCACTGACTCAATGAACATGAGTCTGAGTGAACTCTGCGAGATGGTGATGGACAGGGAGGCCTGGCGTGCTGCAATTCATGGTGTCGCAAAGAGTCAGACACGACTGAGCGACTGAACTGAACTGAGGCATTTTTTATTAAAAGTTATGGTTTTGTTTTGAAATATTAGATAAAGATTGGTATGAGATAACCATACTACATTGAAGACATACTGAAACATATCAAATATACATGGCAATCTTTTAAGAAGTAAAATAATAATAATTTCTGAGACAAGTAAATGATAGCATTACTTCATTTACTCATCGTATGTTTATTAAGCTATTATAGTTTGACATTATATTATCTAAAAGCAAGGTGATTAAACAGATAAATGAAAATATGTATGGCAAAGATATGTTTGGTCATTTATTCACTTATTTATTCATTCATTAAAAAATGAGTTATCATTTCTATCAGATAATAATATTCTATGCCTCAGAGGATATAGACAAAGTTGTTTCAGAGAACTTATATTCTAGAGGCAAGGGTGAAGACAGACAGTAAACACAATAAGTAAAATATAGTAATTGCCAGTAATTTTCTCAATGATAAATAAATAGATAAAGGGAAATAAAAATTGTCAAAGGATAACTGAAGTGCCAAGGGAAAACCTTATTCAGAAGCAGACATATAATAAAGCCTGAAAGTTAGCAAGGAAGTCATACAGTTGGAATCATAGTTTTCTAGAAATAAGAGAAAGAAAGTGCAAACATCCTGAGAAAGGGATACTGCCATGTATTTGGACGAGAACAAGAAGATCGGTGCAGCTTGTGCAGAATGAGCCAGGGGGCGTATAATAAAATATGTCAAAGGTAAGTGGGTAATCAGAATATGTACTGTCCTCTGCTTTCATCCCAAGTGAGATGCAAAGCTATTGGAGAATTCAGAGCAAAGAAGAGATATGATTTGCCTTTCTATGTAACAAGATTACTTAGACTTCTGCCTTTGGAATATATTGGAGGGAAGCATGGATGAAAACAGAGATCATTAGTGGGCTCCTACAATAATGCAAGCTACAAAAAGTTGTGGCTTGGGTCGACATAATAGCTGCTTAGGAAATGGTATGTGGTTGTATGTAGGATACATTTTCAATGTAGAATTGCCAAGCTTCATTGATTATAAGTCATGAAATAATAAAGAAGAGTGAAGGATGACTCTGAGATTTTGAACTAAAGAGCTAAAAAGTTAGAGTTGCCATAAATGAGATAAATATGATGTAGCAGGAGGCTGAGGGTTGAGGGTGGGATAGGGAAAGAGATTCAGATTCAGTTTTGGACAGGTTCATTTGAAGATATCATTTAAACATTCAAGATAAATGTGGAGGTAGTTTAAAATACCAATTGGTTGTTCAGGTAAGAGGTCTGGAGAGTTATACATTTGGGAATCACCATCATTTAGTTTATGTAAAGTCATGGAACTACATGAGATCATACAACAGACTATCAATTAAGTATAAAAGATGTCGAAGAACTAAACCTATAGGATTCCAGTTCAGTTCAGTTCAGTCGCTCAGTCGTGTCCGACCCTTTGCAACCCCATGAATTAAAGCAAGCCAGGCCTCCCTGTTCATCACCATCTCTCGGAGGTCACTCAGACTCACATCCATCGAGTCAGTGATGCCATCCAGCCATGTCATTCTCGGTTGTCCCCTTCTCCTCCTGCTCCCAATCCCTCCTAGCATCAGAGTCTTTTCCAATGAGTCAACTCTTTGCATGATGTGGCCAAAATACTTGAGTTTCAGCTTTAGCATCATTCCTTCCAAAGAAATACCAGGGTTGATCTCCTTCAGAATGGACTGGTTGGATCTCCTTGCAGTCCAAGTGACTCTCAAGAGTCTTCTCCAAAACCACAGTTCAAAAGCATCAATTCTTCGGTGCTCAGCCTTCTTCACAGTCCAACTCTCATATCTATACATGACCACTGGAAAAACCATAGCCTTGACTAGACAGACCTTAGTCCAATATTTAAAAAAAAAAAAAGTATTTTTATGGAGATAGACTTGCAAAGGAAACTCAAAAATAAGGGACCAGTGGGGTAGAAGGAAAGCAGACGAGTGGGAACTTGGAAGTGAAGGCAGTGCTTCTAAGATAAGAGAGAGAAGGATGACAAATGCTTTCCAAAGTGAGAAGACTTAACCTTGATTGTTGTACACAGCAAATGCATATTTTCAGTAGTTATAGAAAACTACTTTGTAGATCAGTATGGACAGGAGACTGACTGAAAATGTTCTCAGGGTTGAGGAAAGAAAAGAAAAAAAAAAAAGAATTTAAAACAGTGACATCAACAAACACTTCAAAGAATCTTGTTCTAAGGTAAGAGTTTTTAACCTTTAAAAAGCAATGTATAAAAAAAAAAAAAAAAAAGCAATGTATAGAAAAGTTTAATATCCCAACTTCAAAATGATGGTGGCTATGAAAGATATGTGTGATATTACAGTAGTAGTTCAGTTAGAGCTACTATTATTTGAGGTGAATTGTCAAGATACATACATAATAGAAGGTCATTGTGTTTTAGTTACTTAATGATCAAGAATATTTTTTTTTTTGCTTTTTTATCCTTGAAGAGTGACCACCTCAATTCTGTCCACACTTTTTCCATGAATTCTGTATTGAGAATCCCTGTTGTAAAGGGAAATTGAATGCTATCTGAAGGATGAATGCTACAAGCAGGATTTTTTTTTTTCCTCTTTCCTTCTCAAGTGAATATTAGTAGCATAGGTGAGGAAGATCAAACTCAGAACAAAACTCTCTGATTTTGGAGAAGGTGGGAAGTGTTGAAACTTCATCTCTCAGTAGAAAAGGGGTGTTGGAGAAGGACAGGCAAGGAGAAAAGTCAACTTCCTAGGGGATGAACAAAAACAGCAGAAAAAATTGCCGAGAAAGTGGACAGAGATTCACATCAGTGATAGCTTCTAGAAATTCTTTCCAATTTGGTCAGTTTTCTCTGTGAAATAGAAAGCAAGGCAAATAGTGGAGAATGGAGACAGAAAACAAGCTGTTGGAGATTCAAAGAGGGAGGATAATAAAAACTGTCCTAGAACAATGGTAGAGTGCAAGGACCAAAGGAATATAGTATGTCAGCTTTAATGAATTTAAGATGAGAAAAATCTTCAGGCTTGTTTTTCTTCAACTAATTCGGGATTCACAGAAGTCACTGTGGAGTATTTGAATAATTCGATTCAATCAGAATTGCCTATTTGCAACCATAGTTCAATAATTAATTCAAGAAATACTCATTAAACACTATTGTATGCTGATAATTCTTCTAAACACTGCACATACCGATGTAAACAAGATCCTAAAACTCCACTCTCGCTGACCTTGGAAACTGTGGGTAAGAAAAATAAGAAACAACTTAATTATAATAGTAAGTATTATAGTGATAACATTGTGGCAAAGTAACTCTTAATGCACTGTAGGAACATAGATCTCACCTACGGAGCAAGAATGGAAAGCTAACTGAGGAGTGACAGAAGACATCCCTGAGGAAATGATGATCCTTCTAAAACTAAAAGATTACTTAATTAGGTTTGGTAAATGACAGTGGGTCATTAAGCATGTAGAGGAAAAGATACATTTTGCTTATTTTAAATTTCCTTCTGGAAGTTACTACAGAAAATCCTTTAGCTAATTATGGTATTTGATTTTTATTTTGAAAATTTACATAGAAATATATCTTCCATTTAAAATATATTTCCATGCAGGAACTCACATGTACAACCAAGTTCTTGCATCTACTTTCCAGTTGTCTCTTTGGCTTCTTATATATTCAACCCCTTCCAAAATGAAACCACTTAGTTAGATTCTGTGGAGAAGGCAATGCAACCCACTCCAGTACTCCTGCCTGGAAAATCCCATGGGTGGAGGAGCCTAGTGCACTGCAGTCCATGGGGTCACTGAGTCGGACATGAATGAGTGACTTCACTTTCACTTTTAACTTTCATGCTTTGGAGAAGGAAATGGCAACCCACTCCATTATTCTTGCCTGGAGAATCCTAGGGACAGAGGAGCCTGATGGGCTGCCGTCTATGGGAACACAGAGTCAGATACGACTGAAGTGACTTAGCAACAGCAGCAGCAGCAGTTAGATTATGGGGATGAGCAGAACAAAGTTTCTGCTTATACGGGGTTTGTTGTTGCTCAGTGGCAAAGTTGTGTCTACTCTTTGTGACTCCATGGATGTTTCTGTCCATGGGACTTCCTAGGCAAGAGTACTGGAGCAGGTTGCCATTTTCTTCTCCAGGGAAACTTCCTGACTCAGGAAACAAACCAATGTCTCTTGCATTGAAGGCTTATTCTTGACCACTGAGCCACCTGGGAAGCCGAATTAAGAGGTACAAACTGTTAAATATAAAATAAGCTACAAAGATATGTGATATAAAACAGGAATATAAGTAATATTTTATAATAACTATAAATGGAATATATATAACCTTGCAAAATTATGAATCACTATGTTAATAATATCATTAAAAAGTTATTAATTTTCATTAGGGTATATTTACTTTACAATATTGTGTTCATTTCTGCTGGATAGTAAAGCGAGTCAGTTGTACATATACATATAGCCACTCTTTTCTATATTTTCTTCCCATTTAGATCATTACAGAGCACAGAGTAGAGTTCCTTGTGCTATATAACATCAATTATCTCCTTTATACATAGTGGTGTATATATATGTCAACTCCAGTCTTCCAACTCATCCCATCCTCCTCTTGCTTTTTGGTAACTATAAGCAAAGTAAGTAAATAAACAAATGTAGAGAACAATAAACAGGACTCTCCCTAGGGTCTGGAACTCTGCTCAACATAGTGTTTTCAATATCTATGGAATGGATAGATAAATGAATGAATAGATATCTTCAAACCAGAAGTTTATGAATATACAATCAGCTTTTGGTAAAATCGCCATTTATTCCCTAGTTAGAATGAAGAATTTGTTTTGCAGAAGAAAAGTAGATTTCATTAAGAAGAATGAAGTCAAGACTACACTCAAGGTCTGCCAGAGTGTTTGTTCAGGCTGTAGAGTAGCTGTTTAAGAGCAGTGTCTGAAGGAGTCTTTGGGCCTAGAAAAGAAAACAACAGTCTCAAAGGCCCTTGCTGAATCATCTAACTTCGGAGAAAACAAAACCGAAGTTTAAGTTTCACCCTGATGCTTCAGGCTGGTTGTATCTATCTGGGACTTATCACCCCCTGCCCAGGGGACTTATCAACCCTTGTCCAGAAACCATCCACCTCCTACATCAGACACTTATCACTCTCTGCCCAACTATAAATGCCATCTCAACCAAAGAATACCCAAAACATCCTGGTTGAGTAATGTTTCCCTTATCATTTCCACAAACCTCCTGTCTCCATGACTTACTGGATACTGATAAGGCTAAATTTTTTAGTGGTTTTTCTCCTGGACTTCTTTTCCACATAACTTTTTTTCTTCAAAATCATTTACCTATATTCTGACCACTAATATTCACACACCTGTATGTTTTTCTGGAACTCTAAATCAAAATTTTGTTTTTTGGCTGTTATTGCAGTTTCTGTGTTTTTATTGTCCTATAAGCAACTATTCCACTGTAGCTGTTTTCAGTGCTCTCCTTAATAAGAATTTGTATCTTCTGTATCTACATGCCTAGAGAGAAAAAGTAATATATCTGAGATTAAGGCAAATTAGCAAGCTAGTGTACTAGCCCATGTCATTCTGGCTTGTTAGGAGTGCTATGCAACAAATGCTCTTTAAGCTACTTAAAATCACTTAAGTCATTTGTAACAAATCCAAATCTTGCAGCCACAGGGAAATATGGACACCTCCAAAACCTCCAAGCCTAGAGAAATGAAATGCCTTTTCAATAGCCCAACAAGAACATCAGTAAAATGATATGAAAATCAATGGATTACAAATAATTGACACCCAAAGGCAATAAAATATAGCACACAACTGCTATAGAGCATGTTACTAGTCATTCTCACATTAACAAATAATATAAAAAGGAAATTAAGATGTACTTGTCTATATATTCTGAGCTTTATAGTATTTCAGTCTGTATTGTAAAATATGAATTTAGATATTTGCATCATTGTATAAATATCTCTGCCACAGGAATTCAAACCAAGCAGAAAATAAAAGAATAACATCAGAACAGAAATATGTTATTAGGTAAGAATTATTTCTTTTGTCAGCATAACACTTTAATAATTTATGCTTGAAGCAAAATTTAAGTTTTACCTGTAGCAATGATAGTTTTTTGTTCGTTTGTTTGTTTGTTTAATTTAGAACAGAATCACTTGCTTGGAACACTGAATCTGGCTGAATAGGCTGAAAGCTGTGGTAGCTTCCCAAAGAGCATAATTTTCTCTCTGTAAGTTATTTATTCACACACAAAAAACAAATAAGTGAGCTCATGAATGCTTCACTTTTCATCCAATATATACACACATATACAAATGTATATGAGTTTGTGTATATGTGGGAGCATATAGTACTGTTTCTTCTCAAATGGTCCTTTATTTTTAAAGTTAAAATTATAAACACAAAATGACAAAAAATTAGTAAATATATGTGGCCAAATAAATTAAAGAAAATTTCTCATTTATGAAAAAAACCCCAGATTATTTTAAAAAACTGAGAGGATTAGAAAAGAAGTAAAAACTAAAAAAGAAATAAAAGAATGGTAAATTAGGAAAAGAGTAAAATTGATCAAGATAAAAATACAGGCAATAAGAAAATGCATATATTGATCTTTTAAGTACTTTTAGTATTCTTACAGAAAGGCTCTTTTCTCTATGTTTTTGACCCTCTGGCTATACAGCTTTTTTTTTCACATCTATACTACTTGAAACAAATTACTTTAAAAGCAGGGTAAGCCTAAGTGGAAAAATTACTCTCTAGACCAAAATTGGTCTAAATCCTATTCAACATCCTTGTCATATTGTCTTACTCTACTACTGCTCCCACCTCGGTCTCTTCCATTTATCCTTTTTGAGTAGTATTCCCTTTTCAATGGTAAAACAGACCTGAAGATTTTGCAGTATTTCTTAGAACACGGCAGACTTCTTTCAGCTACCTGTCATTCTCCTCTCTATCTGGGCAGAAAAACTGTCTTAGTGAAATGTCACTTGAGACATTTCAGTTGTTTCACAAAGCCAGAAGAGTAATTAAAGCCAAATGGTAGATAGAACCTTGAGGTTTCTAAGCCTTTGTGATCTGTCTCCACAGCTTCCAAGACTTTTAATTGAAAGATGCTTATAACCATTCTGAATTCTTTCAAATCAGTGATTGGTAGGGCTGCAACAAGAGGCTATCTAGAATGGTTCTACTTAACCTTCTGTACTATGTTGATGAATATGAAAATGGAGAACACTCACCAGTTCTTTCACCTCATGGAATTTCATTGTTATAAAATGATAATGCTTTTCAAGCCCTGTTTTATCAAATGCAGAAACTAGGTAAATTTCTATACATTAACTGTGATAAAAGAAAAAAAATCTGAATGTTAGAATGTTGTTTGGAGACACCACATTTGTAAATCAATTCACAGTTTTCATTTTGAATACCTTTCATATTCCACTTTATGGTTTACTATTTATATGCAGAGTACATGAGAAGCACTGGGCTGGAAGAAGCACAAGCTGGAATCAAGATCGCCAGGAGAAATATCAATTACCTCAGATATGCAGATGACTCCACCCTAATGACAGAAAGTGAAGAGGAACTAAAAAGCCTCTTGATGAAAGTGAAAGAAGAGAATGAAAAAGTTGGCTTAAAACTCAACATTCAGAAAACGAAGATCAGGGCATCTGGTCCCATCATTTCATGGGAACTAGATGGAGAAACAGTGGAAATAGTGTCAGACCTATTTTGGGGGGCACCAAAATCACTGCAGATGGTGATTGCAACCATGAAATTAAAAGATGGTTCCTCCTTTAAAGGAAAGTTATGACCAACCTAGATAGTATATTGAAAAGCAGAGACATTAATTTGCAAAAAAGGTCCATCTAGTCAAGGCTATGGTTTTTCCAGAGGTCATGTATAGATGTGAGAGTTGGACTGTGAAGAAGGCTGAGCGCCGAAGAATTGATGCTTTTGAACTGGTGTTGGAGAAGACTCTTGAGAGTCCCTTGGACTGCAAGGAGATCCAATAAGAACATCCTAAAGGAGATCAGTCCTGGGTGTTCATTGGAAGGACTGATGCTGAAGCTGAAACTCCAATACTTTGGCCACCTCATGCAAAGAGCTGACTCATTGGAAAAGAACCTGATGCTGGGAGGGATTGGGGGCAGGAGGAGAAGGGGATGACAGAAGATAAGATGGCTGGATCGCATCACCAACTCGATGGACATGAGTCTGAGTAAACTCCAGGAGTTGGTAATGGACAGGGAGGCCTGGCATGTGGTGATTCATGGGGTTGCTAAGAGTTGGACACGACTGAGCAACCTAACTGAACTTATTGCCATTAAAAACAATACCTTTTATTATCATCATCAATTAATTAGATATATTTCTATTGGAAAACACAGAAATAGATGTGAAAGTTATTTTGCTTTAGTGCCAGTATTTTCAAGTTACTAGTGTAAGCCTGACACCTAGTGGACAAACAGCAACAAAGCAAAATACAAGATCACCTGGTTACCGACAGTAGCTATACAATTGTTTTCACAGATTCTCAAGTGCTGTAATCTATGAGAAAATAATTCAGTTCAGTTCAGTTCAGTCGCTCAGTCATGTCCGAATCTTTGTGAGTCCGTGAATTGCAGCATGCCAGGCCTCCCTGTCCATCACCAACTTCCAGAGTGCACTGAATCTCACATCCATCAATTCAGTAATGACATCCAGCCATCTCATCCTCTGTCGTCCCCTTTTCTTCCTGCCCTCAATCCCTCCCAGCATCAGAGTCTTTTGCAATGAATCAACTCTTAGCATGAAATGGCCAAAGTCACTGCAAATGATGATTGCAGCCGTGAAATTAAAAGATGCTTACTCCTTGGAAGGAAAGCTATGACCAACCTAGATGGCATATTGAAAAGCAGAGACATTACTTTGTCAACAAAGGTCTGTTTAGTCAAGGCTATGGTTTTTCCAGTAGTCATGTATGGATGTGAGAGTTAGAATGTGAAGAAAGCTGAGCGCTGAAGAATTGATGCTTTTGAACTGTGGTGTTGGAGAAGACTGTTGAGAGTCCCTTGGACTGCAAGGAGATCCAACCAGTCCATTCTAAAGGAGATCACTCCTGGGTGTCCTTTGGAAGGAATAATGTAGAAGCTGAAACTCCAGAAAATAAGTATAGTAGTTAAAAAATACCCTGATATATTATATAACTTGTCTTCTTTGAGCTGTGTAGGTGTGTGTTTGTGTGTTGTTTTATAGTCACTAGTGAGTGATAGTCACTCAGTCGTGTCTGACTCTGCCATACCTGTACTTGGGCCTGCTGGGCTCCTCTGTCTATGGAATTCTCTAGGCAAGAATACTAGAATGGGTTTCCATTTCCTTCTTCAAGGGATTTTCCTGACCCAGGGATCAAAACCGTGCCTCTTGCATTAGCAGTTGGATTGTTTACCACTGATCCACCAGGGAAGTCCATGTCATAAATAAAACAAGTGGGGATGTGATAATTATTTTTATTCATTGATACTAAAGACATTCAAATTAATTTGCCAGGTAATAAGAACTTGTCAAGAAATGAATAAGGAAATAATGTATTTACTTGTACTTGGCATTTTCTACCATTTTGAGGGAGTGATATAATTTTAAGATCCTCAAAAACAATTAAATCCAATATAGAGAGAAATATTGAAGAGTGCTCTCTCTTCATCTGAATCATTAAGCTTTCTCATCTGTCTCCTAAGAGAGTTTTACTAAGAAATATAATATATCATTTTCAAAATGTGAAAATAAGTAGTCAACTGTGATGTCAGCTCCTCAGGTGTAAGAAATGGTTTATTCATCCATATTCCCAATGCAAATTATTGGTACACATGTTAGTGTGTACATGGTTTGAGATCACTGCTCTAAGAGGTTTTCTAAAGTGTATTGTAAAATATTGCAATATCTATATAGTTTATTCATATATAAATTCTATGAAGTCATCTATATTAGTGCAATGTGTATAGAAGGTAGATAAAAGCTGTATTTCATTCCAAAAATATAAAATTTGGGAAATTTAATTTCAAAATCTCATCAATTTTTTATAATTATGATAGGTTGTAAGGATCAGAGATGACAGTTCTTGAAGTATATGGTAAACCTTATAAGCTTTTGGAATTTATTTCGGTCAGAATGAGGATAAAAAACTGAAAAAGCTACATTCTAAGAAACTTTTAAGGTACACTTCTTGGAAATTTCCTATTTCTTGGCATCAACAAATAATGATGAATTTTTATTCTTCTAATACATCTCTTTAATTAAAAAGCATAATTATTTAAAATAAATAATAACTGAAATAAATGGATTGAATAGGTTGCTCTATCTCTGTGCTACCTACATACTCAATCTTCCTGAAAGCCTAGCTTCATAGTACCATTTCCCATATTGGAATCTTCAGTGGTGGTGGTTTAGTTGCTAAGTCGTGTCCTATTCTCATGACTCCATGGACTGTAGCCTGGTAGGCTCCTCTATCCATGGGATTCTTCAGGCAAGGATATTGGAGTAGGTTGCCATTTCCTTCTTTAGGGTATCTTTCCCACTCAGGAATCTAACCTAGGTCTCCTGAATTGCAGGCAGATTCTTTACAGACTGAGCTATGAGGGAATGGCCCTTATTTTTCCATAGGATCAGGGCCAAAATCTTAGACAAATCAAGCTAAGTCTTTCATCACCTAACTTCTACTTAATTCTCAACCTAGACTCCTAGGTCCAACCCTACACATAATACATTTAGCTCACGGAGAGCACTGTTCTTCAGTGAAACACCATTGTATCTCCTACATTGTCCTATTGCTCACTCTGATTGACATTGTTCTCTCCTCTGTTGGTAAAAATCCAAGGTGTGTGTGATAGAAAGTAAAGGGATAATTTTATCAAATCAAAAAGAAAGTGTGTTCCAACCATGGTTCTTGGGTTTGCATGGCTTCAGTGCCATATTTCCACTGGATCTCATTTTCCTCATAATTTTCAGGTTGTTGTTATTCAGTCACTATGTTATATTCAACTCTTTTTTGACACCATGAACTGTAGCCTTCCAGGTTCCTCTATCTATGGGATTTCTCAGGCAAGAATATTGAAGTGGATTGCTTATTCCTTCTCCAGAGGATCTTCCCCACCCAGGGATAGAACATGTGTTGCCTGCATTGACAGGAAGATTTTTTACCACTGCATCACCAGGGAAGCCCCTAATATTTATGTTGTTCAGCCAGAAATAGTATATGTATAGGGCCTGATGGCAGAATGTGAAGAGCTAAGGAACCTCTTGATGACAGTGAAAGAGGAGAGTGAAAAAGTTGGCTTAAAACTCAACATTAAGAAAACTAAGATCATGGCATCTGGTCCCATCACTTCATGGCAAATAGATGGGGAAACAGTGGAAACAGTGTCAGACTATTTTGGGAGCCACCAAAATCACTGCACATGGTTACTGAAGCCATGAAATTAAAAGATTTTTACTCCTTGGAAGGAAAGTTATGACCAACCTAGACAGCATATTAAAAAGCAGAGACATTATTTTGTCAACAAAGGTCTATCTAGTCAAAGCTAGTTGGTTTTTCCAAAACTACTGGTCTTTCCAGTAGTCATGTATGCATGTGAGAATTGGACTATAAAAAACCAAAAAACAAAAAACAACAACTGAGTGCCAAATAATTGATGCTTTTAAACTGTGGTGTTGGAGTAGACTCTTGAGAGTCCCTTGAACTGCAAGGAGATCCAACCAGTCCATCTTAAAGGAGATCAGTCCCAGGTGTTCATTGGAAGGACTGTTTTTGAAACTGAAACTCCAATATTTTAACCACCTGATGCGAAAAGCTGACTCATTTGAAAAGACTCTGATGTTGGGAAAGATTGAAGGCAAGAGGAGCAGGGAATGACAGAGGATGAGATGGTTAGATGGCATCACCAACTCACTGGACATGACTTTGGGTAAACTCTGGGAGTTGGTGATGGACAGGGAAGCCTGGGTGTGCTACGGTTCATGGGGTCGCAAAGAGTTAGACAACAACTGAGTGACTGAACTGAACTGAACTGAGGGTCTGATAGGAAATAAATGCTCAATAAATATCAAATACTGTTGTCTCTTAAAAACCTACTTTTCAAAGTAAATTCCTCTGTAAAACATCCTCACATTGGCCAGGCATGTTAATAATCTGGCAATGCATCTGTTGTCACATTTGCCACACTATATTACTACCTGTGATTCTCAAATTTATTTCCAGTCTAGATCTGAGTTCTAGAATTATATCTCCAACTATTTACTCAACATTTATTTTTTAACTCATAGATGCATCAAACTTAAATTTCTAAAACACAGTTATTCATATTTTCCCTTCTAATTATACTCACCTCAAGCTTTCTGTAATAAATAAGTTCATCATTCAATCTCTTGCTTAGGCTTCACAACCAGTCCATCATAAAATCCATTCCGTTTTATCATCTCTATCTCCAAGTTTTTCTTCATAAGTTTATTCTTAGTCATCTTTAATTTGTTTTTTAATTGTTTAATTGGTAGAAAATTGCTTTACAATTTTGTGTTGGTTTCTGCCATCCATACAGCAATGCAAATCAATAACAATTACATATATAATCCCATCCCTCTAGGTCATCATAGAGTGTCAGGATGGTATTTTTCAGCAACTTTCCACTATATCATTATCTCTTGACCAAAGCCACCAAAATCACTGCACATGGTTACTGAAGCCATGAAATTAAAAGATTTTTACTCCTTGGAAGGAAAGTTATGACCAACCTAGACAGCATATTAAAAAGCAGAGACATTATTTTGTCAACAAAGGTCTATCTAGTCAAAGCTAGTTGGTTTTTCCAAAACTACTGGTCTTTCCAGTAGTCATGTATGCATGTGAGAATTGGACTATAAAAAACCAAAAAACAAAAAACAACAACTGAGTGCCAAATAATTGATGCTTTTAAACTGTGGTGTTGGAGTAGACTCTTGAGAGTCCCTTGAACTGCAAGGAGATCCAACCAGTCCATCTTAAAGGAGATCAGTCCCAGGTGTTCATTGGAAGGACTGTTTTTGAAACTGAAACTCCAATATTTTAACCACCTGATGCGAAAAGCTGACTCATTTGAAAAGACTCTGATGTTGGGAAAGATTGAAGGCAAGAGGAGCAGGGAATGACAGAGGATGAGATGGTTAGATGGCATCACCAACTCACTGGACATGACTTTGGGTAAACTCTGGGAGTTGGTGATGGACAGGGAAGCCTGGGTGTGCTACGGTTCATGGGGTCGCAAAGAGTTAGACAACAACTGAGTGACTGAACTGAACTGAACTGAGGGTCTGATAGGAAATAAATGCTCAATAAATATCAAATACTGTTGTCTCTTAAAAACCTACTTTTCAAAGTAAATTCCTCTGTAAAACATCCTCACATTGGCCAGGCATGTTAATAATCTGGCAATGCATCTGTTGTCACATTTGCCACACTATATTACTACCTGTGATTCTCAAATTTATTTCCAGTCTAGATCTGAGTTCTAGAATTATATCTCCAACTATTTACTCAACATTTATTTTTTAACTCATAGATGCATCAAACTTAAATTTCTAAAACACAGTTATTCATATTTTCCCTTCTAATTATACTCACCTCAAGCTTTCTGTAATAAATAAGTTCATCATTCAATCTCTTGCTTAGGCTTCACAACCAGTCCATCATAAAATCCATTCCGTTTTATCATCTCTATCTCCAAGTTTTTCTTCATAAGTTTATTCTTAGTCATCTTTAATTTGTTTTTTAATTGTTTAATTGGTAGAAAATTGCTTTACAATTTTGTGTTGGTTTCTGCCATCCATACAGCAATGCAAATCAATAACAATTACATATATAATCCCATCCCTCTAGGTCATCATAGAGTGTCAGGATGGTATTTTTCAGCAACTTTCCACTATATCATTATCTCTTGACCAAAATTCTGTACCAACTTCCTAACTGTTCCTTACCTACAAGTTTTCTACTTCTAGTCCAAACAACCCACCCACCCCACATCATATGCTAGTTCATAAATGGTAAAGCTCATATCAATATTTGGCCATTCACTATAATATCATCCAGATTTCTGAATCAAATAGGCAGCATCAATATGATCTATTTTGCTTCTGTTTCTGAACTGGTATCCTGCCAGGCTCTCCCTCATTTACCACAATCCAGCCCAAGCAGTCTCCTTAATGTCCTTTGGGTAGTGGTCAGTTCAGGTTGTTATAACAGAATATCGCAGATCTGGTGGCTTACACAACAAGCATTTATTTGTCACTGTTCTGCTGGCTGGTAAATCTAAGAACAAAGTGTAGGTAGCTTGTCTCTGGTGAGAGCTCACCTCTTGCTATGCCCTCATAAGGGAGCTCTCTGGGATCTCTTTTATAAAAGCATTTGTCTTCCTCCTGAGGCATCTACTCTTAATGACTTAATCACCCCCTCAAAGGCCTTACTTCCCAGTATCATCACATGGGCAATCAGGATTTAACATATGAATTGAGGGAATACAATATTCATCCCATAGTATTCTGTCAATCTCATTCCCAAATTGCACTTTGAATGTTATGCCTTCTGACTGAAACATTTCCCCACAAATATTCACAAAGAATTCTCCTTTCTTCTCTGTTCAAATGGAAATGACAAATCATTGCCTCTACATAAACTTATCAGGGCTTCCTTGATGGCTCAAGCAATAAAGAATCAGCCAGCAATTCAGGAGACACAGATTCAATCCCTGGGTCAGAAAGATCCCCTGAAGAAAGAAATGGCAACCAACTCCAGTATTCTTGCCTTGAGAATCCCACGGACATAAGAACCTGGTGGTCAACACTCCATGAAGTCACAAAGAGTCAGATATGACTGAGTGGTGTACATGCACAATCTTATCAACAGCTGAATATGTTATACTTTTATTCAAATAAAAATATATTTGTATCCCTACTCTTAAATTTATAAGCTCCTTCAGGGAATAGCCAGTTTCCCAGTTGGCTCAGATGGTAAAGAAGCTGCCTGCCATTCAGGAGAAATGGATTCAGTCCCTGGGTCTGGAAGATCCCCTGGAAAAGGGAATGGCTACGCACTTCAGTATTCTTGCCTGGAGAATCCCATGGACAGAGGAGACTGGTAGGCTACAGTCCATGGGATAGCAGAGTCAGACATGACTGAGCAGATAGTATTGACAGATAAATTCAGGGCAAAATTCTCAGTGGCTTGTACATATTAGTTGCTTAAAAAAGATTAGTTGTCCTCTTCTCTACTGCTTCACAGACACATTGCCTCTGTATGGTAAAATGTACTTAAAAACACATTTTGGGCGTATTAAAATTGGTAATGAAATATTACAAAACATGAATTATAACAATAATACAAAATATGTTACAAGTGGATATAATCATAAAAGGACAAAAGGCTATATTTTGCCTCTCATAAAATTTAAAACAGGTGAAGCATAAAATCAGTCTACTTGAATTTTGAAACTTGTCGAATACATGCATGCTGCTCAGAGCTTCCATTTCTTAACCTTGAAAAACAAACACCCTCTTGTTTACACAGAGCAATTGTCTCAGACTATATTAACTCATTTCTTGTTGATTCTGTTTTAAGTCAAATACCTTTCATTTTCCAGGTATTAGACTAGTATTACTTTTTATGTTTATGGCTCTATAAATTTCAGTCAGCTATTCATTCGTGTCTACTTTCTGCTTCCTGTCATTTAACTCCCCATTAAGAACTCTAGAGTATGTATTTGCCAGAATAGTTTTTCACATTCCAGTGTACATTTAGTGTATTTGTTCCTCTGGATGCTAAATGTTCTCATCCTGATCCATGTTCAAAGATTCTTTGCATCAGCTGTTGGCATTTCAGGAATGGTATGAAAAACAACTGACTTGATGTTTTTGTTAATATTCTCTAGTTTACTTAAGACCTCAAAAGAGATTGCAAAGCTAGAGTGGAAAAATAGCACATTATCCTATTATGAACTTCAGTTCTGGCATAAAACACTATGCAACTGAACTTGAATGTCAAGTATTATTGATTAGTACTTTTGGGTGAATTACTTAACTTTCTAGGCCTTGGTTTCCTCATTAGCAAAATGTAAATACTGCTGATCTGTACATTTATGTTATGAATGAAATAAAAATATTCCTCATTGTTGATTATATAACATAAACATTGTATCTTGATGTTAGAGATTAAATGAGGAACCATTAATATAAAAGGGCTTCCCTGGTGGCTCAGTGGTAAAGAGTCTGCCTGTAATGCAGGAGTTGCCAGTTCGATCCCTGGGTTGGGAAGATTCTATCAAAATGGGCATGGTGACCCACTCTGGTATTCCTGCCTGGAGAATCTCATGGATAGAGGTGCCTGGTGGGCCACAGTTTATAGGGTCACAAAGAGTCAGACATGACTAAAGTGACTGAGAACACAGATAAGTAAAGTGTATAGTACAATATCCTGAATGTAGTGTATACACAACAAATGATTGATAGGGTTATTGGTTAAATTTTAATTTGTTCTTACTTTTTATATTAGAAAATATGGCAAAGTACATTAAAAACATTACCATTTAAGATTATTTTCATTATTTTACTTTAATGTTACATAAAATAGTAAAATTTCAAACTTGTTAGCTGATTTCATGCATATTACTCTTAGCTCATGAGATAAGCAAGATACTTATTAATATGCTTATAAAATCAATGAAGAAAGAAAGGAAGAAAGAAAGAAAGTTTAAAAAATTTTCATACCTCATACAAACTGATATTTCAAGACTAGAATCCAAATAGTCTATATTCTAATAGTCCAATTTATTAGGTTCTTACAGCATATTTTACTTTTTTCAATGTGTGACTTCTTTTTGATGAATGTTGTTTGTGTGTATGCATCTGGGCAACCTCATGAGTGATAGCCTGCCAGGTTCCTCTGTCCATGGAATTTTCCAGACAAGAATACAAGAGTGGGTTGCCATGCCTTTCTCTAGGGGATCTTCCTGACCCAGGGATCAAACCTGAGTCTTTTGCTTCTCATGCATCAGCAGGTGGGAACTGTAACAGCTGAGCCACCAGGGAAGCCATACATTTATTAAACACTTACTATTTTAGGCACTGTTATATATAATTTTCATATGTTAGTTCATTTATTCTCAGAAAACATAACTTACAAAGTGACTAAGTTTGCTATCCCCATTTTATAAGTTGAGATTCTGTGAAGGCTAAGTAGTTTGCCAAAGATCATAGAGTCAATATGAAGAAAATATGGGATTTAAGCCAAATAGTCTAAGTGTAGAATTCAAACTTTCAAGTTTTTTTCTTTCTGTCTTATAATAAACTCATGGAAATTTTATATCTCATGCCAGCATTATTCAAAAGTGAAAATTAAATAATAGGACTAAAACCAAACATTGAATCATTTGGCAGTCTATAATAAAAACAGAGCAGTGATAGTTTAAGCTCTCTTAAATTGCATGTGCAATTCTGAGTTGATGATTATGGCTCACATTTGAGTATTGACAATTTACAGAACTGTGGTAGGCTTAAATACAAGGCTATCTTTAAAAGTAGCTAAGCAAGATCTGCATTTACACAGTGACAGTTACTAGCTACTGTAGTCTTCAGTAGTTCAAATGCAACTCCAGGGTTATCTCATGATAACAAAACCACTAACTCAGGTCTTCCTGACAGTGGATTAGAAAACTAAGAATGAAGTGAGTACTCTGGAGGTTTCTTGCATGTGTTGCTGTCTAGAGGAGAAGAGAGAAAGGCTGCTGTATGAACTATGGCCATTCTATAAATTCTATACCATCTCAAGTTTGAATTATGCATTTCACAAGTGTTCTCTTGGGTACAAATCTGACAAGATTGAAAACATGCTTTAATATGACAATCAGTGGTCTCAACATGTAATATCCATGAGTTCTGATAAGAAGCAGACAAAAACAATTAAACTGTATAAAATATGAATATAAATTATATAAATTTTAGTTAACTGCCTCATGTGCAGATTTACTTAAAGCTCACAATTACCTGGTGGCACAGTTGGTAAAGAATCTGCCTATAATGCAGGAAACCTGGGTTCTGTCCCTGGGTCAGAAGTTTCCCTGGAGAAGGAAATGGCAACCCATTCCAATATTCTTGCCAGGAGAATCCCATGGACAGAGGAACCTGGTGGGCTACAGTCCATGGTGTTGCACAGAGTAGGACATGACTGAGTGACTAATACTTTCACTTTCACAGTTACCTTCTGGGTTATTATTATCTATGCTTTCTGAAATAGAAATTCTGAAAAATAATATAATTTAACAAGCAGACAATAAAATTAAGTTCTAACAGCTTGTAAGTAACAAATAGAAGACAGAATCTCTCCCCCTGCTTGAAGGGCTGCATCTCTGTCATGGCCATGTTCTTGCCAAACCATGGCACCACTAATGTATCCCAACAGACATCTGAAAGACAACCATATGTGACTGCAATGAGACAGAATTTCAGTGATGCACTGGCTTTGACAGTTTATATTTTACTTGAATACAAGTTCTGTAAGAGTATGAAGCAATTGTTTTTAATTTTATTGTAGGCTATTATGCATTCCTGAATATTTAATGTGTTTTATGCTTAATGTTTATTGTGTGTATTTTATGCTTTATGTTTAATGAGAACATCCTAATGAAAAAATACAAAACAATCACAATTTCCAGGGTAACAAATTGGGAATAAATATTAGTTTCTAAATTATAAATTATAAATATATATACATACACATATACACACACACACACACACATATATAAGCTTCTCAGATGGCACTGTAGTAAGGGATCTGCCTGCCAATTCAGGAGACATGGGTTCAATCCCTGGATCAGGAAGAACCCCTGGAGTAGGAAATGGTAACCCACTCCCATATTCTTACCTGGAAGATTTTCCATGGTCAGGGGAGCCTGGTGGGCTACAGTCCAATGGGTCAAAAAGAGTCAAACATGACTGAGCATGCATTCTCATACACTCATACATATATACAATGGGGATGTATAAACATGTTAGTTTATATGGTAACATAAATATGGCATATAACAAACACGTAATTTAGATGACTGAAAGGGTGGAAAAGAAAACTGTGGCAAAACACTCTCCGACATAAATCACAGCAGGATTCTCTATGATCCAACTCCCAGTATACTGGAAATAAAAGCAAAAATAAACAAATGGGATCTAATTAAAATTAAAAGCTTCTGCACAACAAAGGAAACTATAAGCAAGGTGAAAAGACAGCCTTCTGAATGGGAGAAAACAATAGCAAATGAAAAAACTGACAAACAACTAATTTCAAAGATATATAAGCAACTTATGCAGCTCAACTCCAGAAAAATAAATGATCCAATCAAAAAATGGGCCAAAGAACTAAATAGGCA
>SJYG01000047.1:3062026-3079602 GCA_006410535.1 Litocranius walleri
CAGATGAATGGATAAGAAAGCTGTGGTACATATACACAATGGAGTACTACTCAGCCCTTAAAAAGAATAAATTTGACTCAGTTCTAACGAGATGGATGAAATTGGAACCGATTATACAGAGTGAAGTAAGCCAGAAAGAAAAACACCAATGCAGTATACTGACACATATATATGGAATTTAGAAGATAGTAATGATGACCCTATATGTGAGACAACAAAAGAGACACAGAGGTATAGAACGGACTTTTGGACTCTGGGGGAGAGGGAAAGGGTGGGATGGTTTGGGAAAATGGCATTGAAACATGTATACTATCTTGTAAGAAACGAAGCACCAGTCTATGTTCAATGCAGGATGCAGGATGCATGGGGCTGTTGCACAGGATGATTCACGTAGATGATGTGGGGTGGGAGGTGGGAGTGGGCTTTGGCATTGGGAGATTGTGTTCACCTGTGGCTGATTCATGTCAATGTCTGGCAAAACAAATACAGTATTGTAATTTAAAAAATAAATAAATAAATAAAAATTAAAAATAAAGAATGGAAATATATAGATAGATAGATAGATTTATAGAGATATATAGAGATATAAAACTGACTAACTTTGCTGTATAATCAAAACTAGTACAACATTGTAAATCAACTATACTTCAATAAAAATTTAAAAAAAATTTTAAAAAGAAATCCTCAACAAAATTTTAGCAAACAATTCAGCAATGTATCAAAAAGTCCATACATCATGATCAAGTTGGGTTTATTCCAGGAATGCAAGGATTCTTCAATCAATGTGATACACCATATTTACTAATTGAAAAATAAATACCATATGATCATCTCGATAGATGTAGAAAAAGCCTTTGACAAAATTCAGCACCTATTTATGATCAAAACTCTTCAAAAATGGGCATAGAAAGAACCTACCTCAACATAGTAAAGGCCATTTATGATAAGCCTACAGCAAACATTATTCTCAAAGGTGAAAAACTGAAAGCATTCCTCCTAAGATCAGGAACAAGACAAGGGTATCCACTTTCACCACTATTACTCAACATAATTCTGGAATCCTAGAAATAGCAGTCAGAGAATAAAAAGAAATAAAAGAATCCAGATCAGAAAATAAGAAATAATGCTCTCATTGTATGCAGATGACATGATACAGTACATTGAAAACCCTAAAGAGAGTATCAGAAAATAACTAGAACTAATATTCTTGCCTGGAGAATCCCATGGGTGGAGGAGCCTAGGCTACAGTCTATGGGGTCGCAAAGAGTCGGAAACGACTGAGTTACTTCACTTTCAATCAGTGAATTTAGCAAAGTTGCAGGATATAAAATCAATACACAGAAATCACTTGCATTTCTATATACTAACTGAAAAATCAGAAAGAGAAATTAAAGAGTCAATCCCATTCACCATTGCAACAAAAAGACTTACATACCTAGGAACAAACTTACCTAAGGAGACAAAAGAACTGTACACAGAAAATGATAAGACACTAATGAAAGAAATCAAAGACTACATAAACAGATGGAGAGATATTCCATGTTCCTGGGTAGGAAGAATCAATATTGTGAAAATGACCATAGTACCAAATGCAATCTACAGATTCAGTGTAATCCCTATCAAATTACCAATGGCATTTTTCACAGAACTAGAACAAAAAATTTCACAATTCGTATGAAAACACAAAAGACTCTGAATAGCCAAAGCAGTCTTGAGAAAGAAGAATGAAGCTGGAAGAATCTATCTTTCTGACTCCAGATTATACTACAAAGCTACAGTCATCAGGAGAGTATGGTACTGGCAGAAAAACAGAAATATAGACCAATGGGACAAAATAAAAGGCCCAGAAATAAACCCATGCACCTATGGGTACTTTATTTTTGACAAAAGGGTAAGAATATACAATGGGGCAAAGACAGCCTCTTCAGTAAATGGTGCTGGGAAAACTGGACAGCTACATGTAAAAGAATGAAATTAGAACAATTCCTAACACCATACACAAAGATAAACTCAAAATAGATTAAAGACTTAAATGTAAGACAAGAAACTATAAAACTCTTAGAGAAAAACTTAGGAAGAGCACTCAATGACATAAAGCAAAGCAAGATACTCTATGAATCACCTCATAGAGTAATAGGAACTAAAAAGTTAACAAGTGGGATCTGGTTAAATTTAAAAGCTTTGCACAGCAAAGGAAACCATAAGCAAGGTGAAAAGACAACCCGCAGAATGGGAGAAAATAATAAATGAAACAAATGACAAAGGATTAATTTCCAAAATATACAAGTATTTCATACAACTCAATACCAGAAAGACAAACAACCCAATCAAAAAGTGGGAAAAAGACCTAAACAGACATTTCTCTAAAGAAGACATACAGATGGCTAACAAACATATGAAAAGATGCTCAACGTCGCTCATTATTAAAGAAATGCAAATCGAAACTACAATGATATATCACCATACACTGGTCAAAATGGCCATCATCAAAAAGTCTACAAAAAATAAATGCTAGAGAGAGTGTGAAGAAAAGGGAACACTTTTGCACTGTTGGTGGGAATGTAAATTGATACAGCCACTATGGAAGACAGTACGGCTTTTACTTAAAAAATTATGAATAAAACCACCATATGACCCAGCAATCCCACTCCTAGGCATATACCTTGAGGAAACCAAAATTGAAAAAGACACATTTATCCAATTGTTCATTTCAGCACTGCTTACAATGACTAGAATATGCAAGCAACCTAGATGTCCATTGACAGATGAATGGATACAAAAGTTGTTTTACATATACAAGATGGTATATTACTCAGCCATAAAAAGGAACACATTTCTGATGATGTGGATGAACCTACAACCTATATTATACAAAGTGAAGTAAATCAGAAAGAGAAAGATATATATTGTATATTATTGCATATATACAAAATCTAGAAAAATGGTAATAAAGAATCTTTACAGTGCAACAGTGGAGAAACAGATATAGAGAATAGACTTATGGACATGAGAAGAGGGGAGGAGAGGGTGAGATGTATGAAAAGAGTAACATGGAAACTTACATTGCCATATGTAAAATAGATAGCAAAAGGAATTTGCTGCATGGCCTAGGAAACTCAAACAGGGCTCTGTATGAACCTAGAGGAGTAGGATGGGGAGGGAGATGGGAGGGGATATATGTATACCTATGGCTGATTCATGTTGAGGTGTGACAGAAAACAACAAAATTCTGTAAATCAGTTATCCTTCAGTGAAAAATAAATTCAAAAAATAAAGACAAAAAAAAAAAAGAGAGAGAGAAAAACAGGAAAGCCAAACATCAATTTTAGGCAAATTCCTAGCTAGACTGATCATAAAAAAGGGAAGATTTACAAATTTAAAAAATAAAAACTGTACAAGTATCACAGATTTTAAAATAATAATGAAGGATATTATAAATAACTTTATGCTAAACTTATGAATAATGTTGAAATAGCAAATTCCTTGACAAGAACAAATTTCCAAACTGACTTGAAAAAGTAAAAATAGTTGCATATTTAAAAAATAGCAATGCTTCTCAGAGTTCTTTGCATGAAAATTCCAGTTGCTATCACAAATTAAATCTATCAAGCATTATTTTAAAGTATGTTAGTCACATGTTCTTGATGAAGGCACAAATGTAATTTAATGAAGAAAATATTTTTTTTTCCAACAGATAATTTTCGAAATTCTAAACTCAGAGACTTCACAGATTATGCCTTTCACATAAAATAACTCAAAATGAATGATAGACTTTAAAACATGTACGTTTTGAATAAGGTGGAAGGAAATATGCAATGCCTTAATTTTGAAGTTTCAGATACTTCAACTAGAAAGTATGCAATAGTACCACTAAGAATTAATTTAAAAAGCAGACACACAATTATATATGCTACACAAAAATAAATGTTACTAATTATTAGCAAAAGATACAAGCAAAATTCAAATGCAGATATAGGAACATCCATCTCTAGAAGACATTTAAGCAATAAAATGTCTCTTTCAAAAAATAAAAAAAGAGATACAATAAATATATATTTTACTACATTAAAATATGCTTTGTTTTCAGAAAAATGAAAGAGTGCTATGTGTTCAACACATTTTCTAAGAGAAAGTCATTAGGTTTGGAGTCTCCTAGTTTTTATACTTCATTAGGCATACAGAGAAAGAGAATCTATGCATATAACTCCATTCTCCAGCTAGCTGCATCCCATGAATTCAGGTTAATTTACCATGAGCAATTTAAAGAGAATAACCTAGAGAGACTTGCTAGAACATTCTTAGGTAAGAACTTCTAAGTCATCTGCTTGTTAACTACTATTCAAAAGAATCCTGCTGAAGCCATCTTCAAATATTTCCCTTTTGTGGATATTGAGTACAGTTCCTTACCATATTAGTGGTTTCTCCAG
Organism: Litocranius walleri; assembly: GCA_006410535.1. Classification (NCBI taxonomy): domain Eukaryota; kingdom Metazoa; phylum Chordata; class Mammalia; order Artiodactyla; family Bovidae; genus Litocranius; species Litocranius walleri. The sequence continues at coordinate 3,066,454 of SJYG01000047.1, forward strand.
TTACAAATAAGAATGGATTTCCATTTGGTCTCTCTGTACATGAATGGAGCATGCCCATGTTTGTCATTTTAAGCACCAGTTTTGCAGGGGGCTCTCCACAGAAAGAGTAGAGGCAGTGGAACTTCCCTCAGCAAAGCCAAGGGGTCCCGAGGAGAGGTGAGCCTGCTGTTTACCAACCCAGCCCCTTGGCGAGTGAGAGACAATCAGACGTGACAGGGGTTCCGTCTAAGCAGTTCCACTTTATTGCTGTAAACTCCCAGCTTATATAGGCAAGCAGGAGGGGTTTAGGAGGGACTTTCCATAGTTGCACCAATCACGTTAAAGGTCAAATTGTCATGTGCCTTCATTATAACAGGAGTCTATGGAGATCTTGCACTGTCTACGTGCACGGAAATCAAGAGAGCCAATCAAAAATCTTTGATAAACAACATAGACACTGCCCCCATCTCTTCCACCAGGTGCCATCTTAGGTTTTCAACCACAAAGCTAGCCCCTTTCTTTTTAAGATTTCCCATTTAGGGCCCCACAAGGTTTGGTTAATTTTAGAGATTGGATATAAAGCACTTTAATTAACCTCCTTCTAAGACAGCAACTTAATCTTTATGGTAGGCATATACTTGTCAATTTGAGCGAAGTCCAGGAGATAGTGGAGGACAGAGGAGCCTGGCATGCTGCAGTCCATGAAGACACAGTCATACATGAGTTATCAACTGAATGACAAGAGCATACTTGCCCCCTTCTCTATATTTCCACAGGGATTTCCTTAACTAATTATCCTACATGATTTTTTTAAATCATATCTTACATGATTTTTTTTAATAATAATCTAAGACACATTTTACAGGACATATCATAAGGTCATTAGATTCTGCCCAAAGGAATGTCAATATCTGAATATGTTCCTTAAGCAGGGGCCTAATTACTAAGTATACTCACAACTTTTAACTCTACCCATTGTGTAGATTTGCTCTCATTTTTTCAGCCAGAGTTTTCTCATTTGCAGTTTTCATCACTGTTCACCACTTTTAGTTTAGGAACCACCATCAATGAAGTAAACAGAATGCTTTGACTATATTGGGAGAAATTTGTAGGATTCAGACTACACATTCTGCAAAGAAGGTGGGCTGACCACTGGAGCACTCTATGTTTGACCTCACATGCAGTGAGGCAGCCTGGGCATATATGTGATCTGTGTGTGTGTGTGCATGTGTGTGTGTATATGCATGTGTTAGTCACTCATTTATTTCTGACTCTTTGCAACCCCATGAACAGTAGCCCAAGAGGCTCCTCTGTCCATGAGATTCTCTGGGAAAGAATACTGGATGGATAGCCTCTCTCTTTTCCAGGGAATCTTCTGAATCAGGAATAGAACCTTGGTCTCCTGCATTGCAGGCAGATTTTTTTACCACTAACTCACCAGAAAAGTCCATATATGTGACATACTGCTTCTAAAATCCCACCTGTCAAATATTCTTGAATATGCTACTTCCATTTCATCAATAAGCTCTATCAAACTAATCTCTTTCGTCAACTTTTTTCAACATTACTTAAAATTTTTTAGGCTTTCCCCTGATAGCATCCTTTTCCCATACTCAGTAATAAGCCGTTAATTTCCTTATGGGTTTCCCAGAGTGATATAGAATCAGCCTAACAATGCAGGAAATATGGGAGACATGAATTTGATCCCTGAGTCAGTAAGTTCCCCTGGAGGAGGAAATGGCACCCCACTCTAGTGTTCTTGCTAGGAAAATCTCATGGACAGAGGAGAATGGCAGGCTACAGTCTATGGGTTCACAAAGAGTTGGGCACGACTGAGCAACTGAGCATGCATACAATTTCCTTTCAGTAATTATATAACAAGGAGCTGCACCAGAAAGCTTTGAGTCTAGAATTCTAACAATCTTCATGAAATAGTATTTTATTGCCTTAGACAAAAGTCTTTGTTCTAATCTCATTGCATGGTTCATTACTGATTCAGTTCAGTTCCATACTCAGTTGTGTCCGACTCTTTGTGACCCCATGAACTGCAGCATGCCAAGCCTCCCTGTCAATCACCATCTCTCGGCGTTCACTCAGACTCACGTCCATCGAGTCCATGATGCCATCTAGCCATCTCATCCTCGGTCGTCCCCTTCTCCTCCTGCCCCCAATCCTTCCCAGCATCAGAGTCTTTTCCAATGAGTCAACTGTTCACATGAGGTGGCCAAAGTACTGGAGTTTCAGCTTTAGCATCATTCTTTCCAAAGAAATCCCAGGGTTGATCTCCTTCAGAATGGATTGGTTGAATCACCTTACAGTTCAAGGGATTCTCAAGAGTCTTCTCCAACACCACAGTTCAAAGCATCGATTCTACGGCCCTCAGCCTTCTTCACAGTCCAACTCTCACATCCAAATACAATCACAAGAAAAACAATAGCCTTGACTAGACGGACCTTCGTCAGCAAAGTAATATCTCTGCTTTTGAATATACTATCTAGGTTGGTCATAACTTTTCTTCCAAGGAGTAAGCGTCTGTTAATTGCATGGCTGCACTCACCATCTGCAGTAATTTTGGAGCCTAGAAAAATAAAGTCTGAAACTGTTTCCACTGTTTCTCCATTTATTTCCCATGAAGTAATGGGACCGGATGCCATGATCTTTGTTTTCTGAATGCTGAGCTTTAAGTCAACTTTTTCACTCTCCTCTTTTACTTTCATCAAGAGGCTTTTTATTTTCTCTTCACTTTGTGCCATAAGGGTGGTGTCATCTGCATATCTGAGGTTATTGATATTTCTCCCTGAAATCTTGGTTCCAGCTTGTGTTTCTTCCAGTCCAGCATTTCTCATGATGTACTCTGCATAGAAATTAAATAAGCAGGCTGACAGTATACAGTCTTGACGTACTCCTTTTCCTATTTGGAACCAGTCTGTTGTTCCATGTTCAGTTCTAACTGTTGCTTCCTTACCTACATAATTTTATTTTCTCTTCACTTTGTGCCATAAGGGTGGTGTCATCTGCATATCTGAGGTTATTGATATTTCTCCCTGAAATCTTGGTTCCAGCTTGTGTTTCTTCCAGTCCAGCATTTCTCATGATGTACTCTGCATAGAAATTAAATAAGCAGGCTGACAGTATACAGTCTTGACGTACTCCTTTTCCTATTTGGAACCAGTCTGTTGTTCCATGTTCAGTTCTAACTGTTGCTTCCTTACCTACATACAGATTTCTCAAGAGGCAGGTTAGGTGGTCTGGTATTCCCATCTCTTGAAGAATTTTCCACAGTTTATTGTGATCCACATAGTCAAAGGCTTTGGCATAGTCAATAAAGCAGAAGTAGATGTTTTTCTGGAACTTTCTTGCTTTTTTCGATGATCCAGCGCATGTTGGTAATTTGATCTCTGGTTTCTCTGCATTTTCTAAAACCAGCTTAAACATCAAGGAGTTCACGTTTCGCGTATTGCTGAAGCCTGGCTTGGAGAATTTTGAGCATTACTTTACTAGCATGTGAGATAAGTGCAATTGTGCGGTAGTCTGAGCATTCTTTGCCATTGCCTTTCTTTCGGATTTGAATGAAAACTGATATTTTCCAGTCCTTTGGCCACTGCTGAGTTTTCCAAATTTGCTGGCACATTGAGTGCCACTCTTTCACAGCATCATCTTTCCGGATTTGAAACAGCTCCACTGGAATTTCATCACCTCCACTAGCTTTGTTTGTAGTGATGCTTTCCAAGGCCCACTTGACTTCACATTCCAAGATGTCTGGCTCTAGATGAGTGATCACATCATCATGATTATCTGGGTCATGAAGATATTTTTTGTGCAGTTCTTCCGCGTATTCTTGCCACTTCTTAATATCTTCTGCTTCTGTTAGGTCCAGACCATTTCTGTCCTTTATAGAGCCCATCTTTGCATGAAATGTTCCTTTGGAATCTCTAATTTTCTTGAAGAGATCTCTAGTCTTCCCCATTCTGTTCTTTTCCTCTATTTCTTTGCATTGATCACTGAAGAAGGCTTTCTTATCTCTTCTTGCTATTCTTTGGAACTCTGCATTCAGATGCTTATATCTTTCCTTTTCTCCTTTGCTTTTTGCCTCTCTTCTTTTCTCAGCTATTTGTATGGCCTACCCAGACAGCCATTTTGCTTTTTTACATTTATTTTCCATGGGGATGGTCTTGATCCCTGTCTCCTGTACAATGTCATGAACCTGATTCCGTAGTTCATCAGGCACCCTGTCTATCATATCTAGGCCCTTAAATCTATTTCTCACTTCCACTGTATAATTATAAGGGATTTGCTTTAAGTCATACCTTAATGGTCTAGCGGTTTTCCCTACTTTCTTTAATTTGAGTCTGAATTTGGTAATAAGGAGTTCATGATCTGAGCCCACACTGAGCCACAATGAGCTCCTGGTCTTGTTTTCGTTGGCTGTATAGAGCTTCTCCATCTTCGGCTTCAAAGAATATAATCAATCTGATTTTGGTGTTGACCATCTGGTGATGTCCGTGTGTAGAATCTTCTCTTGTGTTGTTGGAGGAGGGTGTTTGCTATGACCAGTGTATTTTCTTGGCAAATCTCTGTTAGTCTTTGTCCTGCTTCATTCTGCATTCCAAGGCCTAATTTGCCTGTTACTCCTGTTGTTTTTTGACATCCTACTTTTGCATTCCATTCCCCTATAATGAAAAGGACATCTTTTTTGGGTGTTAGTTCTAAAAGGTCATGTAGATCTTCATACAACCATTCAACTTCAGCTTCTTCAGTGTTACTGGTTGGGGCATAGACTTGTATTACCGTGATCTTGAATGGTTTGCCTTGGAGACAAACAGAGATCATTCTGTCGTTTTTGAGATTGCAACCAAGTACTGCATTTTGGATGCTTTTGTTGACCATGATGGGTACTTCATTTCTTCTGAGGGATTCCTGCCTGCAGGAATTCTTTGCCCTGCTTCATTCCGCATTCCAAGACCAAATCATTACTGTAGTAACTATTCTTTATTTCTTCTAGATCCTTGTTAAAACATTTAATATATCTTCTCAATCTATATCTCTGGTTTATTTATCTGTAACTCCTTTTTTTTCTTTTTTCAAGATTTTGGATCATCTTTATTATCATTATTCAGAATTATTTTTCAGGTAGGCTCCCTATTTCCCTCTCTTTGGTTTGGTTTGACTGGTTTTTATCATGTTCCTTCACCTGCTGGATATTTCCCTGCATTTTCATTTTGTTTAATTTGCTGTTTGGGGTCTCTTTTCTGCAGGATGGAGGGCTTTAATTCCTCTTAATTATGAAGTCCGCTCCTCATGGGTAGGCTTGGACCATTGGCTTGTCAAGGTTTCCTGGTTGGGGGAGCTTGTGTCTGTGTTCTGGTGGATGGAGATGGATCTTATCTCTCTGGAGAGCAATGCAATGTCCAGTAGTGAGTTTGGGGGTGTCTATGGGTTTGGTATGGTGTTGAGCAACCTGTTTTTTAATGTTCAGGGTTGCATTCCTGTTTTTCTGGAGGATGAGTGTGTGGTGTCTTGTACTGGAGCTTGATTCTTTGGTGGAGGTTGGTCTCAGTGCAGGTATGGAGGCTTTTGTGTTAGTTTTTGTCTATAAATGTTCCTATGGGGTCAGGAGTTCTATAATGGTCCAAAGTTTTGGAGTTGAGCCTTCCGCCTCTGGGTTTTGGTCCCCCTCTTACAGTAGCATCAAGACTTCTCTGTCCACACAGCACAGAAGATAAAATCCCGAGGCTACTAGCAAAACCACGCTTCATAGCCAGGAGTAATATAGAGAAGAGGGAGGTGGGAAATTGAGATGACCGGGAGGAGAAAAGGGAGGATCAAAAAGGAAGATAATTTTTTTTTAACTTTATTTTACTTAACAATATTGTATTGGTTTTGCCATACATCAACGTGAATCCACCACGGGTGTATGTAAGTTCTCAACCCTGAACTCCCCCCCCCCCCCTCTCCCTATACCATCTCTCTGGATCATTCCAGTGCACCAGCCCCAAGCATCCTGTATCCTGCATCAAACCTAGACTGGCGATTCATTTCTTACATGATATTATACATGTTTCAATGCCATTCTCCCAAATCATCCCACCCTCTCCCTTTCCCACAGAGTCCAAAAATCTGTTCTATATATCTGTGTCTCTTTTTTTGTCTCACATATAGCGTTATCCTTACCATCTTTCTAAAGTTCATATATATGTGTTAGTATACTGTATTGGTGTTTTTCTTTCTGGCTCACTTCACTCTATAATCGTCTCCAGGTTCATCCACCTCATTAGAACTGATTCAAATGTATTCTTTTTAATGGCTGAGTAATACTCCACTGTGTATATATACCACAGATTTTTTATCCATTCATCTGCTGACAGACATCTAGGTTGCTTCCATATCCTAGCTATTATAAACAGTGCTGTGATGAACATTGGGGTACACATGTCTCTTTCAATTCTGGTTTCCTCAGTGTGTATGCCCAGCAGTGGTATTGTTGGGTCATAAGACAGTTCTACTTTGAGTTTTAAGCCAACTTTTTCACTCTCTTCTTTCACTTTCATCAAGAAGGTCTTTAGTTCTTCTTCACTTTCTGCCATAACGATAGTGCATCTGCATATCTAAGGTTGTTGATATTTCTCCCGGCAATCTTGATTCCAGCTTGTGCTTCATCCAGCCCAATATGATGTACTCTGCATACAGGTTAAATAAGTAGGATGACAGTATGCAGCCTTCATGTACTCCTTTCTTGATTTGGAACCAGTCCATTGTTCCATGTCCAGTTCTAACTGTTGCTTCTTGATCTGCATACTGATTTCTCAGGAGGAAGGTAAAGTGGTCTGTATTCCCATCTCTTTTATAATTTCCCATAGTTTGTTGTGATCCACACAGTCAAATTTTTTTTTAATGTAGTCAATAAAGCAAAAGTAGATCTCTCTTGCTTTTTTGATGATCCAACAGATGTTGGCAATTTGATCTCTGGTTCCTCTGCCATTTCTAAGTTCAGCTTGAACATCTGTAAGATCATGGGTTATATGCTGTTTAAGCCTGGCAGAGAATTCTAAGCAGTACTTTGCTAGCATGTAAGTTCAGTGCAAATATGTGGTAGTTTGAATATTCTTTCACATTGCCATTCTTAGGGATTGGCATGAAAACTGACCTTTTCCAGTCTTGTGGCCACTGCTGAGTTTTCCAAATTTGCTGGCATATTGAATTGAGTGCCACACTTTCACAGCATCATCTTTCAGGATTGAAATAGTTCAACTGGAATTTCATCACCCCCACTAGCTATGTTTGTTGTGATGTTTCCTAAGGCCCACTCGATTTCACATTCCAAGATATCTGGCTCTAGGTGAGTAACCATTGTGGTTATCTGGGTCATGAAGATATTTTTTGTATAGTTCTTTTATGTATTCTTGCCACTTCTTAATATCTTCTGCTTCTATTATATCCCTACTATTTCTGTCGTTTATCAAGCCCATCTTTCCATGAAATGTTCCCTTGGTATCTCTGGTTTTCTTGAAGAGATCTCTAGTCTTTCCTAGCCTGTTGTTTTCCTCTATTTCTTTACACTGATCACTGAGGAAGTTTTTCTTATCTCTCCTTGCTATTATTTGGAACTCTGAATTCAAATGGGTATATCTTTCCTTTTCTCCTTTGCCTTTTGCTTGTCTTCTTTTCACAGCTATTTGTAAGGCCTCCTCAGACAACCATTTCACCTGTTTGCATTTGTTTTACTTGGGAATGGTTTTTATCATTGTCTCCTGCACAATGTCATGAACCTCCATGGTTAGTTTATCAGACACTCTGTTTATCATATCGAATCCCTTTAATATATTAGTCACTTCCACAGTATAATCATAAGGGATTTGATTTAGGTCATACCTGAATGGTCTAGCGATTTTCCCTACTTTCTTCAACTTAAGTCTGAGTTTGGCAATGAGGAGTTCATAATATGAGCCACAGTCAGCTCCTGGTCTTGTTTTTGCTGACTGTATAGAGCTTCTCCATCTTTGGCTGCAAAAAATATAAGCAATCTGATTTTGGTATTGACCATCTGGTGATGTCCATGTGTAGAGTCTTCTCTTGTGTTGTTGGAAGAGGGTTTTGCTATGACCAGTACATTCTTGGCAAAACTCTGTTAGCATTTGCCTTGCTTCATTTTGTACTCCAAAGCCAAATTTGCCTGTTACTACAGGTATTGCTTGACTTTGTACTTTTGCATTCCAGTTTTCTATAATGAAATTGGCATCTTTTTTGAGATGTTAGTTCTAGAAGATCTTGTAAGTCTTCATAGAATCATTAAACTTCAGCTTTTCAGCATTACTGGTTGGGGTATTTATTCTCAGATTATTTTAATTTCAGATTTTTTTCAGGGGGCATTTTAATAGAATCAAATAGTTTTCCTATATGAGAGATGATCTGGAAGAACTGATGCTCAAACTGAAGTTCTACTACTTTGGCCACCTCATGCAAAGAGCCGACTCATTAGAAAAGACTCTGATACTGGAAAAGATTGAAGACAGGAGAAGAAGGGGATGGCAGAGGAGGAGATGGTTGTGAGAAGGTAACAGGCAGGGAGGCCAGGGGTCTCCAAACGGAGGAAATAGCCTGCACGGGTCAGACATTTTCTCTCTCTTAAGCGGCAGGAGGAAACAAACTAGCGATACTATTTCCTTCTCTATACAAATTTAAAAGGAGGTGGCTAATACATGTCAATGTATGGCAAAACAAATACAGTATTGTAATTTAAAAAATAATTTAAAAAAAGAAAAAAAAAAGGTTTCTTTTAAAATTCTGTGTTGCCATAATGACACTTGGTTTCACTTGAAGTTAATCATTGCCTTTTTCTTATGGAAATGTTTATCTTAAGCTATGCTAATGTACTGTGCATTTACCCCAAATTCTGTCTTGAAGTCGGTTCCACCTTTGGGCCCAGAACCTACTTGATAAACCAGTATGTTATACTCCGATATTGTTCCTCTAATCTATGTAAATGAAATTATTTGTATGGTGATCTGCCCTTCTTCAAGATTCAAGTTAATCATTTTATGGCCCATGATAAACCTTTTGGAGCCAAGGTTATCCCAAAATACATCTTATGGGTGAGGGGCCTGGTGCCATTTTGAGACATTCCTTTCTTTCATTAACAGACTGCTGGTGACTATATAACATCCAGCTAAAGACTAGCAGGGGGATACTCTTTCTGCCCTCTTCTGATGCCTATGTCAGAAGCTTTCTCTATCTCCTTTATACTTTAATAAAACTTTGTTACACAAAAGCTCTGAGCGATCAAGCCTCGTCTCTGGCCCCGGATTGAGTTCTTCTCCTCCAGGGGACAAGAATCCCGGTGACGTGATTCAACAACAACCTTTCAGTTGGATGGCATCAGTGACTCAATGGACATGGGTTTCAGCAATCTCTTGGAAATGTAGAAGGAGAGGGAAGTCTGGCATGCTGAGTCCATAGGGCTACAAATAGTTGAACACCACAGGATAACAACAACAGCAAAATACAATTTAATCAATCTCTGAGCTTCCTGTTTAGTTGCAGGGTTGTTGTATTTCAGCCACGAAATCAAGCCACTGAGTTTTGTCTGACTCTTCACAACCCCAAAGACTGCAGCACACCAGGCCTCCCTGTCCTACACCATCTCCGCAGTTTTCTGAACTTTTTGTCCATTGAATCAGTGATGCCATCCAACGATCTCATTCTCTGGCATCCTTTGTCCCTCTGCCTTCAATACTTCCCAGCACCAAGGTATTTTCCAATGAGTTGGTTGTTTGCATCACAGTTGGCCTAAGTATTGGAGCTTCAAGTTACAGGGTTAGAAAAAAATAATACTCAATTTCTCAGAGTTTGAAGACTACACAAGCTATTTATAATTAGAAAGAGGATAATGATAAAAAGGTCTTTGATAAATACTGGTCTAAGCTTTGTTGTTGTTGTTGTTTTCTTGGTTTTGTCTTTCCTTTTACATTTATTGAAAAATCTATCCTTTCATCATTGAATAAACTCAGGACTTTTTTTTTTTTTTTTCCAAAAAATTAGTTGAATGCATATATATGGGTCTCTTTCTGGTCTTTCTCCCCATTGATCTGTATTTTTATCTTCCTTCTCATTGATCTATATTTTTATAGTTGTCAATCCTAAACAGCAATTCGAAAGCATGGAGCTTAAGTCTTCCATCTTTATTCTTTTCAAAAATTATTTAGCTGTTCTAAATAATTTTTGTGTTTGAATTTATACACACATATTAGAACATACTTATTTCTCTGTCTTTTTTTTTTTTTCTTCAAAACGTTACAGGATATTGTTTAGAAGACTTTTTTTTATCATCTAAAGGAATATTGCTCTTAGGATAGACCAAGAAAAAATAATATTTAGAGGCTAAATATTGATTGGCTAACTCTGCAACCAAAGCTTGGGATTAACTAATGAGGAAAAGATATGTACAAACCAAAAGAAAGATGGCATTAAGGGAAATGGAAACGACTAGTTCTAAAAAAAAAAAAAGCCTAGTTCTCCTGCTCCCTTCTAAATACCATTCCCAAGAAGAATTAGAGAAAGAAAGAATCATGTCTACCTTTCCAACTTAATCAGTCTATTTGGCAGAAGTGTAATGAATAAAGCAGTTTAAAAAGTGGAATAATGTCAACTAAGGGAAAAATCTTTCCTTTTGAAAATCAAGAGATAGAAAAAATAATTTTCTGTCTGTCAGTAATTCAACAATTTGCTGATAGATTTTTCTCATGGCATATTTTTGCTGTTGTCTTTTTGATGAGAATAGTTTTTGGTTTAACGTACAAGTTACTCTGAAGTAGTCAAACATAGTGCAAATGACACATTCATTAATTTTGAAGTAGAAGTGGCATGTTCTTAAAATAGTAGGGAGATCACTGTAGTCAAGTCATTTCTGGGGGGGGGGGGCTTAACCTGGGGAATTAAAAAGTTAAAAGGAGCTATATTCAGAATCTTTATATTCACAAAAAATGCTTAAAATAATTAATTATTCAAACATGTAGAGGTCTGCACAAGATCTTATATTAAGCAGCAGCTCTGTCCAGTAGAGTTTTTGCTGGAAGTGTTACATAAACTGTGCCCTCCAATATGATAGTCACTAACTACATTAAACTACTAAACACTTAAAACATAGTTTGTATAGTTAATAACTGAATTTAAAATTTTATTAATGTCAATTTAATATTAAATTTAAATAGGCACAGATATCTGGTTATTATACGTATTCATTTTTGGTGATAGTACATAATATTTTATGTCAAGAATAGTCACGACCACAATTATGTCAGGAAAGTTATTGGCTTTTTCATATTATTTTCAATTCGACTTTGCTTCTTATAAGCATTACCAGTGCTGGTCATGGTAGTTACAGAGCTTTTCCTTTCATATTAAAATCTGCTGAACTGATAAATGAAAAATATTTTGTATAACCATCACATGAAAATTGGTTTCCAAACTATTTAATACTATATTTTATTTTCTTCAGAATACATATAGTTTGATAATTATATAAAATGTAATTTTGGCTATGAAAAAGAACCAGAAAAGAATAGACTCTAAATTAAAACCATTTTTTCTTTTTGGAATGATAAGACTGTGTAGCTAGTTCTAGTTTTATAAATTTGTTTCATATTTTTTCAAGGTTGCATTGTGGAAATATTTTCTTGAAAATAGCTTCTCAAACTTTCAGAAATTATTTAAAATCAAAATGATAGGTAAAATATGTTCTATTGTGTACAGGCTTAAAAATTATTTTGTCATCATTGTATAGAGAAGGCCATGAGTTATGTTTAATAGGATAGAAGTGCACAGAGGAACAGTTAAAAGAATCTGATAGGCTAAGCATAAAATACCTTCGGGGAGAATAATGATAAATTTTCAACACAAGTAAAACTTGCAAAGGTTACAAGGCATTTTATATGTCATGAAAAGTAATTTGTAGCATAAAAACCAAATAGGAGAGCAAAAATTGGAGGTTTTGTTCTATATATCATATGCTGAACAATAAAGTGAAATCACAGGGAAATGGATGAGTCAGAGCATACAACTTATGTAAGCTTGGGTAAATTTATCAAAGATAGTTAGCAAATAATTGTAAATAGATAAATGAAATTCATTAAAATTGTTAGCTAGGTAAATAAAAAGTGAAGGATTTAAAGCACTGTGTATAACATTTCTACTATAAAAATAAAATGAGTTATCCTGAGTTTATATAGGTAAAAATTTAGCTTTAAACTAGGGAACAAACATCACTTACCTTTTTATTTATATTCTGAGGAAAATGTACACATTTAGTCTCATAAACCAAAAAAGCACTATATTCTCAAGAAAAATTATAGGACTTACTAGTGCTTCAAATATCAGTGAAATAAAAGTTATTGGAGAAATAGAACAGTATTATAATTTGCTAAATACATGAGACCTAGGATAATATTCAGTTAGCAATTTTTCATGAACTTATTTGATTTATGTTTTGAAACAAATTATTAACCCCCCCCTAAGGTGATACTGCTTATCAGAGTGCAGGGTACTGCTGAGATATTGAAGGTTCACTTCCAGATCATCTTAATAAAAAGAATCTCACAATAAAGTGACTCATATGAGGTTTTTGGTGTCCTGGTACTTAAAAAAAAATTATATTTACACTATACTGTAGTCTGTTAAGTGTGTAATAATATCATGTCTAAAAAAATGCAAGTACCTAAAATTAAAATTAAAAAAAAAAACTTTATTGCTAAAAACCACTAACCATCATCTGAGCCTTCAGCAATTTGTAGTAGTAACCTTATAGATTACAGATTAGCATCACAAATAAGAGTGAAAAATTTTGAAATTATTTCAAGAATTACCAAAATATGACACAGAGACACAAAGTTAGCACAAAAAGGTCAATAAAGCAAAAGACAATATAATAAAACAAGGTATTCCTGTAAAAGATACTGGTTTGTATTTAGAGATAATATTCTAATTTCTAGCACTAATTGGTTTTGCTTTACTACTAATACCTTTGTGTTCTAGGGAAAATTATTGAACTTGTCTATGTTGTGGTTTCCTCATCAATAAAATATGAGAGCTGAAGTAAAATGATACAAAATAAAGTACATTGACATAAAGTAAGGATTCAGTTTTTACATTTATTAACTATGCAGACAAGGGTAATTTATT
>SJYG01000047.1:3079756-3090477 GCA_006410535.1 Litocranius walleri
TATGCAGACAAGGGTAATTTATTATTACCTGTATGCTTTTTCTTAACTATAAAACAGTTTGATAAGGCAAGTGAAGTCATTCATTCATGTCCAACTCTTTGCGACCCCATGAACAGTAGCCCTACCAGGCTTTTCCATCCATGGGAATTTTCAGGCAAGAATACTGGAGTGGGTTGCCATTTCCTTCTCCAAGACATCTCCCCGATCCAGGGACTGAATCTGGGTCTCCTGCATTGTAGGGAGATGCTTTACTGTCTGAGCCACCAAGGAAGTCCATTTAGAATTTATTTATTTCTAAATTTTAAGACTATATTAGCCAAGCTCACACAGTCAGGTATAGTTAAATATAATACTATGTAAGCAAAACTAATGGAAATGTTTTTATTATTTTAATGTTAGCTATATTCAAAGTCAGACAACTATTTATTCAATCATTCATTGTTTTTATAATTTATGCTTTCATTAATATACTCAAGTTTTTCATTTAACAAATTCCCATGCGCCGTGCACTAGGTTATGTACCAGGATAGCAAAACTATATAAGTCATCATACATGCTTTGGAAGATGTGCTAGTATAGTAAGAGAGCTAATTATATTAATGAATATTAGGATACAGATGTGAAAATATATATTTTTCAATACACAAAGTAACAATGACTTACTGTAATCTGAAGGAATTGACAAAAATGTACACAGAGGAGAATGAATTTGAGTTGGATGTTGAATGATTATTTCTGTAGTTTATTTGCTTCTCCCAAAATCATATGTTGAAAACCTAAGGCACGATGTGATAATATTAGGAGGTGTGAGGATGTGATTGAATCATAAGGACAGAACTCTCATGAATGGGATTAGTGCCCTTATAAAAGAGATCCTGGAGAGAGCCCTGGCCCTTCTATCCTGTGAGGACACAGCAAGACGCTAGCAGTTTGCAACTTGGAAGATGGCTTTCATCAGAACCTAACCAAATTTATACCCTGAGCTCAAACTTCCACCTCTCAGACTATGAGAAATAAATATCTGCTCTTTGTAAATATTCCATGCTGTGGTATTCTGTTAATGCAGCCTGAACAGACTAATAGTGATGTTCCATGTAATATTGCGACAGGAGCCCAATATACTGATCCTAAAACCTGTTGTTGAAGATCTAACAGGGATTATATTTAAATTGGCTGCATATGGGATGTGAGAAGGAACTAGCAACCCACTCTACTATTCTTGCCTGGAAAATCCCATGGACGGAGGAGCCTGGTAGGCTACAGTCCATGGGGTCACAAAGAGTTGGACACGACTGAGCAACTTCACTCACTCACTCACTCACTAATGGGATATGACATTTGTTGAGATTAGGGAGGAAGTTTGGATAAAAACTGGATGTTTGAACAGACTTTATGTGAAATTGTTGCATCTTGTTTAACTGAATATAATATTGGAATGAGTATTATGCCTGCTTGAGGAATACATCCCCAAACAAATGTAAAGAGAAAGCATGAACTAACCTTCCATAAGCATCATATTAATTGCCCATGCTAAATATGAACCTATAAAAATGATCACACTCATTCAGGTTGTTAAATTGAAACAATAGATAACACCTTCTTTAAGAAAGCAGACTGCCATTTTAATTAATGATGTGTTAGTAGTTGGAATGATAGTTACCAATGAATTCTCTGTACAGTCACCCCAGTGGCACATGAAAAAGTTGGACAGCTCATAGATATCTAACAGTAGACTATAGACACTAGAGGATTCCCACTCCTGCTTAAATGCCTATATATGATTTTTCAGGCTTGACCATAAGCAAGTAAAAAGGATTTACTTGGCAGGCCTCCTGGAGGAAACATTTCCTCTCCATACCAAACAGTGCACAGCCAGTGCATCCCGGTCTCTGAAGGGAGTTGCAGTCACAGACTCAGGCCTCCTTGGCCAGTCATGACCTTCACTTATTTATATCCCCAGCCCTGACGATAACTTTATTCCTAGATCTCTTTATCTAAGGTCTTGGAAAGAGGGCTTCTTTAGGTGCCCCTACTAAGATTTTCTTATGGAGGGACAGGTGGGGAAAAATTGAAGACACTTTTCCCACCCTGACTCACTACCCAGTGCTTTTACACTCTTATCCCTCCCCTTTCCTCACTCGAGACTCTGTAAGACTCTCAGGACCTTTAGTTCAGGGCTCTTTCAACACTGAAATGGACTGTGTATCTGTGCTGATCCACCTGACCCTCAAATGATGTGCTGTTCTGAGTGAAAATAGAAAGTAGAGAAGCGATGCCTTTTAGGGTTTTAGAATCTTGGTAATACCATCACAATCAATTATTAGAAGTTTATTACTTTGGGCATGTTGCTTTAATTGGTTACTGTGAAAAATAAAATAAACAACTTCACTCACTCACTCACTCACTAATGGGATATGACATTTGTTGAGATTAGGGAGGAAGTTTGGATAAAAACTGGATGTTTGAACAGACTTTATGTGAAATTGTTGCATCTTGTTTAACTGAATATAATATTGGAATGAGTATTATGCCTGCTTGAGGAATACATCCCCAAACAAATGTAAAGAGAAAGCATGAACTAACCTTCCATAAGCATCATATTAATTGCCCATGCTAAATATGAACCTATAAAAATGATCACACTCATTCAGGTTGTTAAATTGAAACAATAGATAACACCTTCTTTAAGAAAGCAGACTGCCATTTTAATTAATGATGTGTTAGTAGTTGGAATGATAGTTACCAATGAATTCTCTGTACAGTCACCCCAGTGGCACATGAAAAAGTTGGACAGCTCATAGATATCTAACAGTAGACTATAGACACTAGAGGATTCCCACTCCTGCTTAAATGCCTATATATGATTTTTCAGGCTTGACCATAAGCAAGTAAAAAGGATTTACTTGGCAGGCCTCCTGGAGGAAACATTTCCTCTCCATACCAAACAGTGCACAGCCAGTGCATCCCGGTCTCTGAAGGGAGTTGCAGTCACAGACTCAGGCCTCCTTGGCCAGTCATGACCTTCACTTATTTATATCCCCAGCCCTGACGATAACTTTATTCCTAGATCTCTTTATCTAAGGTCTTGGAAAGAGGGCTTCTTTAGGTGCCCCTACTAAGATTTTCTTATGGAGGGACAGGTGGGGAAAAATTGAAGACACTTTTCCCACCCTGACTCACTACCCAGTGCTTTTACACTCTTATCCCTCCCCTTTCCTCACTCGAGACTCTGTAAGACTCTCAGGACCTTTAGTTCAGGGCTCTTTCAACACTGAAATGGACTGTGTATCTGTGCTGATCCACCTGACCCTCAAATGATGTGCTGTTCTGAGTGAAAATAGAAAGTAGAGAAGCGATGCCTTTTAGGGTTTTAGAATCTTGGTAATACCATCACAATCAATTATTAGAAGTTTATTACTTTGGGCATGTTGCTTTAATTGGTTACTGTGAAAAATAAAATAATAATTGGTTACTGTAACAGATGTCAACAGAGCTCTACATTCTCTCTCAGCCAAGCTCAGCTCTTGAGCACATACCATCTACAATACCAGTAGTCATGGATGCAGTTTCAATTGTGCAAAAATTACAGCAAGCTAGAAAAGGCTGGAGACCAGGGTTTGATTCCTAGGTCTTGAAGATTCCCTGGAGAAGGAAATGGCAACCAACTCCAGTATACTTTCCTGAAGAATCCCATGGACAGAGGAGCCTGGCAGGTTACAGTCTACAGGGTTGCAAGAGTTGGACACTATTTAGTGACTAAGCCATCACAGAAAATACTGGCAATCAGAGATCTTAGTAGTGTTTTTATCTCACTACCAATCTAGGAAGAGAGTCAACAGGTTTGCTTTCATAAGAGAAAAATTCAATCCACATTTATTGTATTGCCAGAGGGTCATTTGATTTCATAAGCTTACTATGACAATTTAGTTAAGAGGGATTTGGATTTTATTTCTATGCAAGCTCTGATTGTAATAATACACTACAATGATGATATAATGATAATATCAGAAACTGAAGAGCTAGCTAAGAATGACTGAAACATGGTAGTGACACATAAGACCAACGGAGGCAAGTTAATAAATCCAACAGAAGTCCAAAACCTTGTCCAAATGGGGACATTAAAAAAAAAAAAAAAAAAAAACAACCTAGGCGGAAGTCAAGCATGCTTTCTGTAGGCAACTCAAAATAAAATGCTATCATTGCCAACCCCTGGAACTAAGCAAGAGGTGCAGAACCTGGTCATGTTTTTGTATTTTAGAGAATTTAAATACTACATCTGAGCATACTGCTAGCTCCTATTCATAATACACCCGACTCCCCCAACCCTCCATCCCCATTGATGCCAAAAAATATATTTGAATGGGGTTGAACTATAGCACAATACATCTGAACTGGAAAAAGCAGTGACTAAATCAATATACTTTTAGTCTGTATGATCCTCACTCAAATTTAATTTTGGAAGTATATACAGCTCACATTTATACAGACTGGATTTTACAATGAAAGCCTAATGATATATTGGGAATATCAGACCAAAAAAAAAAAAAAAATACAGATATGCCACTATAGTACACATAGTTTGAGAAACAATTGTTGGGACTTACTACTGGGTATTATTTGGAACTCTCCCAATGATATATACAATAAAATAATCTTGAAACCTGAAATATCTATATTATCATAATGATGAATAAACACTCTAATAAGGAAGGCAGTGCCCAGAAGAGCTCCATAGTAAAATGAGAATGGTTTATGCAGAAACATGCTACTGAAGAAACACAAGGAGATACTAACTGCATTCAAGTGCAGGTAATCTGTTTTCCTCTAGGGCTGACTTTGGAAACAATATTCAATAGTCTATGAACTGTTCGCTATTGACCAAAACCTTTTTCTCAGCTTAAAGATGGAAAATTCAAGGTAGACAGTAGCATGCTCTTTGGAAGGTCAGCCTACTGTGACCAACTGGTCGAAAAACTCTCATCACAGTTCAGTGCGGTTGCTCAGTCGTGTCCGAATCTTTGCGACCTAATGAATTGCAGCACACCAGGCCTCCCTGTCCATCACAAAAACAGCCGGAGTTCACTCAGACTCACATTCATAGAGTCAGTGATGCCATCCAGCCATCTCATCCTCTGTCGTCCCTTTCTGCTTCTGCCCCCAATCCCTCCCAGCATCAAAGTCTTTTCCAATGAGTCATCTCTTCACATGAGGTGAGCAAAGGACTGGAGTTTCAGCTTTAGCATCATTCCTTCCAAAGAAATCCCAGGGCTGATCTCCTTCAGAATGGACTGATTGGATCTTGCAGTCCAAGGGACTCTCAAGAGTCTTCTCCAACACCACAGTTCAAAAGCACCAATTCTTCGGTGCTCAGCCTTCTTCACAGTCCAACTCTCACATCCATACATGACCACTGGAAAACCATAGCCTTGACTAGACGTACTTTAGTCGGCAAAGTAATGTCTCTGCTTTTGAATATACTATCTAGGTTGGTCATAACTTTTCTTCCAAGGAGTAAGCGTCTTTTAATTTCATGGCTGCAGTCACCATCTGCAGTGATTTTGGAGCCCCCCAAAATAAAGTCTGACACTGTTTCCACTGTTTCCCCATCTATTTCCCCCGGCAGTCTTGATTCCAGCTTGTGTTTCTTCCAGTCCAGCATTTCTCATGGTGTACTCTGCATAGAAGTTCAATAAGCAGGGTGACAATATACAGCCTTGACGTACTCCTTTTCCTATTTGGAACCAGTCTTTTTTTCCATGTCCAGTTCTAACTGCTTTTTACTGACCTGCATACAGATTTCTCAAGAGGCAGGTTAGGTGGTCTGGTATTCCCATCTCTTTCAGAATTTTCCACAGTTTATTGTGATCCACACAGTCCAAGGCTTTGGAATAGTCAATAAAGCAGAAATAGATGTTATTTTCTAGAACTCTCTTGCTTTTTCCATTATCCAGTGGATGTTGGCAATTTGATCTCTGGTTCCTCTGCCTTTTCTAAAACCAGCTTGAACATCAGGAAGTTCACGGTTCACATATTGCTGAAGCCTGGTTGGAGAATTTTGAGCATTACTTTACTAGCGTGTGAGGTGAATGCAATTGTGCAGTAGTTTGAGCATTCTTTGGCATTGCCTTTCTTTGGAATTGGAATGAAAACTTTCCGGGAGCCAGCGTGAGGAACTCCTTCCGTGACAAGGTCATGCAGCAGAGCTCTGATGGCGAGGCTAATCAGACCTCAGGTTTTCCCCCTGGTATTTCCTGAGCATGTACCCTCAAAAATAAGAATCTGCCTGCTTTTCCACTCTTCTAACACACGCTGGAAAAAGTCAACTCAGGGCTTTATTCTTCTGCATTTGAAAGGGATATTCCAGTTAAACCCCCCTTGATAGCTCTCTAGCTTGCCTAACAGGTTCCCATGACCTCTTACAGCTTGTGAATTGCCTACAGCCTCCCAACTGCGAGAGGCACAAAGCTTAAAAGCATCTTAAAGATACAGAGCCTTTTCTAGAGAGTTAAAAATCATATTGGTGATGGGTTTTCACTGTTGACTCAATGATTGCTGCCAGGCCTCCATATTCTTTATCTTTTAGGCATCTAGGAGGATGTTAATCAATGTAAACGGC
The DNA here is from genome assembly GCA_006410535.1 of Litocranius walleri. NCBI lineage: Eukaryota > Metazoa > Chordata > Mammalia > Artiodactyla > Bovidae > Litocranius > Litocranius walleri. The sequence continues at coordinate 3,086,373 of SJYG01000047.1, forward strand.
ATATGGAAAAAGATATATAGTAATTTTGATGTTGGCAACACTAGACTTTTGAGTTAATTACTTTTCTTTTGTTATAAATTACTGTACTCCTTTTACATGTTATAAATTGCAGTATCTTTGCTATGTAAGAATGTAACTTTATTTAGTGCATTCGGAGAGTGGCACCAGACTTTGGGAAGATCAACACAAATAAGTATTTTGGTTGACAAACCCTTATCAGAAAGAGGCTATAAAATGTTAATTGGCCCTTTTGGCTGGAAGATGATGTAAATTACCTAAGACTTGTGTATACAACTAGGTATGCAGAGAGAAAAGCCTGGTTTTGATAAGAGTCTGGGCTGCTAACGTTGCATAACTTTGAATTATCCATTGATCTCTATGTACAATCAAAAAGGTATAAAAGGCCTTTCTAGACAATAGAGGCCGGGCCACTCGCTGGACTGGTTTCCCCTGTGTCTCCTCTTTACTCTAATTTCAGGCTGAATTCCGATCTGGGGTGTAGAGGCTCACCATGTTTACTTACTTGTCCCAGCTTCTAAGATCCATAAGAGAGAGAGCCCAAGGCGGGGCACTCTCCGATATTCAAACTGGTGGCAGTGGCCCAGTGTAGATGGTGCAAGTTCCTTGTCTGGAACTTTATTGGCTTTCTATGTTAACCAAGTTATTCAGCCTCTTTTCTCCACTAAATTTTCCTACTACACTAATTCTTCCTAATCTAATCCTATATTAAATAATAAATAAGTTTTCCTCGCCTACGCCATCCACTCTTTAAATTTCCCTGGATCCATTGGGGCTGGAACCTGGCAAACTGACTTTTTCATTTCCTGTGGCCACTGCTGAGTTTTCCAAATTTGCTGGCATATTGAGTGCAGCACTTTCGCAGCATCATCTTTCAGGATTTGAAACAGCTCAACTGGAATTCCATCACTTCCACTAGCTTTGTTCTTAGTGATGCTTTCCAAGGCCCACTTGACTTCATATTCCTGGATGTCTGGCTCTAGATGAGTGATCATACCATTGTGACTATCTGGGTCATGACGACCTTTTTTGTACTGTTCTTCCATGTATCCTTGCCATCTCTTCTTAATATCTTCTGCTTCTGTTCGGTCCATACCACTTCTCTGCTTTATCAGGCCATCTTTGCATGAAATATTTTCTTGGTATGTCTAATTTTCATGAAGAGATCTCTAGTCTTTCCCATTCTGTTGTTTTCCTCTATTTCTTTGCATTGATCGCTGAAGAAGGCTTTCTTATCTCTTCTTGCTATTCTTTGGAACTCTGCATTCAGATGCTTATATCTTTCCTTTTCTCCTATGCTTTTCACCTCTCTTCTTTTCTCAGCTATTTGTATGGCCTACCCAGACAGCCATTTTGCTTTTTTACATTTATTTTCCATGGGGATGGTCTTGATCCCTGTCTCCTGTACAATGTCATGAACCTCATTCCATAGTTCATCAGGCACTCTATCAGATCTAGGCCCTTAAATCTATTTCTCACTTTCACTGTATAGTCACAAGAGATTTGATTTAGGTCATACCTGAATGGTCTAGCGGTTTTCCTTACTTTCTCAATTTGAGTCTGAATTTGGTAATAAGAAGTTCATGATCTGAGCTACAGTGAGCTCCTGGTCTTGTTTTTGTTGACTGTATAGAGCTTCTCATCACAGAAGGTAAGAAAAATTAGCTTAGTGAGCTAAGTATGTTATTTTCTTTGCAGTGGAGAAAGAATTAAGAAATAATAAGAGCTCTGAAATTTCTGTGTATTTCAATTTCTAGGTTTTTCAGTAAAAATTTTTCAATAAATGATGCTGAAATAACTGATATTTATATTTTTAAAATGTTTACCATTACTTCACAACAATCACAATGTTAAATCAAATGAATCATAGATACAAATGTAAAAGTTAAAAAAGAAAACCAATGTAAGATAGCATAGTACAACTTCTTGATATCACCATAGGTAAAACTTTGCTTTATGGGGAGCATATGTTATTTGAAAATGAAAGGAAAACCTGAAAATTTTCATTCATTAAATTAAAAAAAAAACTTTTATCTTCAAAATAAATGTTAAGAAAGTAACGTATAAGCCCCAGTATGGAAAAAATTATTTTCAATTCACCTATCTGATAAGGAATTATATACAGTACAAAAGAGACTCAAATCTTAATAATAATATAAATAAAATTTAATAATTGGCAAAACTTCAAATGGATGCTTTATAGGAAAATATAAATAAGTGGCCAATAACCATGTATAAAATACTCAACATAATTACTTATCAAACAAATGAAAATTAAGATGACAAAATAGCAAAAATGTAGAAATATGCACTCACATACAGTGCTATTGAATATGTAAAACAATACAACTATTTTGGGAAAAAGATTTGGCATTTTCTTATAAAATTAAAAATTTATCTAAAATACTCCACAGTTATTCCTTTCCTGTGCATTCAGCCAAAATAGGTGAAAGCATCACATATTTGTACTCAGTCTTGTCCAACTCTGCAACCCCAGGGACTATAACCCACCAGAATCCTCTGTCCATGGGATTCTCCAGGCAAGAATACTGGAATGGGTTGCCATTTCCTCCTCCAGAGGATCTTCTGGATCCAGGGATTGAACTCTGCATCTCCTGTGGCTCCTGCGTTGCAAACGATTCTTTACCACTGAGCTACTGTGGAACCCCACAGTGAAACAGCACTTAGTAGCTTAAAAAGAACAAGCAGTTACACAACTGTTAATTCATGCAACAACATGTATTAAATATCATCTGGAGCAAAAGATGCCAGAAAAAAAAAAAAAGTCTATATAACTCATGACTATTTTTATAGAGTTTAAGAAAATGCAAACTAATATCAGTAAAATCACACAAGTTATTGATTGTGTGGAGCTAACAGGAGAGGGAGAGTCGAGACTATAAAGAGGCACAAGTGCACTGTGGGAAATGATGGAAACGTTCTGTACCTTGATTGTAATTGTGATTCTGTGATTTGATATATTTATGTTGAAACTCATTAGATTCTAAATATTCCAAATACATACAGTTTATTATAAAAAAGTTATCACTAAATAAAATGTACTTTAAAATATCTGCTCTGATATCCAGTGATAGGTTAATAATTTGATAATGTAACTTGAATCCAGATGTTATATGCAAAATGTTCATTGACTACAAGCACCAAAGCAAATACTCAGCAGAGTTCAACAAAGACAGGAAAATTACATAAAAGGTTAAGAGCCTACTGTTCTTTCTCTAACAATTTCAAGACATATTTTTCTGTATGCTTAACATAATATAATCATTGGGCAGAATTAAAAATAGTAAACACTTTATAAGGAATACACAACAAGGATCTTAATTTTAAATTGGAATTTTTATGTATCTCATTTTTTGAACTCCTTTTATTAGTTCTTCTGTTATTATAAACATAGTTTGCTCAAATTTCTTAGGCTTAAGTCCAGGTTTGGTGCATGATACAGGGTATTCAGGGCTGGTGCACTGGGATGACCTAGAGGGATGGGAAGGGGAGGGAGGTGGGAAGGGGTTTCAGGATGAGGAACACATGTACACCCATGGTGGATTCATGTCAATGTATGGCAAAACCAATACAATATTGTAAAGTAAAATAAATAAATGAAAAAAAAATTTCTTAGACTTAAAGATTTGAGCCATCTTTCATTTTCTATTTCTTCTACATCTCATCTCATGATATTTTATTATTTCAAAACTATTTCTCCACATTCTGATTTTAATGTATTTTTTACATTGACAGGTTTAAGAACCTCTAAAACAGTGTTTTTCCATCTTGTTCTCTGCATTTAATTTATCCTGAATATTGCCTCAAGGACCACTTTAACCTTGGCATCACAAGTAACATCAACCTAATATTGTCAAGATCAAGTCTGAATCATTTTGCCTACCTCACATATTCAATATTTTGGCGTAGTTGTTTAATTCATGACAATTTACTTATTTGAATTTACTTCAGTAAGGATGACACTAAGGCATATTTTGGTATGGACTATGACAATATACTAGTGAATGAGAACACAAATTTTATATATATATATATATATATATATATATATATATATATACACACA
>SJYG01000047.1:3090554-3130929 GCA_006410535.1 Litocranius walleri
ACAAATGGGGAGAGAAAGAGAGAGTAATAAATGAGACACAATGGGGAAATTAGAAAAATCAATTCAAATCTTGCCTCATTGTCACTTCAAAGCCACTCTGAGGGCCATTTTTTCCTCCTATTACTGAGAGGACTTACAAATTTTTAGTTCTATGATATTTTGGTTGCCAAAAACAGTCTAATTTCCATAAGTTAAATGTTCAGTGCACTTTTTTTTTTTAACATGTTGATACTCGGTACCACGTACTGATCTAGTGCACAGTTTTCTTTGTTTCCCTGGTGTGACCTGCTTTGGGCTATAGAACTAGCAGTGGTAGACAGAGCTGTGAGGCAGCTTCTTTATTTTCCTAGCATGGACATGTTTCTCCTTTACTATAACTTCAGTCTGATTCTGGCTCCTCTAGGATTGGGAAAAGAGAAGGTAAAAGGTAAGAAAGCACTTAATTGCTGTACAGTCTAGCAATTTGTATGTAATCCTGCATGATTTCTTTCTAGGTGAGGCAGACAACATTAATTCTTTTCCTTTAGATTAATTTCATGAACTCTCCTGGGTGACTCCCTCTGGCTCTTCTAGAGGTAGGTTTTTGATGTAGTTAATTCTACCCTTGAGTTGACTTATTTAAACATCCCCTTCAGTTTTTGCATCTGATAGTTGATTGCCAGTCACCTCCTGATGGGAAGCCCTTCTGGACAGGTTGAACTTCTAAGAAGAAAATGTACTTAAGAAAGCTGCATCTTCACCCAATTTTCAATGGAAATACAGTTCTCCAAGTGTCAGGCTAGGCAGCTAAGACACAGTATCACTGTTAATCATTTTAGGCCCTTTATTAATACTAGTTTATAAAGCGTTAGTAGCTCAGTCATGTCTGACTCTTTCTATGCTGTGGACTATAGTCCACCAGGCACCTCTGTCCATGAAATTTTCCAGGCAAGAAAACTGGAATGGGTTACCATTCCCTTCTCCAGGCGATCTTCCCAACCCAGGGATCGATCCTGAGTCTCCCACATTGTAGGCAGATACTTCAATGTCTGAGCAATCAGGGAAAGGGAAAGAAAGTGAAGTCACTCAGTCATGTTCGACTTTTTGCCTCCCTGTGAACTGTAGCCTACCAGGCTCCTCTCTCCATGGGATTTTCCAAGCAAGAGTACTGGAGTGAGTTGCCATTTCTCACTAGGGAAGCCCCTTTAAAATTTGGGATCAGATATAAAGCTTTCCAAGGCATACTTTAGATTAATATTCTTCCCCTTGGTTTGATTTGAAGGAAATACATCCCCATCATGAAATGAGAGGTGTTAAGGAGGCCACAGACTCTTAATAATATAAATCATCTCCAGATAAATCTTCATTCTTCATTTCTTTATGTGACTCTATTTTGATGCTTAAAGATGAACTTCAGCCACTGTTGACAGACTCCTTGGTAATTCATACTTCTGAATATTGTGGTGCTTAAATGTATAGTTTTATGCAGTCCACTGTGGAATTAGCTATAATTTATATGCAAAAATTTTGATTTCAATATTTTATAAAATTATAAACTTGGAGTTGCATTTTTACAGAATGTTAGATTCTTAAGTCGGATTAAAGATTAAAAATTCATTAAAACTAAAACTACACTTAAAAAGCTTTTATATCACTTACAAAGTATCTTCCGTATCAGTTACTCTAATTTTTCTATAACCAAAGTTTCTTTATGGACCTCAATAAATATTTCAGTTTTTACTTTAAGAATGTCAATGAAGCTATCTTAATTCAGTGATTTTGACTACCTAAGCACATCTTTCCACTTATTTTTTCACTAATTTGCAAATTCTTAAAAGTATTCTCTCCATATATTTTAATCAATGAGCAATGATTCAAGACTGATTATATCTAATATGAATTCATGTGTCCAAGAATTAAAAGTCTGCAAAATATCCATCCGCGTGACTTGCTTCTCTCAGTGAATAAGAAAAATATGTCATATGTACATCAGAGAAATCTCATGATAAATTTCTGTTTGATATTTCCAATTGCCAAAATAAAATCCAAACGTTAAATTTTGATTATAATATGTGCTTTCTTAGGTTACTCACCACCTCATGGAATAATCATATTCACTCTGCACAATACATGGAATTCTTTAGTCATGTATGTCTTGCTTTCTTTCAAACATGGTATCATAACACAAGGCAGTAACCAAAAGAATCCCAAAGAAAAAGAAATATAAGAAGGCAAAATGGTTGTCTGAGGAGGCTTTGCAAATAGCCAAGGAAAGAAGAGATAGGCAAGGGAGAAAAGGAAAGATACCCAACTGAATGCAAAGTTCCAGAGAATAGCAAGGAGAGATTAGAAGGCCTTCTTAAATGAACAATGTTGAGAAACAGAGGTGAATAATAGAATAAGAAAGACTAGAGAAGACTCTTAAAGATAATTAGCAGGTAAATAGATAAGAAAACTGTGGTACATATACACAATGAAATATTACTCAGCTATTAAAAAGAATAAATTTGAATCAGTTCTAATGAGGTGAATGAAACTGGAACCTATTATACAGAGTGAAGTAAATCAGAAAGAAAACACCAATACAGTATATTAATACATATATATGGAATTTAGAAAGATGGTAATGATGACCCTATATGCAAGACAGCAAAAGTGACACAGATGGAAAGAACAAAATTTTGAACTCTGTGGGAGAAGGGGAGGGTGGATAATTTGACAGATAATATTGAAACATGTATATTACCATATGTGAAATAGATCGCCAGTCCAGATTCGATGCATGAGACAGGGCACTCAAGGCCGGTGCACTGGGATGACTCTGAGGGATGGAATGGGAAGAGGTGTGGGAGTGGGGTTCAGGATGAGCGACACAGACACACCCATAGCTGATTCATGTCACTGTATGACAAAAACCATTACAATATGGTAATTAGCTCCAATTAAAATAAATAAATTTACCAAAAAAAAGAAAAATAATTGGAGATACCAAGGGAATTTTTCATGCAAAAAATGGGCAAAATAAAGGGCAGAAACAGTAAGGACCTAAGAGAAGCAGAAGCTATTAAGAAAATGTGGCAAGAATATACAGAGGAACTATACCAAAAAAAAAATTGTCTTAATGATCTGGATAAACACCATGGTGTAGAAAAATCACCTGGAGCTAGACATCCTGGAGTGTGAAATCAGGTGCATTATAATAAGAATTTCAAAACAAAAGCTAATGGAGGTGATGGTGTTCCACCTGAGCTATTTCAAATCCTAAAAGATGATGCTGTTAAAGTGTTGCACTCAATATGTCAGCAAATTTGTAAAACTTGGAGTGGGCACAAGACTGGAAATGGTCAGTTTTCACTCCAATCCCAAAGAAGGTCAATTCCAAAGAATATTCAAACTACTGGACAGTTGCACACATTTCACATGCTAGCAATGTTATGCTAAAAACACTTCAAGCTAGCCTTCAGCTATGTATGAACAGAGAACTTCCAGATGTTCAAGCTGGATTTAGGAAAGGCAGAGGAACCAGAATCACATTGTCAACAGTCATTGGATCATGGAGAACAGGGAGTTCCAGTAAAATATCTACTTCGCTTCATTGGCTACACTAAAGTCTTTGACTGTGTGGATCACAACAAACTGAAATTTCTTAAAGAGCTGGGAGTACTAGATCACCTGAGAAATTTGTATGTGGATCAATAAGCAACAATAACAACTGGACATGGAACAACTGACTGGTTCAAAATTAAGAAAGCAGTTCTACAAGGCTGCATATTGTCACCCTGCTTATTTAACTTACATGCAGAATATGTCATGTGAAATGCTGGACTGCATAAATCAGAATCAAGATTATGGGAGAAATAACCTCAGAAATTCAGATGCCACTCTAGTGGTAGAAAATGAAGCAAAAATAAAAAGTTTCCTTTTGAGGGTGAAATATGAGAGTGAAAAAGCTGGCTTAAAACTCAACATTTAAAAAACTAAGATCATAGCATCTGGTCCTATTGCCTCATGGCAAATAGACGGGGGAAAGTGGAGGCAGTGAGAGATTTTATTTCTTGGGCTCCAAAATCTCTATGGACATTGACTGCACCATGAAATTAAAAGATGCTAGCTCCTTGGAAGGAAAGCTATGACAAATCTAGACAGTGTATTAAAAATCAGAGATATTACTTTACCAACCAAAGGTCCACACAGACAAAGCTATGGTTTTCAAATAGTCATGTGCAGATATTAGAGTTGGACAATAAAGAAAGCTGAGTGCCAAAGAATTAATGCTTTTGAATTGTGATTGATGCTAGGTAAGACTTTTGAAAGTCCCTTTGACTGCCAGGACATCCAATCAATCAGTCCTAAAGAAATCAACCCTGAATCTCCATTGCTGTACTGTAAATAAATTATTCAGGCTTCCCTGGTGGCTCAGAGGTTAAAGCATCTGCCTCCATTGCGGGAGACCCGGGTTTGATCCCTGGATCGGGAAGATCCCCTGGAGCAGGAAATGGCAATCCACTCCAGTATTCTTGCCTGGAGAATCCCATGGACAGAGAAGCTTAGTAGGTTACAGTCCACGGGATTGCAAAGAGTCGGACACGACTGAGCAACTTCACCTCACCTCACCTCACCTCAAATAAATTATTCAGGCATAGAGAATAGATTTATGGACATGGGGAGAGTGGAGGAGAGGGTGAGATGTATGGAAAGAGTAACATAGAAACTTATATTACCATATGTAAAATAGATAGCCTATAGGAATTTTCTGTATGGCTCAGGAAACTCAAACAGGGGGTCTGTACCAACCTAAAGAGGTGGAATGGGGAGGGAGATTCTAAAAGGAGGGAATATGTATACCTATGGCTGATTCATGTTGAGGTTTGACTTAAAAAAATTCTGTAAAGCAATTATCAATAAAAAAAAAAAAAAGAAATAAACACTGGATATTCATTGGAAGGACTGATGCTGAAGCTTAAGCTCTAATTCTTTGGCCACCTGAATGGAAGACTCGACTGATGCTGAGAAAGACTGAAGGCAAAAGAAGAAGGGGACGGCAGAGGATGAGATGGTTAAACAGCATCAATGATACAATGGACATAAATTTGAGCAAACTCCAGGAGATAGTGAAGGATTAAGGGGCCTGTCTTGCCACAGTCTATGGGGGTCACAAGGAGTTGGAAATGACTTAACGACTAAACAACAGTATGCACAATTTGGTTTTTTAATTAATCTTTTAATATTTTAAAGTAAAATAATGTTATTAAAACCAGTTTTCATTTTACATATTAGATATGCTTAGCCATTTGAAATATTTAAATACTTCATGTGTAGGTGTAATGTGATGAGGTACTCAGAATGCATTTTGAGTACTTCTGTTTAAAATTTATTTTGACATTTATTTAACCTGTGCTTGTAGCTGGAAGTTTAAATAAGACCTTAAACTTAAACTTCAGGGGGAAAAAAAAAAAAATCATGGTCCTGCTGTTTCAGTTGGTCTGTGAAATCCCCCGTCACCTTACAAATTGATTTAAAAAGAAATAGTCCCCTGATTCAGTGAGAGCTGCTCAAAACATGCTGCAATGCATTTTTTTCCCCCCTGTTAAAGCTGGAAAAAGGGTCCTTGCTCTGTTTCCTTTAAAGCTTAGTGTGAAGAGAATGTGAAGAGTTGATTCAAAGTGCCCAGTGCCCATGTTTGTATCAAGAATTGACCAAATACTGAAGAAGTGGAGCAAAGAAGTGACGGAAAATCATTTCAGTACTGAAGATACTATTTGAGACCTAGATTGTAGCAATACTTGAAGACAAAGAGATCCCTATATTGTTGTGTGAGACAATAGAGTTTTTTCATGGTGGAAACAAATTTGAGTTGCAGTTTTCTCTGATTCAGCTGGTAAAGAATCCGCCTGCAATGTGGGAGATGTGTGTTCAGTCCCTGGGTTGGGAAGATACCCTGGAGAAAGGAATGACTACCCTCTCCAGTATTTTGGCCCAGAGAATTCCACGGACTGTATAGTCCATGGGGTCACAAAATGTCGAAGATGACTGAATGACTTTCACTTTTCATTCTAGCAACAGAAAGCAACCCAATCAATAATATTATGATAATAAATAAATAGAGTAAGAGTGTACCAGTTACCTTCAAATCTTATTAACAAATAGATTAATGTTAATAATACAGGCCAACATGTTATAGAGCATTTGAAATGCAACAAATAATATAAAAACTATTTATATGTACATTTCACTAAATTCTGGCAAAAAATAATATGATAGAGTCATTAACACTGTTTACACACTACAAATGGAGAACTAATGCTTAGACTACTCAGAAACTTAAGTAACTTAAAAAAAAACTAAATAAATTGACAAGCCCATAGTGAGTAAATAACTGCACTTGTACTCTAAAAATATTTAGCATAAACATATTATTTTAATCATTATTACATACCTGTTTGCATCTGAGAATTTCAAAACTGTTTGACAATTTTGAAACTCCCCTTTAGTTACCAGTTGAATATTTTTGGTATGAAATAAGATACTTTCTTTACTCGGTAGTAGAAATTAAGCGATGGACACAATTTTCTCACAAAATAATTATTTAAGATATAACAAAGGATTTTATTTATTCCTCAATAATGTTGCTGAAAGTTATAAACATAAAAGTCACATTGCTAGGCACTATTGGGAACCTAAATATAAATAATGCTTTGATTCATTATTTTGGGTGGCTCCAAAAACACCGCAGATGGTGATTGCAGCCATAAAATTAAAAGATGCTTACTCCTTGGAAGGGAAGTTATGACCAACCTCCAAATAGTCCCCTGATTCAGTGAGAGCTGCTCAAAACATGCTGCAATGCATTTTTTTCCCCCCTGTTAAAGCTGGAAAAAGGGTCCTTGCTCTGTTTCCTTTAAAGCTTAGTGTGAAGAGAATGTGAAGAGTTGATTCAAAGTGCCCAGTGCCCATGTTTGTATCAAGAATTGACCAAATACTGAAGAAGTGGAGCAAAGAAGTGACGGAAAATCATTTCAGTACTGAAGATACTATTTGAGACCTAGATTGTAGCAATACTTGAAGACAAAGAGATCCCTATATTGTTGTGTGAGACAATAGAGTTTTTTCATGGTGGAAACAAATTTGAGTTGCAGTTTTCTCTGATTCAGCTGGTAAAGAATCCGCCTGCAATGTGGGAGATGTGTGTTCAGTCCCTGGGTTGGGAAGATACCCTGGAGAAAGGAATGACTACCCTCTCCAGTATTTTGGCCCAGAGAATTCCACGGACTGTATAGTCCATGGGGTCACAAAATGTCGAAGATGACTGAATGACTTTCACTTTTCATTCTAGCAACAGAAAGCAACCCAATCAATAATATTATGATAATAAATAAATAGAGTAAGAGTGTACCAGTTACCTTCAAATCTTATTAACAAATAGATTAATGTTAATAATACAGGCCAACATGTTATAGAGCATTTGAAATGCAACAAATAATATAAAAACTATTTATATGTACATTTCACTAAATTCTGGCAAAAAATAATATGATAGAGTCATTAACACTGTTTACACACTACAAATGGAGAACTAATGCTTAGACTACTCAGAAACTTAAGTAACTTAAAAAAAAACTAAATAAATTGACAAGCCCATAGTGAGTAAATAACTGCACTTGTACTCTAAAAATATTTAGCATAAACATATTATTTTAATCATTATTACATACCTGTTTGCATCTGAGAATTTCAAAACTGTTTGACAATTTTGAAACTCCCCTTTAGTTACCAGTTGAATATTTTTGGTATGAAATAAGATACTTTCTTTACTCGGTAGTAGAAATTAAGCGATGGACACAATTTTCTCACAAAATAATTATTTAAGATATAACAAAGGATTTTATTTATTCCTCAATAATGTTGCTGAAAGTTATAAACATAAAAGTCACATTGCTAGGCACTATTGGGAACCTAAATATAAATAATGCTTTGATTCATTATTTTGGGTGGCTCCAAAAACACCGCAGATGGTGATTGCAGCCATAAAATTAAAAGATGCTTACTCCTTGGAAGGGAAGTTATGACCAACCTCCATAGAATGTTAAAAACCAGAGACATTACTTTGCCAACAAAGGTCCATCTAGTCAAGGCTATGGTTTTTCCACTAATCATGTATAGATGTGAGAGTCGGACTGTGAAGAAGGCTGAGCGCCAAATAATTGATGCTTTTGAACTGTATTGTTGAAGACTCTTGAGAGTCCCTTGGACTGCAAGGAGATCCAACAAGTCCATTCTAAAGGAGGTCAGTCCTAGGTGTTCATTGGAAGGACTGATGCTAAAGCTGAAACTCCAGTACTCTGGCCACTTCATGCGAAGAGTTGACTCACTGGAAAAGATTCTGATGCTAGGAGGGATTGGGGGCAGGAGCAGAAGGGGACGACAGAAGATGAGATGCCTGGATAGCATCACCTGACTCAATGGACATGAGTTTGAGCAAACTCCCGGAGTTGGTGGTAAACAGGGAGGCCTGGTGTGCTGCGATTCATGGAGTCTCAAATAGTCAGACACGACTGAGCGACTGAACTGAACTGACTGAACTGAAGAGAACTTAAAAATATTTTAGAACACATCTATAAGTAACAATGACTCTAAGCATGTACATGTCTTATCATCATGTAATTTTCTAATGTGATTATAATATTTATCATGTTTGTACGATTATAGTGGAAAAAATATAAAATTAAATAAGTAAACATATTACTCACTTTGAGAGTGATGATAAGGAATAATTTAAGAGTTGTGATTTTTCAGGAAGGAAACTCATTTTGAGTCACTTGGAGAGCATTTACATGTGTTTGCTGTGCTGACGGATGTATGTAAGCCTGATAAATCTATTAATGAGAGGCTGTAATATTGATTCATAGCAACAGATCAAAGTGGTGAAAAATTGAAGGGCAGAGATAGAGTCTGGATTAGGAGAGTGTACCTGATTCAAGCTTAAAACTTTTGACCCAAGAAAACTCTTGCCAACGTGGGTAGAGACCCTAATACAAGGGCTGTGTGGGGAGAACTGTTGGCAGATCAAATGACTGGTTGGAAGTTGGAGTAGCCAGCTGAAGAAAATATACTTTTCTTGTGACAAGATTTACCAATGGTAAGTCTAGCAATAAAGAATTCACCTACAATGCAGGCGACCCCAGTTTAATTTCTTGATCAGGAAGATCCTCTGGAGAAGGCAATGCCTGGAGAATTCCATGGACAGAGGAGCCTGGTAAGCTATAGTCCATGGGGTCGCAAAGTGTCCAACATGACTGAGTGACTTCACTTTGCATGCTTTGCAAGCCCAGAGAGATGGAACAGAATGCACTCATCCATAAGAGAATATGGTAGCTTTTTATAAAACAAAAAAAGAACATGAAACTACTTTATTTTAACACATAGCAAACAAATTTCTGTATCATGTTTTATCTTTTCTTTGATGGCTTGAGGGGCCATTAATTGCAAGATGGAATAAGCTGAGCCAAATGTCAAGCAGCCCCAGTGGAGCTGAGAAAGCAAGATTTTGCTCTAAGTAATGTTTAGGGTATTGATTATTCCATAGAACTGGGCCTGGTAATTACAGACCTGACATTGTGGTTTTTATTTCAAGTGACCTTACAACTACTACTTAAATATAAATAAAGATGACAGCAGCATATGTAAAGAATCCTTTGGTAAATAAAGGAAAGTGGAAAATAGAAACAAGTTTCGCTTTGGTAAGATCCTACAAGACACAATTGGACTACAACCTGCATACATTTCACAAGTTTCTCTAAGGAAAAGAAATCATTGCTCTAGGGCAGATTACAAGTTCCCTGAAAATAGTTTATTTATCCCTCAACTCTTAAAACACTGGTCTGAAATGCACAAAAACAAACCAAACAACAATAATAGTTCTGGACTGTTATAAATTAAGTCATTGATTTCTAGATTTTGTAAATAATATATCAGTGGCAAAGAAAGTGAGGCTGGTTAATGAAAATAAAAGATGCACTAGAAGAGTTCAGGACAGTTATTCTGCATTTTATGGAAATATTAAGGACTTTCATTTTAGAACTCCTATATTTTCTTTTACATCGATGCAAAATATTAAAATGTACCTGAACATTAATATCTAGGTCTTTGATTTCTTCTCAGGAATCCTATTTCACTCTGTTTCAGTTAACTACAAATATGCTTTTCCCAAGCATTTCCTATTCACTTTATACTTTTAATCCATTCTTATTAAATCTTATTCTCACTTGAATTCTACAATGTTCATTTCAGGTGCAATAGTTACAAGTTTTCAGTTCAGTTCAGTCACTCAGTTCTCTCCAACTCATTGTGACTCCATGAACTGCAGCATGCCAGGCCTCCCTGTCCATCACCAACTCCCAGAGCCTACTCAAGCTCATGTACATTGAATTGGTGATGCCATCCAACCATCTCATCCACTGTCATCCCCTTCTCCTCCTGCCCTCAATTATTCCCAGCATCAGGGTCTTTTCAAATGAGTCAGCTTTTCCCATCTGGTGGCTGAAGTACTGGAGTTTCAGCTTCAATATCAGTCCTTCCAATGAACACCCAGGATGGATTTCCACTAGAACTGAGAGGTTGGATCTCGCAGTTCAAGGGAATCTCAAGAGTCTTCTCCAATACCACAGTTCAAAAACATCAATACTTCTCCTCAGCTTTCTTTATAGTACAATATTCACATCCATTCATGACTACTGGAAAAAACATAGCCTTGACTAGACAGACTTTTGTTGGCAAGTAATGTCTCTGCTTTCTAATATACTGTCTAGGTTGGTCATAACTTTCCTTCCAAAGAGTAAGTGTCTTTTAATTTCATAACTACAAGCACCATCTGCAGTGATTTTGAAGCCCAAAAAATAAAATTAGCCAGTTTCCACTGTTTTCCCATCTATTTGCCATGAAGTGATGGGACCTGATGCCATGATTTTTGTTTTCTGAATGTTGAGCTTTAAGCCAACTGTTTCACTCTCCTCTTTCACTTTCATCAAGAAGCTTTTTAGTTCTTCTTCACTTTCTGCCATAAGGGTGGTGTCATCTGCATATCTGAGTTTGTTGATATTTCTCCCAGCAATCTTGATTCCAGCTTGTGTTTCTTCCAGTCCAGTGTTTCTCATGATGTACTCTGCATATCTTTAAATAAGCAGGGGGACAATATATAGCCTTGATGTACACCTTTCACTATTTGTAACCAGTCTGTTGTTCCATGTCCAGTTCTAACTGCTGCTTCCTGACCTGCATACAGATTACTCAAGAGGCAGGTCAGGTGATCTGGTATTCCAATTTCTTGAAGAAAATCCACAGTTTGTTGTGATCCACAAATTTAAAAGCTTTGCCATAGTCAATAAAACAGAAGTAGATGTTATTCTGGAACTGTCTTGCTTTCTAGATGATCCAATGGATGCTGACAATTTGATCTCTGATTCCACTGCCTGTTGTAAATCTAGCTTGAACATCTGGAGGTTCATGGTTCATGTATTGCTGAAGCCTGCCTTGGAGAATTTTGAGCATTGCTTTACTAGCATGTGAGATAAGTGCAATTGTGTGGTAGTTTGAGCATTCTTTATCATTGCCTTTCTTTGGAATTGGAATGAAAACTGATCTTTTCCAGTCCTGTGGCCACTGCTGAGTTTTCCAAATTTGCTGGCATACTGAGTGCAGCACTTTCACAGTATCATCTTTCAGGATCTGAAATAGCTCAACTGGAATTCCATCACTTCCACTAGCTTCATTTGTAGTGATGCTTTCCAAGGCCCACTTGACTTCACATTCTAGGATGTCTGGCTCTAGGTGAATGATCACATCATCATGATTGACTGAGTTGTAAAGACCTTTTTTGAACAGTTCTATGTATTCTTGTCACCTCTTCTTAATATCTTCTGCTTCTGTTACATCCCTATTATTTCTGCACTTTATGGAGCCCATCTTCACATGAAATGTTTCCTTGGTATCTGTAATTTTCTTGAAGAGATCTCTAGTCTTTCCCATTCTATTGTTTTCTTCTATTTTTTTGCATTGATCACTGAGGAAGGCTTTCTTATCTCTCTTTGCTATTCTTTGGAACTCTACAGGCAAATATGTATATCTTTCCTTTTCTCCTTTGCTTTTCACTTGTTTTCTTTTCATAGCTATTTGTAAGACTTCCTCATACAGCCATTTTGCTTTTTTGCATTTCTTTTTCTCGGGGATGGTCTTGAGTCCTATCTCCTGTACAATGTTACAAATCTCTGTCCATAGTTCATCAGGCACTCTGTCTATCAGATCTAATCCCTTAAATCTATTTCACATTTCCACTGTATAATCATAAGGGATTTTATTTAGGTCACACCTGAGTGGTTCAGTGGTTTTCCCCACTTTCTTCAATATAAGTCTGAATTTGGCAATAAGGAGTTCATGATCTGAGCCACAGACCTATCCAGGTCTTGTTTTGCTGATTGTATAGAGCTTTTCCATCTTTGAATGAAAAGAATATAATCAATCTGATTTTGGTGTTGACCATCTGGTGATGTCCATGTGTAGAGTCTTCTCTTGTGTTGTTGGAAGTGAGGGTTTGCTATGACCAGTACATTCTCTTGGCAAAACTCTATTAGCCCTTGCCATGCTTCATTCTGTACTAAAAGGCAAAATTTGCCTCTTAATCCAGGTGTTTCTTGAATTCCTACTTTTGCATTCCAGTCTCGTATAATGAAAAGGACATCTCTTTTGGGTGTTAGTTCTAAAAGGTCTTGTAGGTCTTCATACAACCATTCAACTTCAGCTTCTTCACTGTTACTGGTTGGGGAATAGACTTGGATTACTGTGATATTGAATGGTTTGCCCAGGAAAGAAACAGAGGTCATTCTGTCGTTTTTGAGATTGCATCCAAGTACTGCATTTTCGACTCTTTTATTGACCATGATGACTACTTCATTTCTTCTAAGGAATTCTTGCCCAGACTAGTAGATATAATGGTCATGTGAGCTTAATTCACCCTTTCCAGTCCATTTCAGTTCGCTGATTCCTAGAATGTTGATCTTCACTTTTACCATTTCCTGTTTGACCACTTCCGTTTCCCTTGACTCATGGACCTAACATTCCAGGTTCCTATGCAATATTGCCCTTAAAGCATCAGACCTTGCTTGTATCACCAGTTCAGTTTATTTCAGTCGCTCAGTCATGTCTGACTCTTCACAACCCCATGAATTGCAGCACTCCAGGCCTCCCTATCCATCACCATCTCCCAGAGTTCACTCAGACTCACGTTCATCGAGTCAGTGATGTCATCCAGCCATCTCATCCTCTGTCGTCCCCTTCTCCTCCTGCTCCCAATCCTTCCCAGCATCAGTGTCTTTTCCAATGAGTCAACTCTTCACATGAGGTGGCCAAAGTCCTGGCGTTTTAGCTTTAGCATCATTCCTTCCAAAGAAATCCCAGGGCTGGTCTCCTTTCGAATGGACTGGTTGGATCTCCTGGCAGTCCAAGGGACTCTCAAGAGTCTTCTTCAACAATACAGTTCAAAAGCATCAATTCTTTGACACTCAGCCTTCTTCACAGTCCAACTCTCACATCCATACATGACCACAGGAAAAACCATAGCCTTGACTAGACAGACCTTCGTCGGCAAAGTAATGTCTCTGCTTTTGAATATGCTATCTAAGTTGGTTATAACTTTTCTTCCAAGGAGTAAGCGTCTTTTAATTTCATGGCTGCAGTCACCACCTGCAGTGATTTTGGAGCCCCAGAAAATAAAGTCTGACACTATTTCCACTGTTTCTCCATCTATTTCCCATGAAGTGATGGGACTGGATGCCATGATCTTCATTTTCTGAATGTTGAGCTTTAAACCAACTTTTTCGCTTTCCTCTTTCACTTTCATCAAGAGGCTCTTTAGTTCTTCTTCACTTTCTGCCATAAGGGTGGTATCATCTGCATATCTGAGGTTATTGATATTTTTCCTGGCAATCTTGATTCCAGCTTGTGTTTCTTCTAGTCCAATATTTCTCATGATGTACTTTGCATAGAAGTTAAATAAACAGGGTGACAGTATACAGCCTTGACATACTNCCTGTACAATGTTACAAATCTCTGTCCATAGTTCATCAGGCACTCTGTCTATCAGATCTAATCCCTTAAATCTATTTCACATTTCCACTGTATAATCATAAGGGATTTTATTTAGGTCACACCTGAGTGGTTCAGTGGTTTTCCCCACTTTCTTCAATATAAGTCTGAATTTGGCAATAAGGAGTTCATGATCTGAGCCACAGACCTATCCAGGTCTTGTTTTGCTGATTGTATAGAGCTTTTCCATCTTTGAATGAAAAGAATATAATCAATCTGATTTTGGTGTTGACCATCTGGTGATGTCCATGTGTAGAGTCTTCTCTTGTGTTGTTGGAAGTGAGGGTTTGCTATGACCAGTACATTCTCTTGGCAAAACTCTATTAGCCCTTGCCATGCTTCATTCTGTACTAAAAGGCAAAATTTGCCTCTTAATCCAGGTGTTTCTTGAATTCCTACTTTTGCATTCCAGTCTCCTATAATGAAAAGGACATCTTTTTTGGGTGTTAGTTCTAAAAGGTCTTGTAGGTCTTCATACAACCATTCAACTTCAGCTTCTTCACTGTTACTGGTTGGGGAATAGACTTGGATTACTGTGATATTGAATGGTTTGCCCAGGAAAGAAACAGAGGTCATTCTGTCGTTTTTGAGATTGCATCCAAGTACTGCATTTTCGACTCTTTTATTGACCATGATGACTACTTCATTTCTTCTAAGGAATTCTTGCCCAGACTAGTAGATATAATGGTCATGTGAGCTTAATTCACCCTTTCCAGTCCATTTCAGTTCGCTGATTCCTAGAATGTTGATCTTCACTTTTACCATTTCCTGTTTGACCACTTCCGTTTCCCTTGACTCATGGACCTAACATTCCAGGTTCCTATGCAATATTGCCCTTAAAGCATCAGACCTTGCTTGTATCACCAGTTCAGTTTATTTCAGTCGCTCAGTCATGTCTGACTCTTCACAACCCCATGAATTGCAGCACTCCAGGCCTCCCTATCCATCACCATCTCCCAGAGTTCACTCAGACTCACGTTCATCGAGTCAGTGATGTCATCCAGCCATCTCATCCTCTGTCGTCCCCTTCTCCTCCTGCTCCCAATCCTTCCCAGCATCAGTGTCTTTTCCAATGAGTCAACTCTTCACATGAGGTGGCCAAAGTCCTGGCGTTTTAGCTTTAGCATCATTCCTTCCAAAGAAATCCCAGGGCTGGTCTCCTTTCGAATGGACTGGTTGGATCTCCTGGCAGTCCAAGGGACTCTCAAGAGTCTTCTTCAACAATACAGTTCAAAAGCATCAATTCTTTGACACTCAGCCTTCTTCACAGTCCAACTCTCACATCCATACATGACCACAGGAAAAACCATAGCCTTGACTAGACAGACCTTCGTCGGCAAAGTAATGTCTCTGCTTTTGAATATGCTATCTAAGTTGGTTATAACTTTTCTTCCAAGGAGTAAGCGTCTTTTAATTTCATGGCTGCAGTCACCACCTGCAGTGATTTTGGAGCCCCAGAAAATAAAGTCTGACACTATTTCCACTGTTTCTCCATCTATTTCCCATGAAGTGATGGGACTGGATGCCATGATCTTCATTTTCTGAATGTTGAGCTTTAAACCAACTTTTTCGCTTTCCTCTTTCACTTTCATCAAGAGGCTCTTTAGTTCTTCTTCACTTTCTGCCATAAGGGTGGTATCATCTGCATATCTGAGGTTATTGATATTTTTCCTGGCAATCTTGATTCCAGCTTGTGTTTCTTCTAGTCCAATATTTCTCATGATGTACTTTGCATAGAAGTTAAATAAACAGGGTGACAGTATACAGCCTTGACATACTCCTTTTCCTATTTGGAATCAGTCTGTTGTTCCATGTCCAGTTCGAACTGTTGCTTCCTGACCTGCATACAGATTTCTCAAAAGGCAGGTTAGGTGATCTGGTATTCCCATATCTTTCAGAATTTTCCACAGTTTATTGTGTTCCACACACTCAAAGGCTTTGGCATAGTCAATAAAGGAGAGATAGATGTTTTTCTGGAACCCTCTTGCTTTTTCCATGATCCAGCGGATGTTGGCAGTCCCATCCAAAACTGGGTGTTGTTTTTGCTTTGGCTCCTTCCCTTTATTCTTTCTGAAGTTATTTCTCCACTGATCTCCAGTAGCATATTGGGCACCTACCGACCTGGGGAGTTCCTCTTTCAGTGTCCTATCTTTTTGTCTTTTCATACTGTTCATGGGGTTCTCAAGGCAAGAATACTGAAGTGCTTTGCCATTCCCTTCTCCAATGGACCACATTCTCTTAGACCTCTTCAACATGACCCATCCATCTATATGTTCCCACACGTCATGACCTAGTTTTGTTGAGTTAGACAAGGTTGTGGTCCCTATGATCAGATTGGCTAGTTTTCTGTGATTCTGGTTTCAGTCTGTCTGTCCTCTGATACCCTCTCTCAGTGTCTACCATTTTACTTGGGTTTCTTTTACCTTGGACATGGGGTATGTCTTCATTGCTGGTCCAACTAAGCACATCTGCTATTCCTTACCTTGGATGTGGGGTATGTCCTCAGGTCCGGAGCTCCTGACCTTGGATGTGGGATATCTCCTCTCCACAGGGGGCCACTCCTGCACTGTCGAACTGCTACTAGCTGCTTCTGTGCTGAACAGGTCTTTAAAGTTGGCTTTTTATGTTACTTTTTTGTGTGCTTTAGATTTTCTTGTTGATGGTGTCCTAGAATGTCTGACTTTAGTGGATTGTTTTAAGGCTATAATTAATGTATTGAAAACTAAATTCTAGAAGAAAAATGGATTTTATAAATTATTACTGTGAGGATTTTCCCTTTTGGTTTTGTGAAATTCATATATTATTTGCTCTGCAAACAAAAATGCAAGCTTAAAGAATTGGATTTCAGGAATATATGTATTCAGGGAAAGTATTTCTAGAGTGAGAGAATATAACAGGAAATAAAGAACTACGTATGAAATAAAACCTGGCAATAATAGAAGATGAAACTGGAGAAGAGGTGTTGTTTAAACCATAAAAACTTCTGTCAACTTGAAACTAGCTTTTGCATACTATTCAACTGAAATATTTTAAAATTATTAGAGACTTAGCAAGGATCAACAATCTTAGAAAATTTACTCTTCAAAATTCTGCAGAGAATAAACAAGAATGGCTTGCAGCTAAAGGTAAGAAAAAATGTTAGGACACTCTCATGATAGTCTATCTGATAAATGACAAAAGCCTCAACTTAGGTAAAAATATGTGACAAATAGTACAAAAGTTTCTCTGGTGGCTCAGAGGCAAAGAATCCTCTTTCAATGCAAGAGACATGTTCGATCCCTGGGTCAAGAAAATCCCCTAGAGAAGGAAATGGCAAATTATTTCAGTATTATTGCCTGGGAAATCCCATGGACAGAAGAATCTGTCAGGCTACAGCTTATTGGGTCACAAAAAGAGTTAGACAGGACTTAGCAACTAAACAACTTGAACAACAAACAGTAAATCAAATAATCAATCAGAATAAATATAAACATACATATAAACACAAGAAAATAAATTTCTAAAAAAATTTTAAATCTTGGACTGTAGCTTGCCAGGCTCCTCTGTCCATGGGATTCTCCAGACAAGAATACTGAAGTGGGTTGCCATACTCTCTTCCAGGGCATCTTCCCGACCAGGGATTGAAGTGGCATCTCTTATGCTTCCTGCATTGGCAGGAGGCTTCTTTACCACTAGCACCACCTGGGAAGCCCCAACATAATTATGTTGTAAATATAGAAAGGAAACTGTAGATGAAAATCTCATGATTACAGACAAGAAGTGTTCACAAAATAACAGGAAAGTGAATCCAGAAATATATCAAAAGTATCATACTCCATGACCAAGAAGGTTTTTTTCATTAATGCAGTGTTGGTTTGGTATTTGAAAATATATAAATACCAAAACACCATATTAATAGAACAAAGAATATTTAATCATTCAATAGACACACAGAGAGGACAATTTTGACAAAATTTATCACCTAGTCGTGATAAACACACACACACACTCAACAAACTAGTAATGTGGAAATTAAGATTTCCAGAGATTATAATGAATCCTCAGAGTTAAATGAAATTCTGCATTTTCTTATCTATCAATTTCTTCCTTTTAATTTTTGGCCAAAATCAAATACTTACTATGACAGACATTAGCACTACAGTAAATTTAAGATTTTTATAATCTAACATTTAAACTATTTTTCCTGAGAGGGTTATTTAGGATATCTGGAAACAATTCCCATGATATAGCAGATCTTTTTCTGTGTGTGTATCTATATTTATTTGCAATTTTTTTATCATTTTTTTAATTTAACAACTAATATTGTGGGGCAACATTTGCAAAAATTATGACTTATGAGGGAATGTATAAATTATATGAAGTTAAAACTGTTTAATTTTTTAATATTCAGAAAGAAAAAATACAATTATTTGTGACTTTTAATCTGCTGAGAATATTTTTCTCACTCGAGGCTCATTTGTAAAGTTATAGTGTTACAATACTACCCTCTGGTGGTCAAAGGTAGGGTTTTCCTTCTTTCTACCTAGTTGAAAAAGTTATTTTTTACTTATGTTAAAATCTGTTTTGTTTTGTTTTGTTTTGTTTTGTGTTTTGGTTGAATCTATTTGAATTCTTGGAAACGAACAGAGATCATTCTGTCCTTTTTGAGATGGCATCCAAGTACTGCATTTCGGACTTTTTTGTTGACCATGATGGCTACTCCATTTCTTCTAAGGAATGCCTGCCCACAGTAGTAGATATAATATTTATGTGAGTTAAATTCACCTATTCCAGTCCATTTCAGTCCGCTTATTCCTAGAATGTTGACGTTCACTCTTGCCATATCTTGTTTGACCACTGCCAATTTGCCTTGATTCATGGACCTGACATTCCAGGTTCCTATGAAATATTGCTCTTTACAGCATCAGACCTTGCTTCTATCACCAGTCACATCCACAACTGGGTATTGATTTTCCTTTGGCTTCAACCCTTCATTCTTTCTGAAGTTATTTCTCCACTGATCACCAGTAGAATATTGGGCACCTACCGACCTGGGGGTTCCTCTTTCAGTATCCTATCACTTTGCCTTTTCATACTGTTCATGCGGTTCTCAAGGCAAGAATACTGAAGTGGTTTTCCATTTCCTTCTCCAGTGGACCACATTCTGTCAGACCTCTCCACCACGAACCATCCGTCTTGGGTGGCCCCACACGGCATGGCTTGGTTTCATTGAATTAGACAAGGCTGTGGTCCATGTTATCAGATTGGGTAGTTTTCTGTGATTATGGTTTGTCTGTCTGCCCTTGGATACCCTCTCACAAAACCTACCATCTTACTTGGGTTTCTCTTACCTTGGATGTGGGGTATCTCTTCACAGCTGCTCCAGAAAAGTGCAGCTGCTGCTCCTTACATTGGATGAGGTTGCCCCTCCTGACCTTGAACATGGAGCAGCTCCTTGGATATGGGTTAACGCCTGTCCACTACTCTTATGCAGTCACAGCCTGGCACTCTCGGTCGACACCCCTGACCTTGTGCGTGAGGTAGCTCCTGTCATCTGTCTCAGCCGCCCTGTGGGAGTACGTCAAGGCTACATATTGTCACCCTGCTTGTTTAATTTATATGTAGAGTACATCATGAGAAATGCTGGGCTGGAGGAAGCACACTGGAATCAAGATTTCTGGGAGAAATATCAATAACCTCAGATATGCAGATGATACCACACTGATGGAAGAAAGTGAAGAGGAACTAAAGAGCCTCTTGATGAAAGTGAAAGAGGAGAGTGAAAAGCTGGCTTAAAGCTCAATATTCAGAAAACAAACATCATGGCATGTGATCTCATCACTTCATGGGAAATAGATGGGGAAACATTGGAAACTGTCAGATTTTATTTTGGGGGCTCCAAAATCACTGCAGATGGTGATTGCAGACATGAAATTAAAACACACTTACTCTTTGGAAGGAAAATTATGACCAACCTAGATAGCATGTTCACCTGTGGCTAATACATGTCAATGTATGGCAAAACAAATGCAGTATTGTAATTAAAAAAATAAATTAAAACAAACAAACAAAAAAAAAAAGCAGATATATTACTTTCCCAATGAAGATCTGTCTAGTCAAGGCTATGGTTTTTCCTGTGGTCATGTATGGATGTGAGAGTTGGACTGTAAAGAAAGCTGAGCACCAAAGAATTGATACTTTTGAACTGTGGTGTTGGAGAAGACTCTTGAGAGTCCCTTGGACTGCAAGGAGATCCAACCAGTCCATTCTGAAGGAGATCAGCCCTGGGATTTCTTTGGAAGGAATGATGCTAAAGCTGAAACTCCAGTAATTTGACTACCTCATGCGAAGAGTTGACTCACTGGAAAATACCCTGATGCTGGGAGGGATTTGGGGCAGGAGGAGAAGGGGAGGACAGAGGATGAGATGGCTGGATGGCATCACTGATTCAATGGATCTGAGTTTGGGTAAACTTTGGGAGTTGATGATGGACAGGGAGGCCTGGTGTGCTGCAACTCATGGGGTGGCAAAGATTCTGACATGACTGAGTGACTGAACTGAGCTGAATTGATTTAAATTCTATTGAATACAAAAAGGAAATATTTTCCCTTTATATCTAAAATGGTATACATATACATGTTTTTTGTTTTGTTCAGATGCTCAGTCATGTCCAACTCTTTGAGACCCCATGGACTGTAGCACGCCTGTCCTCCCTGTTCCCCACCATTCTTGTGTAGCCAAGTACAACAGGGCTCATAGCTTCATTGACTTATGCAAACCCCTTTGCCACAACAAGGCAGTGATTCTTGAAGGGGTGTTTTCTTTAAACATATGATTTAGATATCTGGTTTTCTCTTATCCTCATATACATATATGTACACGAACATATAAATATTTACTTCACTGAATGAGTTTATGTAAGTTGAATAGATCATCATCTTAGATACTTCATTTCCACAATTTTCTGTTGTATTTCTCCCTCAGTATTAGTTATTCCACATACTTGCCATTCTAACTGCCCAAGTACTCTTGCTATGAATCATTTCTGCTTATTAGGAACATATCATTAACGGAAAACTTTATAGTAACCCTCTTCATAAAGCAACACTGATCCATCTGCATCTCACATTTTTGCAGTTCTGCTCTTTGATATAATGGTAATAATTAAACCATTATTTAATGGATTTAACGTGTGGTGCTTCACAAGGGAGACATTTAATAATTATGCCTGAAGTGAGTTAAAAAATATCAAGCCTCAGAGTTTGACAATCCAAGTAAAATACAATATGACAAATATATTTTTAAGAAAATAATTTGTAAAATATAGAAATTTTTGTATTTAAGAAAATAATTTGTAAAATAAATTCACATGGCAGTGAGACGTTACTTGACTGCAAAGCTCATTTTTTCATTGTTTTATTTTATCAGTGTTAATAATATTAATCAGAGCTGTTATGAAGATTAAATTACACAATAAGTGTAAACTATCTAGTTCACTGACTGATAAATTACCCTTCTTCTCCTTGAACAAAATTGAGATTACTCCCCAAATAAATATTTTGTCCCTTTATTTAACCACACAAAATTCTTGACTTATAACTCATAATCCTGAAAAAATGAAAGTCACACTTGTGGATTCAACTCTGTTGCCTACTCTTGTAGATTCAAATGTATCATAATATTTAGAAATGTCTTAGTCCATTTTGAGTTTATATTAAAAACTACCACCAGCAGACATGAGTCTTCCCTGGTGGCTCAGATGGTAAAACGTTTGCCTGCAATGCAGAAGACCTGGGTTCGATCCCTGGGTTGGGAAGATCTCCTGGAGAAGGAAACGGCAATCCACTCCAGTACTCTTGCAGGAAAATCTCACGGACGGAGGAGCCTGGTAGGCTATAGTCCATGAGGTCGCAAAGAGTCAGACACGACTGAGTGACTTCACTTTCACTTTCACCAGCAGACACAGGGGCTTTTAAGCAACAGACATCTATTTCTCATTGTTCTGGAGAAAAGGAAATCCAAGGTTGTGGCACCAACAGATTCAGGAAATGACTTTCTGATTCATAGATGGATGTGTCTCTGCTGTCTCTCAGAGTGTGAGATGCTAGGGTTCTTTCTGTAATCTCTTTTATAAGACATTAATCCCATTCATGAGGGCTCTAATGAAACTGACATAAGCACCTCCTTAAAATCCTACCTTCTCATACCATAATTTTTAAAGGTTAAGAATTAAATGTATGCATTTGGGGGTGGGGGGCACAAATACTCACACCACAACAAGCAAAATACCAAAATTTTAAAAATACTACATATCTGTATTTAGATGCTTATTAATAGTGATTGTTGATGTTCTCAGACACAAAGTAGTTCCTCCGGCTGTTGCCCCTGACCTTGGATGCGGGGTGGCTCCTCTTGGCCGAAGCCGTTTGGGCATGAGGTCCTCCCGGCTTCTGCCCCTGACCTCGGAACTAGGGTAGCTTCTCTCAGCCGTGCTTACTGTGCAGATCACAGCCACCTGTGTTTAGTGCACTGGTCCAAGGTCAGATCAGGGGCGACGGCCGAGAGGAGCTACCCCATGCCTGAGGCCAGGGGCGGCGGCTGGGAGGAGTGACCCCAGGTCCAAGAAGCTGTGGCTGCATGGACACAGGAGGGCCTAGAGGAGCCATCCCATGTTGAAGGTCAGGAAGGGTGGTGATGAGGAGATACCACTCATCCAAGGTAAGGAGCAGTGGCTGGGACTTGCTGGAGCAGTCGTGAAGAGATATCCCATGCCCAAGGTAAGAGAAACCCAAGTAACATGGTAGGTGTTGCAAGAGGGCATCAGAGGGCAGATACACTAAAACCATTCTCACAGGAACTAGTCAGTTTAATCACACTAGGACCACAGCCTTGTCTAACCCAGTGAAACCAGCCATGCTTGTGGGGCAACACAAGACAGGCAGGTCATGGTGGAGAGCTCTGACAGAATGTGGTCCACTGGAGAAGAAAATGGAAAACCACTTCAGTATTCTTGCCTTGAGAACCGCATGAACAGTATGAAAAGGCAAAGTGATAGGATACTGAAAGAGGAACCCCCAGGTCGGTAGGTGCCCAATATTCTACTGGTGATCAGTGGAGAAATAACTTCAGAAAGAATGAAGGGTTGAAGCCAAAGGAAAATCAATACCCAGTTGTGGATGTGACTGGTGATAGAAGCAAGATCCAATGCTGTAAAGAGCAATATTGCATAGGAACCTGGAATGTCAGGTCCATGAATCAAGCAAATTGGAAGGGGTCAAACAAGATATGGCAAGAGTGAACGTCAACATTCTAGGAATCAGCGAACTGAAATGGACTGGAATGGGTGAATTTAACTCACATGACCATTGTATCTATTACAGCAGGCAGAAATCCCTCAGAAGAAATGAAGTACCCATCATGGTCAACAAAAGCGTCCAAAACGCAGTACTTGGTTGCAATCTCAAAAACGACAGAATGATCTCTGTTTGTCTCCAAGGCAAACCATTCAAGATCATGGTAATACAACTCTATGCCCCAACCAGTAACACTGAAGAAGCTGAAGTTGAATGGTTGTATGAAGACCTACATGACCTTTTAGAACTAACACCCAAAAAAGATGTCCTTTTCAATATAGGGGACTGGAATGCAAAAGTAGGATGTCAAAAAACAACAGGAGTAACAGGCAAATTTGGCCTTGGTATGCAGAATGAAGCAGGACAAAGACTAACAGAGATTTGCCAAGAAAATACACTGGTCATAGCAAACACCCTCCTCCAACAACACAAGAGAAGACTCTACACATGGACATCACCAGATGGTCAATATCAAAATCAGATTGATTATATTCTTTGAAGCCAAAGATGGAGAAGCTCTATACAGCCAACAAAAACAAGACCAGGAGCTCATTGTGGCTCAGTGTGGGCTCAGATCATGAACTCCTTATTACCAAATTCAGACTCAAGTTAAAGAAAGTAGGGAAAACCGCTAGACCATTCAGGTATGACTTAAAGCAAATCCCTTATGATTATACAGTGGAAGTGAGAAATAGATTTAAGGGCCTAGATATGATAGACAGAGTGCCTGATGAACTATGGAATCAGTTTCATGACATTGTACAGGAGACAGGGATCAAGACCATCCCCATGGAAAATAAATGTAAAAAAGCAAAATGGCTGTCTGGGTAGGCCTTACAAATAGCTGTGGAAAGAAGAGAGGCAAAAAGCAAAGGAGAAAAGGAAAGATATAAGCATCTGAATGCAGAGTTCCAAAGAATAGCAAGAAGAGATAAGAAAGCCTTCTTCAGCGATCAATGCAAAGAAATAGAGGAAAAGAATAGAATGGGAAAGACTAGAGATCGCTTCAAGAAAATTAGAGATACCAAGGGAATATTTCATGCAAAGATGGGCTGATAAAGGACAGAAACGGTCTGGACCTAACAGAAGCAGAAGATATTAAGAAGAGGTGGCAAGAATACACGGAAGAACTGTACGAAAAAGATCTTCATGACCCAGATAATCATGATGATGTGATCACTCATCTGGAGCCAGATATCCTGGAATGTGAAGTCAAGTGGGCCTTAGAAAGCATCACTATGAACAAAGCTAGTGGAGCTGATGGAATTCTTGTTAAGCTGTTTCAAATCCTGAAAGATGATGTTGTGAAAGTGCTGCATCCAATATGCCAGCAAATTTGGAAAACTCAGCAGTAGCCACAGGATTGGAAAAGATCAGTTTTCATTCAAATCCAAAAGAAAGGCAATGGCAAAGAATGCTCAAACTACCACACTATTGCACTCATCTCACATGCTAGTAAATTAATGCTCAAATTCTCCAAGCCAGGCTGCAGCAATATGTGCACCGTGAACTTACTGATATTCAAGCTGGCTTTAGAAAAGTCAGAGGAACCAGAAATCAAATTGCTAACATCTGCTGGATCATGGAAAAAGCAAGAGAGTTACAGAAAAAACATCTATTTCTGCTTTATAGACTTTGCCAAAGCCTTTGATTGTGTGAATCACAATAACTGTGGAAGATTCTGAGAGAGGTGGGAATACCAGGCCACCTGACCTGCCTCTTGAGAAATCTGTATGCAAATCAGGAAGCAACAGTTAGAACCAGACATGGAACAACAGACTGGTTCCAACTAGGAAAAGGAGTATGTCAAGGCTGTCTATTGTCAGCCTGTTTATTTAACTTCTATGCAGAGTACATCATGAAAAATGCTGGACTAGAAGAAACACAAGCTGGAATCAAGATTGCTGGGAGAAAGATCAATAACCTCAGATATGCAGATGACAACACTCTTATGGCAGAAAATGAAGAGGAGAGTGAAAAATTTGGCTTAAATCTCAACATTCAGAAAACAAAGATCATGGCATCTGGTCCCATCACTTCATGGGAAATAAATGGGGAAACAGTGGAAACAGTGTCAGACTTTATTTTTTGGGGCTCCGAAATCAATGCAGATTGTGACTGCAGCCATGAAATTAGACGATGCTTACTCCTTGGAAGAAAAGTTATGACCAACTTAGATAGCATATTCAAAAACAGAGACATTAATTTGCTGACTAATGTCCATCCAGTCAAGGTTATGGTTTATCCAGTAGTCATGTATGGTTGTGAGAGTTGGACTGTGAGGAAGGCTGAACACCAAAGAATTGATGCTTTTGAACTGTGATGTTGGAGAAGACTCTTGAGAGTCCCTTGGACTGTAAGGAGATCCAACCAGTCCATTCTGAAGGAGATCAGCCCTGGAATTTCTTTAGAAGGAAGATGCTGAAGCTGAAACTCTAGTACTTTGGCCAACTCATGTGAAGAGTTGACTCATTGGAAAAGACTTTGATTCTGGGAGGGGTTGGGGGCAGGAGGAGAAGGGCACAACAGAAGATGAGATGGCTAGATGGCATCACTGACTCGATGGCTGTAAGTCTGAGTAAACTCCAGGAGTTGGTGATGGACAGTGAAGCATGACGTGCTGCGATTCATGGGGTTGCAGAGTCAGACAAGACTGAGTGACTGAACTGAACTCTCGATGGTCTTAATGTATTGAAAGTGGCAAGTAAGGACTAGAATTGCTGTATATTTTTGCCTGTTTTTGTATTAATTGAAATTTACCTATTATACCAGGTGTTTCTTGATTTCCTACTTTTGCACTGCAGTCCCCTATAATGAAAGCAACATCTTTTTGGGGTGTTAGTTCTAAATGGTCTTATAGGTCTTCCTTGAACCGCTCAACTTCAGCTTGTTCAGCATGCCTGAACAAGCAAGGGCATATACTTGGATTACTGTGATATTGAATGGTTTGCCTAGGAAATGAACAGAGATAATTCTGTCATTTTTAAGATTACATCCAAGTACTGCATTTTTGACTCTTTTTTTGACTGTGATGGCTACTCCCCTTCTTAGTGATTCTTGCCAACACTAGTAGATATAATGGTCATCGAAGTTAAATTCACTATTTTCCAGTCCATTTTAGTTCGCTGATTCCTAAAATGTTGATGTTCCCTCTTGTCATCTCCTGTTTGGCCATTTCCAATTTGCCTTGATTTATGGACCTAACATTTCAGGTTTGTATGCAATATTGTTCTTTACAGCTCCGAATTTGCTTCTATCACCAGTCACATCCACAAATGGATGTTGTTTTTGCTTTGGCTCCATCTCTTCATTCTTTCTGGAGTTATTTCTCCACTGATCTCCAGTAGCATATTGGGCACCTACCGACCTGTGGAGTTAATCTTTTAGTGTCCTATATTTTTTGCCTTTTCATACTGTTCATGGGGTTCTCAAGGCAAAAATACTGAAGTGGTTTGTCATTCTCTTCTCCAGTGGACCACCTTTATGGAAGAAAGCAGAGAGGAACTAAAGAGCCTCTTGATGACAGTAAAAGAGGAAAGTGAAAAAGTTAGGTTAAAACTCAATATTCAGAAAATTAAGATCATGGCATCAGGGCCCATCACTCCATGGGCCAATAGATGAGGAAACAGTGGAAACAGTGACAGATTTTATTTTGGGGGCCTCCAAAATTACTGCAATGGTGACTGCAGCCATGAAATTAAAAGACATTTAATCCCTGGAATAAAAATAATGACCAACCTAGACAGCACATTAAAAAGCAGAGACATCCTTTTGTCAACAAATGTCTGTCTAGTCAAGGCTATGGTTTTTCCAGTGGTCATGTATGGATGTGAGAGTTGGACTATAAAAAAACTGAGTGCCAAAGAATTGATGCTTGTAAGCTGAGGTGTTGGAGAAGACTCTTGAGAGTCCCTTGTACTTAAGGAGATCCAACCAGTCCATCCTAAACGATGTCAGTCCTGAATATTCAAGGGAAGGACTGATGTTGAAGCTGAAACTCCAATATTTTGGCTACCTGATGCGAAGAACTGACTCATTTGAAAAGACCCTGATGTTGGGGAAGATTGAAGGTGGGAGGAGAAGGGCTGATAGAGGATGAGATAGTTGGATGGCATCACCAACTCAATGGACATGAGTTTGGGTAAGCTCCAGAAGTTGGTGATTGACAGGGAAGCCTGGAGTGCTGCAGTCCATGGGGTTGCAAAGAGTTGGACACAACTGAGTGACTGAACTGATTAAACAAAATCTGAGAAATCATTTTAATAAATGGCCTAAATACAATGACAGTGGACAATAACTAAAATTCTAGTCCTTTTAAAAATATTATTTTCCAAATCAAAATAGTAACTTTCCCCTAATTCTCAATAAAGGTATAAGGACAGTTCATATGATAATGCTTTCAAATACTGCATGTTTATTCAGGGAAAAATTCTCCAAAACAATAACAACAACACTAGGTTTAAACGCAGTACAATTACAAATAATCCAAAGCTTTAGAACCAGTTTTCATTACTCTGTGATAATTTGCAGTATGTCAGGATAATAGAAACTAGAATAAGTTATATTTCTTAGGGCCTAATCTAAAAATATTAAACCTACTTCTGAGGTAGGTTTAAAATGAAAATACTGTACATGATTTAATTTTTCCTGAAGAAACATTGGTAAATCGACATCCATCATATTTTGACCAATCCCAGTAATAAAAATATTCACTTAATAAATATTAAGGCAGTGTTCTAAATAAGTATGTTGTATATGAGTGAATTCATCCTCATTACAGGTCTTTGAAATAGACAGAATTCATCTTATTTTTCAGATGAGGAAACCAAAGCACAGAAGGTTAAGTAATAAGTCAAATAAACATTAAGTGATACTAACAATAAAGCCAAGAAGAACTAACTACACAGCATCTAGAGCAGATTTTAATTATGGCCCACTTGTAAAGCTAGTTTATCAGCACTCTATCATAAATTACTCTTGCATTAAGTTTGTAAATAAAAAAGAGTAAATAGATGAGCTACTTCACAATATAGGCAATTTTCATAACAATTAGTTTAGGAAAACAATAACAAAATACTCACACATAATCTACAATGTATATGATTCAACAACACAAATTATTTATTTAAGCAATTAGAATACCCTCCCTATTTTGTAAACATCCTCTGAACAACACT
Source organism: Litocranius walleri (assembly GCA_006410535.1). Classification (NCBI taxonomy): domain Eukaryota; kingdom Metazoa; phylum Chordata; class Mammalia; order Artiodactyla; family Bovidae; genus Litocranius; species Litocranius walleri. Next base: position 3,119,176 of record SJYG01000047.1, read on the forward strand.
GAAATAAACACTGACAAGACTGAAATAAACTTATTTAAATATATACATATATATATATATACATACGTCTTATTTCAGTGATATATTTTACTGTTTTATGCATAGTCAGATTACATAACATTATTTATAAATATTGTCTTCATAAATCATGATTTTTTATAAGAGGAATTAATCTGGTTTAATTACTCTAATATTGTTCATTGTATTTTAGATCCACCTATGAATGTTGTAAACATGTAGCCACATTATCATTGGGAAAACAATGTCTCTTCACTGAAAATCTAACTTGTGCTGAGATTTGTGGACTCCATAATATTTTCCTTATTTTAATAATTATATTATTATTAATACATCTTTGACAGGTAGGGTATAGCTAAGTTCTGTTTTAAAATTTTTCAAGTCAAAACTAATATCTTGTAATAATGGTATAATTTAATCTATTACATGAGAAGATATTGAATATACATTATCAAATACTATAAATGTTACTTTTAAAAATGTTTAAAAAATTACCTTTATACATATAGGCATATAGGCATAGTTTAATATGTTAAAAAAAATAAAACAGCCATGGAAATTAGAGTCACTTTTATTAAAAATTAGAGATGTATTGATTTGAGAAAACATAAATACTTCTAAAGCAATGTTACCCAACTTTAGAGTGTAACAATTGCTTAAAATATCCTCTATATGAGAAACATATTTTTGTGAACTGCCTAACATGTATGCACAAGAAAACAAAACAAGAATGATAAATACTTTTTCAGGTAATATCTTGCTTAGTGTTATTAGCAATCCCAGCTGTAATTTCCTGTTTTGTTTTGCTTTGCTTTAATCACCTTTTATCCTGTCCACATTTTTCCTCAAAAATTGTGACAATGCTCTTTGTTTCCTGTTCTCTCTAGGATAACAGATTTGCACAATAGGAGACTGAATTTGACTGTAGTAGGAATCCCTCAGAAGAAATGGAGTACCCATCATGGTCAACAAAAGCGTCCAAAATGCAGTACTTGGTTGCAATCTCAAAAACAACAGAATAATCTCTGTTCATCTCCAAGGCAAACAATTCAGTATAACAGTAATCCAGGTCTATGCCCCAACCAGTAACGGTGAAGAGGCTGAAGTTGAATGGTTTTATGAAGACCTAGAAGGACTTTTAGAACTAACACCCAAAAAAGATGTCCTTTTCATTATAGGGGACTGGAATGCAAAAGTAGGAAGTCAAGAAACACCTGGAGTAACAGGCAAATTTGGCCTTGGAATGTGGAATGAAACAGGGCAAAGATTAATATACTTTTGCCAAGAAAATGTACTGGTCATAGCAAACACACTCTTCCACCAACACAAGAGAAGACTCTACACATGGACATCACCAGATGGTCAATATCGAAATCAGATTGGTTATATTCTTTGAAGACAAAGATGGAGAAGCTCTACACAGTCAACAAAAACAAGACCAGGAGCTCACTGTGGCTCAGAACAGGACCTGTTTATTAACAAATTCAGACTCAAATTGAAGAAAGCAGGGAAAACCGCTAGACCACTCAGGTATGACCTCAATTAAATCCTTTATAATTATACAGTGGAAGTGAGAAATAGATTTAAGGACCTAGATATGATAGATAGAGTGCCTGATGAACTATGGACTGAAGTTCGTGACATTGTATGGGAGACAAGGATCAAGACCATCCTCATGGAAAATAAATGTAAAAAAGTAAAATGGCTGTCTGGGGAGGCCTTACAAATAGCTGTGAAAAGAAGAGAGGCAAAAAGCAAAAGAGAAAAGGAAAGATATAAGCATCTGAATGCAGAGTTCCAAAGAATAGCAAGAAGAGATAAGAAAGCCTTCCTCAGTGATCAATGTAAAGAAATAGAGGAAAAGAACAGAATGGGAAAGACTAGAGAGCGCTTCAAGAAAATTAGAGATACCAAGGGAACATTTCATGCAAAGATGGGCTGATAAAGGACAGAAATGGTCTGCACCTAACAGAAGCAGAAGATATTAAGAAGAGGTGGCAAGGACACATGGAAGAACTGTACAAAAAAAGATCTTCACAACCCAGATAATCATGATGATGTGATTACTCATCTAGAGCCAGACATCTTGGAATGTGAAGTCAAGTGGGCCTTAGAAAACATCACTAATAACAAAGCTAGTGGAGGTGATGGAATTCCAGTGGAGCTGTTTCAAATCCTGAAAGATGATGCTGTGAAAGTGCTGCACTCAATATACCAGCAAATTTGGAAAACTCAGCAGTGGCCACAGGACTGGAAAAGATCAGTTTTCATTCCAATCCCAAAGAAAGGCAATGCCAAAGAATGCTCAAACTACCACACAATTGCCCTCATCTCACATACTAGTAAAGTAATGCTCAAAATATCCAAGCCAGGCTGCAGCAATACATAAACTGTGAACTCCCTGATGTTCAAGCTGGTTTTAGAAAAGGCAGAGGAACCAGAAATCAAATTGCCAACATCTGCTGGATCAGGGAAAAAGCAAGAGAGTTCCAGAAAAATATCTATTACTGTTTTATTGACTATGCCATAGCCTTTGACTGTGTGGATCACAATAAACTGTGCAAATTTCTGAAAGGGATGGGAATACAAGGCCACCTGACCTGCCTCTTGGGAAATCTGTATGCAGGTCAGGAAGCAACAGTTAGAACTGGACATGGAACAACAGACTTGTTCCAAATAGGAAAAGGAGTACCTCAAGGATGTATATTGTCAGCCTGTTTATTTAACTTCTATGCAGAGTACATCATGAGAAACGCTGGACTGGAAGAAACACAAGCTGGAATCAAGATTGCCAGGAGAAAGATCAATAACCTCAGATATGCAGATGACACCACCCTTATGGCAGAAAGTGAAGAGGAACTAAAAAGTCTCTTGAAGAAAGTGAAAGAAGAAAGTGAAAAAGTTGGCTTAAAGCTCAACATTAAAACAAAGATCATGGCATCCGGTTCCATCACTTCATGGGAAATAGATGAAGAAACGGTGGAAACAGTGTCAGACTTTGTTTTTCTGGGCTCCAAAATCAATGCAGATGGTGACTGCAGCCATGAAATTAAAAGACGCTTACTCTTTGGAAGAAAAGTTATGACCAACCTAAATAGCATATTCAAAAGAAGAGACATCACCTTGCCAAATAAGGTCCATCTAGTCAAGGCTATGGTTTTTCCTGTGGTCATGTATGGATGTGAGAGTTGGACTGTGAAGAAGGCTGAGAACTGAAGAATTGATGCTTTTGAACTGTGGTGTTGGAGAAGACTCTTAAGAGTCCCTTGAGACTGCAAGGAGATCCAACCAATCCATTCTGAAGGAAATCAACCCTGGGATTTCTTTGGAAGGAATGATGCTGAAGCTGAAACTCCAGTACTTTGGCCACCTCATGCAAAGAGTTGACTCACTGATAAAGACTCATGCTGGGATGTATTGCTGCTGCTGCTGCTAAGTCGCTTCAGTTATGTCCGACTCTGTGCAACCCCATAGACTGCCTCCTACCAGGCTCCTCTCTCCCTGGGATTCTCCAGGAAAAATCACTGGAATGGGTTGCCATTTTTTAGGGGGCAGGAAAAGAAGGGGGCGACCGAGGATGAGATGGTTGTATGGCATCACGAACTCGATGAACGTGAGTCTGAGTGAACTCTGGGAGATGTTGATGGACAGGGCGGCCTGGCGTACAGAGATTCATGGGGTCGCAGAGTCTGACATGAATGAGTGACTGAACTGAACTGAACTGTTGTAGATAATATGTTGAATAGGGACCAACATTGAAAGCTAAATGAAAAGATCAGCTAGGAGATTGTTGAAATAATCTTGTGGCTATCATTGTTTTCCCAGAAGAAAGAAATTGAAAATATTTTAAAGTAATTTGTTGAGGTAAATGGTAAAGTAAGAAAAATTACTGTATTTCTTTTTTTATATTTCTATTTTGATTAACTGGATATTATATGATAGAAACAAAGAAGAATGAGGTTATGGAAGTATAGAAGATAGTTTTTAACTGAAATTTCAATAAAGATTTTATATCAGTTCAGTTCAGTTGCTCAGTCGTGTCCAACTCTGCGACCCCTGAATTGTAGCACGCCAGGGCTCCCTGTTCATTACCATCTCTCGGAGTTCACTCAGACTCACGTCCATCGAGTCCATGATGCCATCCAGCCATCTCATCCTTGGTCATCCCCTTCTCCTGCCCCCAATCCCTCCCAGCATCAGAGTCTTTTCCAATGAGTCAACTCTTCACTTGAGATCACCAAAGTACTGGAGTTTCAGCTTTAGCATCATTCCTTCCAAAGAAATCCCAAGGTTGATCTCCTTCAGAATGGACTGGTTGGATCTCCTTGCAGTCCAAGGGACTCTCAAGAGTCTTCTCCAACACCACATATGTATATATATATATATATATGCACATATATTAAGGTGATTTAATATACATATAGTGAAAGTTTACTTCACATATACAGTCAAGCTAATTAACATATCCATCTCCTCACATAGTTAACAACTTTATGTGATAAGATCACCTGAAATCTACTCACTTAGAACATATTCAGCATTCTGTACAGCAACATTAACTATAGTCACCACACTATACATTAAATCTGTAGACTTACTCATCCCATAGAAATGCAGCTTTGTACTCTCTGACAAACATTTCCTTATTTTTAGTACCTCCTTATCCCTGGTAACAGATTTTACTCTCTGTTTCTATGTATTCAAGTTTTTAGGTTCCACATATAAATGAGATCATACAGGCTTTTGTTTCCTTTTTGTATCTGGTTTATTTAACTTAGCATAATGGTCTTGGCAGTGATTTTGTGAATACAATACCAAAGTTTAGGCAATAAATACAAAACAAGAAAAACTACATCAAACAAAATAGCTTCTGCACAACAGAGGGGAAAAAAAACAGTAAAATGAAACAGAGCCTACAGACTGGGAGAAAATATTTGTAAACCACATATATGATAAGAGTTTTTATCCAAAATATTTAAGGAACTCATACAGCTCAATAGCAAAAAGTAAGCACACCAATTAAAAACCTGGGCAAAAGCCATGAATAGACCTTTTCCCAAAAAAGCACACAAATAGACAACAAATTGTATGAGAAGGTGCCCAACATTACAAAAAGTCACCCAGTTGTGTCCGACTCTTTGTGACCCCAGTGGACTGCAGCATGCCAGGCCTCCCTGTCCTGTATAGTCTCCTGGAGTTTGCTCAAATTCATGTCCATTGCATTGGTGATGCCATCCAGCCATCTCACCCCATTACATCCAGCCATCTCACCCATTACAAATAGGAAAATTTAAATCAAAACTGCAATGATATATCAGCTCTCACATGTTAGGATGATTATGATCAAAAAATTAAAGAAAGAATCTAGTTTTGATGAGTCAACACTGTTTCTAACACAAATTAAGTAATATCTAGCACTCAAGAGAAAGATGCTGGTTAGATGTTGTATTTTGAGTGTAAGTGGACTCTGTATATAGATAGAAATGAAAACAGAATTAAGCTCTTTCATAGGGAATTTGTAGATGTCAAGAAAAAAGCACTTCATGAGAAGGAATACCACCCAATTCAAAGCATTAATTGAATGCTTACTCATGCCTAATTTCCTACCAAACAATAGTACTTGTGTATATGAACTACACAATTAAAGTATCAGAAATTTAGAATTTTATAGTGCTACTATTTGACAATGAAACTGAAAGTTGCTCAGTCATGTCCAACTCTTTGTGACTACATGGACTGTAGCCTACCAATCTCCTCTGTCCATGGAATTCCTCAGGACAGGATACTGAGGTAAGTAGCTATTCCCTTCTCCAGGAGATTTTTACAACAGAGGGATCAAATCTAGGTCTCCCTCATTGCGGGCATATTCTTTATTATCTGACCACCAGGGAAGCAATTGGCAATGATATGACCATCAAGAATATAACCATAATAGGCGAATAGCTGTGATAAATTAGAAAGGAGTGTCTGACCACCCAGTAGAGATGCTAAGCCACCAAAAAAATGGTGACGGATGTGAATATAGAAAGAATAAAGGGAAAATTTGTGAGAATTATCTGGGAATAAGGTACAAAAAAAATAGAGAAGGAAATGGCAACCCACTCCAGTGTTCTTGCCTGGAGAATCCCAGGGATGGGGCAGCCTGGTGGGCTGCTGTCTATGGGGTTGCACAGAATTGGACACAACTGAAGCGATGCAGCAGCAGCAGCAAGGTACAAAATTAAGATACATGTTGTTGTTTAGTCACTAAGTCATGACCAACTCTTTTGCGACCTCATGGACTGCAGCCTTCCAGTTTCCTGTGCACATGGGATTTCCCAGGCAAGAATACTGGAGTGGGTAGCCATTCCCTTCTCCAATGGAATCTTCCTGACCCAGGACTTGAACATACATCTTTTTCATTGCAGGCAGATTCTTTACCCCTGAACCACCAGGGAACCTCCTAAGATAGGTGTAGAAGACAACAATAATGAGACATTGCAGATGACAAGATGTGGTAATATCAAGATAAAGGAGAAAAAACTTTGGAAAAACAATGGGGAGCTGTATCTACTCTATCTCCAGGCTCTGAATATGTGAGGATTTAGAGGAAAAGTAAATGACCTCACTAAGACATTAATGGGCTTCCCTGGTGGCTCAGACAGTGAAGAATCCATCTGCAATGAAGGAAACCTGGGTTTGATCCCTAGATTGGAAAGACCCCTGGAAGAGGGCATGGCAACCCACTCCAGTATTCTTGCCTAGAGAATCCCAATGGACAGAGGATCCTGGGAGACTACAGTCCATGAGATCACAAAGAGTCCAATATGACTGAACAACTAAGCACGCACACACATAAGACATTAACAAGTATTTACTATTACTACTATTGATATTATATCTATTGCTTTGTCTCCATACTTAACAATACTTTTTGTTTTCCTTCACACTGAATTTGTCTCCAAACCTCACTAGGAATCTATATTAGTTTCTTAGGGTGTCTATAATGAATAACTACAAGCAGAAAGTCTTAAAACATGAAGATTTAATTCTATCACAATTCAGGAGACCAGAAGTCTGAAATCAAAGTGTCCTCAGGTTGGTTCCTTCTGGAGTATCTATGAAAGAAACTGGCCCATGTACTTTTTTTCTCTCCTGTGGCCATCCTTGAGGTTCCTCAGCTTGTAGATGTATCTCTACATTCTCTGCCTCCAATTTCCCGTTTTTTTGGTTTTTTTTTTTGTCTCTATGTTATTAATGTATGTCTTGGTCTGTCTTTTTCTATCTCCTAAAAGGACACTTTCATTGCATTTAGGATTCATTCTAAATCAGAATTTTATTATCTTGATCTTTATATTAATCACATATTATTATAATGCAAAGGCTTTATTTTAAATTGAGTTACATTTTGAGGTTTCAAGTAGTAGAAATGAATTTTGGAGGACAATATTCAGCACACTGAAGTCTGCCCTCTTGCTGAGACAAGGCATCCTCATAATTCATTAACCATTGTGTGCTATAGCATAGCAGGTGGCAAGCTTAGCAGTAGACAATTGCTATGCTGGCAAAGCATGACTGGAAATATGTTTAACTATAAAATATACTTTACTACTCACTGCTTATAAAGATAGCTAGTGAGCTTTAGTGAGCTAATTTTATTAAACAATATATGGTATTATATATTTTTAGAAATTTGTTTTCTTCTGTATGAATTGAAATGTTAAAAAGAGAAAGATATTACCCCAAAATAAGAAAGTATATTAAACCTATTACAAATTGAAAGTTGCCCAAGCAATGGCACCCCACTCCAGTACTCTTGCCTGGAAAATCCCATGGATGGAAGGGCCTGGAAGGCTGCAGTCCATGGCGTCACTGAGGGTCGAACACGACTGAGCAACTTCACTTTCACTTTTCACTTTCCTGCATTGGAGAAGGCAATGGCAACCCACTCCAGTGTTCTTGCCTGGAGAATCCCAGGGATGGGGGAGCCTGGTGGGCTGACGTCTATGGGGTCGCACAGAGTCGGACACGACTGAAGTGACTTAGCAGCAGCAAGTGAATACATTAGGTATGACTGAGTTCAAATTAATTCTGAGAAGAAAAAGAAAAAAAAATAAAGAGGCAAGGCAAGCAATGAAGTAGAGTGCTACATAAAATGGTTGAAGGCATCAATTTTAATTTTATATTATACCAAAAAATACTTTATAATGAATGTGTAAAGAATAATTCATTACAACATAGTTATCACTCAAAGCCTAAGACACAGCTGAATATGACTGAACAAAATATTAAAAGGCAAAATTTAGTAAAATTGTTCTTAGACAAATAAGAGATCAGTGAGCAATAAAAAAAGTAATAGCTTAATTAATTAATTAATAACTATAAATTTTCACTTTTATTTAAAAAAAGATATTTCCTAATGTGTGAAGGTTATGAATTTAATTTTAATGAATGTTTAAATTCCAGATTTTATATTAGGAAAGTGGCACAGAATGAAGAATTTTCCCAAATAGAATGTATGTTTTTCTTAGGCACCACTATTCATGAAATAACAGCTGAATAATATAAGACATAACTACAGTGGCTATAGGGGCTTCCCTGATAGCTCAGTTGGTAAAGAATCCGCCTGCAATGCAAGATTTGGGGAAATAGAATAACAATGAAAGAAATGATCCAGAAAGGATTTATCTTCAGAAAAGTGGACCACAGTCAAGAGTACATTCCAAGTGAGTGTGGTGACAAATGAGAAAGCAAAAAGACAGGACCAAATACACTATTTGGGGTACCATGAGAAAATCAAATTAATCAAAGTGCTGGATCCATATATTTATGATATGACTGCATAGGAATGGCTTCCAAATTTCAGTGTAATAGTTATTTACTATTTATGGTGAGAATATTTTAAAGATGCTACCTTTCAAAATAGGCATAATATTATATTGTGACTACTTAATTACCTGGCTTCTATTTGAAAAGATAGACTCCTTGAATGAAGACACTGGGCATGTCAAGTTCTCTGTACATAGTCCTAGGCATACAATGCATAAATGTAAAATTTTTAATCAATGAAGATTGTGACTAAATAGGCATGTTTATAGAAGAACTAAGAGACAAAAGAAGTGTAGTGTGATGTAGAGAGGACCAACTTAGGAACATTTAGAAATTTGTTACAGTAATAAAATTGTAAAGCAATAAACACTGAAATGTATGGTGACTGCAAGCTAAGAAGAAGAAATAGAAACAAAAATTATATCAAAGAAAAAATTAGTTGAGTTTGGTACTGAACTGATAGGTAAAGAGAAGAAAAATAAAGTGTCAGCTTTTATAAACTCCTCCTTCATTTTAGGGATTTAAGAGATGATCATGACATTATTTTGTGAATAACATAAGAGCATTAAAGAGAGGACTTTTACAAGCAAAATCTGCAGTGGAATTACAGTTGTGTTCAATTTTATTAAATGCTTTTTCTGTATCTACAGAGATTAGTTGTTTAGTCATTCAGTTGTGTCTGACTCTTTGTGACCCCATGGACTGTAACACATCAGGCTTTCCTGTCCTTCACTAACTCCTGGAGGTTGCTCAAACTCATGTCCATTGAGTCAATGATGCTATCCAACAATTTCATCTTCTGTTTCTCACTTTCTACTTTATAGGAATTTACTAACATTAAGTAGAGTCTAAGAGTGTATAGAATAAAGAAACTTACTGTCACTACACTATTTGTGTGTAAAATTCTGTGTATGAATAATTTTCTTTAGTGTGATACTAGGGAAGAATATAACACTTGCTTCAAATTAAATATTTAATATATTGAATTAAATGTTCAATATAAATAATGTTTGTGAAAGTGATGAGAAATTATGGATTCTGGCAGACTTCATCCATTATTCTTTAACCTGGCACAATCTTCTATTGGTATCATGATTAACACAAAATAGAAGCTTGTCAATAGTTTGAATTTCAAGGATAATTTTACTAAAAAAGATGTAAGCAAGAAATAGAATTCCCCCAATTATTCACATAAAGATACTTTAATGTAAGGACTACTCAGTTATGGATGTGGCTCCTTAATATAGGTTACAAATAACTTGGATCTGGTAAAAATGATTCATTTTCAGCTTATAGAAAAAACTGTATAGAAACAACTGTAACTTAAGTCAGAAACATCATCTCCAGAATCACCTGTGAAACATTAAAATAATTGGTATGTGTGGATCAGTCACATACCTGCTGTATTTGAATCTCTGCAGTTTTGTGAAAATCCAGGTTTGGAAACATATATTCCAGATAAATGTTTATATCTAAAATGGAGAGAAACCATGGCCTTAATTACCCTTTCCAGAAATAGAAGATAAATGTATATATTTTTAGAAGACAAAATTTCTTTAACCATCAAAACTAGAAAAAATAATTACTTACTATATTATTTTCTAAAATATATTGCATGCATCTGTCTTTTCTTGGTATAATATCAATAGTTTATAACTTTTATTTATTCACTTAATATGTTAGTGTATATATATATATATATATATATTAGATATTTGTTATACACTGGAAATAAAAATGTTACACCTCCCTTCAAAAGGTTCCTCCCTTCAAAAACTTCACAGTCTGGTAGAAAGATAATTCAGTGCCATTTATATAATCAAACAGTAGTCTGTGGCATAACAGAGGCTGACAAGTCATAATCAGGCTTCCCAGGTGGTACAGTAGTAAAGAATCCACCTGCCAATGCAGGAGATGCCACAGAACCTGGGTCTATCCCTATGTTGGTAAGATCCTCTAAACTAGGAAATGGCAACCCACTCCAGTATTCATGTCTAGAAAATTCTATGGACAGAGGAGCCTGGCAGGCTACAGTTCATGGAGTCACAATGAGTCAGACAAGCCTGGGAGACTGAGCACACACACACATCACAGACAGATATTCTAAATTCTAATGACATATCATTTGAGCATATTTACTACATATTTTCTTTATGAATCATAGTAAGTAGGATTCATAAAATCTTAAAATATTATTGTCTTCTTTTCAGACATCTGTTAATATTTGAACATGAACTTAATGCTTGTATACTTCTGGTAAAAGAAAAAGAAAAATGTTGCATTTGGAAAAATTTTGATCCTATAATTTTTTTTCTTTTTTTTTTTTTTTTTCTGGTGAAACATTGTATCATCTTTGACATTTTATTTCTTCTATTTTAAAGATATTGAATCCTTGCCTTATCTTGTGCTTTTTTGTCCATATTTGCAGGTTTGAACTGGTTAACTAAGATGCCCAGAATTTGACTTTCAGCTTAGTATGGAATTATGTTCATATACCAGACTTAGTCAAAAACAAATACTGGGAAGAAGGTACTGTGGAGTTAAATATGTGAAATTGCATTAACGAGCCAAAGAGTGGACTAACCTTTGCAAATATAAAGGACAAAGTCATAGAAAGTAAAAAATAATAATAATTTCAGGGAAAAGCAAGTTTCTAATATAGGCCTGAAGACCAAGCTACTTTGATATAATACATCATTAAAGGTAATTCACATAGATGAAAAAAATCACTTCAAATTATTTTAGTAGCAGGCTGATGGCTGTCCTCTTAACCTGTGGTTTCATAATGAATATCTTTTCACCTTTCAAATAATCTTGAGCCAATCAGCACATATGCAGATAATAACATCTGAAAGTTAAGAACATTCCTGGGATCCTGGAGGTTTATTTGAGGAGATCTGCCATTATATTCCTATTACTGTGCAATGA